>CM062814.1:679650875-680250875 GCA_031772625.1 Pinus tabuliformis
TAGGGAGGATACCTTCTCTACAAGATCATCAAATCAACATGATACATGTACAACATAATTATAACAATATATAGGCATATATCGAATAAGTGTATCAACACAAAAATATCATTCTAGCTAGGGTGCAGTCATCAATGCAAGGCCATATCAACAATACATGTTGTGACCCCATGCATGACAACAACCATTACTCCATTGCACACATTGCCACATGCAACTATCAACATTCATAAGCAATGCCTAATCAAATACACATATGTATGAACGCATGTAGTCCAGCATAAGTGATCAATTCTTGTAATCAAGCTACAATACTGATACATGTAGTCAAAACATTCAATAATGCTCCTGACATACAAGGATGTATTCAAGTGACATATAATAAACATGTAAGCAACATATAACCATATGGAACTAGTCATAAAATTCCGACGATGCATCCCACAAAATCACATCAAGCTCCTCATGATAACCCTTACTACAATCATGATCAACATGCTGCAATGCAACAAGCACATGGAATGCAAATGTAAGAGACATACATGCAACTTACATGTATGCATGACCAAGCATATTCACGAAGGAGAGTAAAAACCATGCTTTGATACAATCTGTAATACCCCCTCTCCCAGGTCTAACCAAGCAGCTAGCCAACTGGGAAAACATGCGATGAGAGAGGTTACTAAGGGATTCAATCTCCTAGGTGACCTTAAGGAAACAGAATCAATAGAACATAACAAACCAACCCATCACATCAAAAAAACACCATCAGGAGACATGCCAGCCACTCAGACAGCCTGTCCCTGAGTCCCACTGATGATTTAAGCCTTTTAACCCAGAGCCACTCTCATGGTACAGGGAAGACATTGACCAACAACTCAAAGTTTCTATCATAGGCCTCTATGCGAGCGGCTATCGATTTTTCTCAGTAGACCCGTGTGAACAAGCCCAATATTTGAGCCAATTTTCTACCCCATAATCCTGGACTCTGCCCAAAACTTGCTACAACCTTCAGAATACATCAAAGACACAATAAGAATTTTGATACAAAAATCGACCTCAGGATCAAGCCTAAGCATCCCCAACTAAGACTGACATTCTGTCAAACACTTGACATCAATGAAACCTACATGTCTAGGATCAAAGACAGAGCATAAATGACTGAAAGAACTTATTAAAAATAACCAAAAGGATCACATTCATCTCCATTGAACTATCATACCATCAATTAGGTATTGCATCCATCCATTTAACAATTACAATTAAATACATGAAATAACCATGACATGAACCAATCACATAACCATGCTTATAACCAACATTAAACCATATAAATATTAGAGTTATGACAACCATTAAATCAACATATAAACAAGTACAAAATTAAGAGAACTTAGCTTTTAATGATCAAAGAAAAATTTGGCCAGGTTGATACTTTCACGTACCACCCGACCATAGGAAAACAAAATTGAATTGCAACTATTTACTGAATGGAACTAATTGTAGAATGAAAAGGATGAGAAAAGGAAGAAGAAAAGTAGAAATCACATCTACTTAGACACCTCCTTGACAATGATGCCAAAAAGTGATGAGCACCAGTATTGCAGCAAGGATGTTGCAACTCCTGGTGCTATCGACTTTACTTCATCAACCCAGGGTTCGTACAAACTTGGAGGTAACAGTGTTGTATATACAAATAGATGTAATTAGTATACTCTTTTTCACTGCTGAGATGGGATGATAGACCACTAGGGTTTCTTTAACCAGCCTTCTATTGACTAGAAGAAGTCTAATTACCAACTTGGAGAAGGGAAATTTACCCTAATTGGAAGAAATGAAATGTTGTTTATTGCATGAAGGAAAGACTAAAAGAAATGCTTGCAAAATAACATGAAATCCTCTATCTACTTTCCAACACACTCTTCTTGCAAAAGAACCCTACTCTAACGTCTGTGAGGTTTTAAATATTCTGAGCATGAAATCTGATCTAGAAAGTACTATCTGCTGTGTGCATGAGTAAATATAAAATAACATTTTTCTTTTTATATATTTGTTTGAAACATGAAAATTCTAATCTTGCTTGGTTCTTTAGCAGGGGAGACAAGTGTGAAGGAAAAGGAGTACAATGGTTCAGATGGATTAGAGGGAAAGTAGGGACCTAATCCTAGCTTTTAGTGATGATTTTTCTCAATTCGGGATCAAAACAGGCTACTACAAGTTTTCCTACAAGATGTCTACAGGAAGTGGCCGAAATCTTAGGGAGTGGTCTTGAAGGTGGGATGGATCTTGGAAAAGGTGAATAAGGAGGGAATAAGGCATGGGAGTGGTAGGAACTTACTTCGGACTCAGGCCAAAGCTTTGAGATGGTCGGATTTGATCAACAAAGATGACAAGTTTACCTCATAAGACAAGAATTCGAATTGAGACCTTAGTGAATTTTGGTAATCATGGGTGGATATGGCTTAGCTGAGGCTGATGCGGTGAGGTCTCCCTATAATTTAGAAACTACTGCAACAACAAACATCTTCCTTGGCATTCATATATAAATTCATCAAAGACAAGAAGGGTTTATTCAAATAGAGGAAAAAACATAGTTTTCACCAGTTACTTGCTAAGTTCATGCATGGAAGTGCTTGAAACCATTATGAAAGAGAGACGAGATCAGTACACAACCTAAGAGATTAGAAAATACCAATTGCAACTTATCTATGAAACTAAAAGATAATGACCTAATTAGCAAGAAAACCCTAGATTACACAAAAAGCAAGAATTCTTATTTTTGGGTTGTATAAGAAGTGTTCCTCAAACCATGATCCCTGCAAGGGAGAAATGAGGTGAAAACCACTTGCTTCCAGCCTTTTTGGAATATCCTCTTATCACGACAATGCTACTGTTAGAACTATCCACAAATGGAAGCAAACTAATTAAATTTACCAATACTTGCAAATTAACAACACCAAAATCAGTTTAACTCTAACTATGAAGATAACCTAAGCATACATATACAACAAGAGGAACCTCTTCTGCTAGGGTTGGGCCCTAACCCAAGAGATTCAGCCCTCTGAGTCAAATCAGTGTTGGATCAAGGGAATGTTGCTCATTTTCATTAAATAAATAAGAAATACATAAGAGTTCTTGGTTACAATGCTTCAACTCGAAAACTGCTTAGTTGTCATGAACAAAAAATATTAATCATAATGAGGTTCTAGGCCTCTTGATTTATAGAACTGAAGTTAACAACAACTTCCTTAAATTTAGGGAGGCTTGGCTCCAATCTCAAGTTCAAATGGTCTTCAATTGTCACTCTCTTGGCTACCAATGAACTTCATGACTTGGCTTCTTGCAACTCTGAGATGATGAGATTTGATTGAGGAATCTTCGAGTGAGTGAGGAGTTAAGGAGGGAAATCATGTCTCCTAGAATCCCTCTTGCTTGTCTCCATTCGAGTTCCTGCACTTTAATTAGAAAAAAATTGTTCCAAAACCTGCAATCAATTCTCATTAGACCACTAGGCATGACATCTTATCTTTTCTCTCCTCATTAAGAAAAACATAATTAAAACATGTAAAGAATGATGAGAAAAGTTGATTTTAGTAATATGGAGGTGCATTAAGGACCATATAATTTACCCTTTGATGCGCTCATCACATTGTGCCTATAGCACTGATTTTTAGAGGGAATATGAAACAAGCCCTTTAGCAATGGCATGGGAGTTTAATATACACAAATTGTAGGGGATTCCTTTGCAACGAGCCACTGTCCATATAGGGGATAGAGAGAAGCATGGTTTTAAATTTACAGTTATATCGAGAGTGAATTCATTAGATGGTCTCCAGGTTTCACCACCTTTTTCTTTCCAGTATTTTGCTGAAATGCATAACAATGCGTATGTCACACTTAGGAAGAAAGAGGAGGAGTAGTTAAATATATTATCATTGTAAGGTTTTTTTTTTGGTTAAATAAGAAAATTGTGAAAGAAAAATGGTTGCATGTGCTACTAGGAAAATCATTGCTTGTAAAGAAGTTTTGTTGAGAAGCAAATGAATTAAGTGCATTGTCATTTCAATGTTAGGGTTGAAAAAAAAAAAATGTGCAGTCAGACAATACATATTTGTTTTTTAATTGCAATGTCATAAAAATAAGTTTGTTTCATGCATCGCAAAATAATATGCAGATTATTGTTACATACATAAACAACTAGACGTGAATAAGGTTAAGAAACTAGTAGGAAATACATGCACCAAGAAAATAAATTCAAAGCAGAAAATGTGTGTGATAGCTAAGTAGGCATTCAAGACACTATTTTTTTTTTCAAAAACCTTCGAACGCAACAATTTGTTGGGAAATGAAACTAACAATGTTGTTCAAAATATATATTTCCATGTGATGAGAGGAAAAATGTTACTTAAAATAAGTTATGGTTAAAACATAAATGATTAAGTGCACTATAGTTTGAAAACAAGGGCTGACTATGAAATACATATGAAATCAAAGAACATAAAGCAAATTGGTTTGATAGAAAGAAACACATAGCAAGGTATGCTGACAAGTGCTGAACAAAATATTATTTTATCCAGGCATAAATATACATTGATAAAGTTAAAGGTTGGCTAGAAAATTTGCCTGTAAAGAGATAAAATTCATGAGACCAAATGAGTGTGGTAGGTCAGTCCACATTCAAGAGTTTTGTTGTACAAAAATGTGTATATTCGAAAATCCATATTGAAATACTAACCTTCTTTTGAAATATTGTGGCATACATAGACAAGTAAAAATATTGTGCCATACATAGACATGAATGAAAAACTAGTGTGCCATATATAAACATGAAAATAGTAAAGCATTGACCATGATATACATCCATTTAAAAATGAAATAGATTGTAGGGAATGAATCCCAAAGGTGAATATGCATAAACTGGTAGTTTTATTTTTTGAAAAAAAACTCACACTTTAGAAATTGATAGCAAGTTGGTTTTAAGAAGAAAACAAGGTGTATCATATGGAAAAAAATTTGTCGAGCACATTATGCCAATATTGAGTGAGAGATAAACATCAATAAATAGGCCCCTACTCCAATGTAAGAGGTCATGTAAATAACATTGAATAAAAGGAAAGTTTTTTGAATAGTATGGAATCAGAAAATATGTAAGATTTGTATGCAATAAAGCATAAATCTAGCTCTGAAATTTTAATCCTTCCTGAGAGCATTATGTCCAAGCGAATCCGGTAGGTCATTCAAAAATTCTCCTCCTCATCCAACTCTTCTTTGTCATTTTTGACCAAATGTGGTACGTTTTCCTTGATGTAGATAACCCAATCTGAAAATAGTTGAGAAATTCCTGAGAAGTGGACAAGCTGAAAATGGGTAATATTGACTTCACACATAGATATCAAATTCTACACAACTCTTTTCTTTTTTTTGTACTTGATTCTAAATTTGGAAATGAATTTTATCTTCTCGAAGGGAATCTATAGAAATATCTGAAATTTTTGTTGACTCCAGGTTTTGTGGGTGCCTATGACTCTTTAGTCATCTATGGCATTATGTTTGAGATTGTGTTGCATTGAGCCAGGTTTCACATCTTTTAATGGTTTGGATCCTAAGAGATTGAATTCCTCTATAGAATCTATCCCCATCTCCCATACTGACAGAAAATGTTCATTGACCCTTTTGATGCTTGATTTGATTTCTTTTTCCTCAAACTATCGTTGACCCAAAGAAGCAAACATTAGCTTTTTATCTGTTTTAGATCATTTTGAGATGTGGTTAGGATGGAAGTTTGTTTCCCATTCAAGAATTGATGTGAATTTATGTTTGAAGTACTTGTCTTCTTCCACCAAATATTCTATTATGTCCTCAAGTTCGATGTTTTGTTGAAATAATGTGCAAATTTTGTCCATTTCTTTATAAAGCTTGGCCTTCTCTATTCTTAATATTTCTCTCGCTTGAATTTCTTGCGCCTTAAAAACCTGCAAGTTATTCTCTGCTTCATGACTTTGAATTGATTGAAACTTAATAGTTTCAACTTTCAATGTTGTTGTCATGGTCACAATGTTCTTGACACAGGGATCCCTTAAAAATTCATATTTTTTGTGCATGTGCCTTTTTGATTACCTTAATGTTTGCGAATTGTTTCAGTTTCAATTCATTCAACTGATTTTCGTGTTCATTCTGCAAGTTCTCTCTTTTGATGTTGAACCCACCTACAGGCATCGTGGAATGCTTCTGCAAAATTTATTCACTGAAAGCTTTGGCTTTCTCAATTTCACTTTCCAAATGTTTTATCTTCTGCAGGTTGTTCTTGTAGGTGATGGAAACTTTGCCAACATGGCGTTGGTTGTAATTGACAAAGGGTCCTAGAGCTTGGGAGGATCCTTCAGTTTTTTGCTCAACATTTCCTTTTGCTTTCAAGCTGAATTCTGAAATGGTTTCGAACCTCGCAAGCTTTATTTTCTTCATTTTTCTGACAACTGACTTGGCTTGAGCATTAAAGTAATGCTCGATCAACGACGGAATGACTTCACGAACAATCTGTAATTCAGTAACAAGTTTAAATAAAAATGAGTTGAGAGGGATTTTCATAGAAATTGGAGTCATGGATCTCTCATGATAGGTATGTAGAATGGATATCTGGGTACTTTGTTCTTTCTGTTGAGAAAACTCTTTTTCTCAAACTCTTTTTCTATGTTGGAGAAAATGGTCAATATTGACATAGGGGCCCTCATAATTTTCCCTTATTTCTTTGTGTCAATGTCCATATATTCAAGTTCCTCTTTAATTTTCTTCGACTGTGTATATATGCCTCAGTCGTGTGATTTGGGTTTTCAATAATAATGTCACTGTCACTAGACGAACTCTGTTTTCATGTTGGTTTTTCTTTGTCTGATATCTCTTATTTCTAGCCTGTGAGTTTTGTGTTCCTTTCATCTTGTTGGTCATTTTGGGTGTCTGGAACTTGTTCTTTACTAGTGCCTTCTTTTGTTTTTCTTGTCTCTGGAGCTATAAAAGAAACATCAGGGACATTTTCAAGTTGCGACTCTTCTATTTTTGTAGAGGAGGAAACATGCTATGAAATAATGTCATTTGAAATTGTATTTGAGAATCTCAAAAGATTTCATTTGTTCAATTTTAGTACTTGTATGAAGGATATTTTGGTTAAGGAAGTCCTCATAAAGAGTTTCTCTAAACTATTGGAGTTTAATTCTATCCTCTGTACTCAACAACTACCTTCTTTGAAACGTTTGATGAAAATTATCAATATTAATGAAAATTTCATCGAAGGGGGGTTGCCAGTGTGTCTAGTTTTTGATGTTGTTGACAACACTATAATGGTCATTGATGATTTTGTGAGGGTCATACTGGTGAAGGGGAAATGAATAAAACAAAACATGGTTGAGTTCTTCGACCTCCTTAAATGCATGTCCTTGGTCGTTGAGGCAAACTTTTCCAAAGTGAATTGGGAAGTTGGGCCAGATTTTCTTCTGAAGTTTTCTCAATTTTTGAGCTTGTCCATTCAAGGAAATTTGATTGGATAATTCTTGTAGATCTATCCTCTCTGGAATATATCTATAAAGGAGATGAGGTTGAAATTCACTTCCATAGACTCTGAGATATGTGAATAATTATTTGACAAATCGGTCTCCTATTTCTTGTAAGTCCTCCTTTAAGGCCTTCACTAAACCTAGGAAGGTTTTCTCCAAACAAAATATGATGGAAAGGAATCATATCACAATTATAGATGTAGTAAAAGTGAAATTTGAAGTTACTTTCCTACAAAATTGGGGCGTAATTCTAAATAGGGAGTTACTTCTCGACTGGGTAATTCCATTTCATCAGAGGAAACATAACAAAAACAATTATTATATCGATAATGTACGCTGACATCCAAAAGAGGTGATCATGTCCTCAATGAGACAATGGAAAACATAAGGGAATCCATTATATTATGAGAAATAATTTCGGCCCAATTGAAATGCTTTGAATCATTGAGTAGGTTGTGTGTTAAAGCCATCCATTGCAATTTGCAATGCTCAATGCCTTTCTCTCCATATAGACATGACAACATTTTGACGAGGAACCTAATCGGTCTTTTGAAAACGACGATCAAATATTATTTTGATTGATTAAGTTTGAAGCCTTCTCTATCTTCTCATAACCAATGTTTAACAATTTTTCCATTATTGCCTTCATACTTCCTGGACACTGCACTGTTGAAGTTATTAAGAAACTAGGTGCTCAAGGAGATTTCAGGAGTACTAAGCTTGTAAATTGTTGAGAGTACTTGCGGATTCAAAGAGGCTATAACATTTTTATTGTAGTCTAGTATACTTTGGGTGGGAAAATCCAAATGTCGCATGGCCCATGAAACCATGTCCTAATAAGAAAGTGTCTTGGCTCTAGCAACAACTTTGTGCAATTTTGACCTCTATTTTTTTCAAAGTGATTGTTTTTTTCCTTAGTTGAAGTTTCAGAATTTAACCAGCTTCTATCCTCAAAGAAATTATATATTTCTTCCCACTTCATCATACCTTCCATTTGCATTTTGAAGGTGGTTTCGGAGATGAGAGATGTGTTGACATTGTAGAACTCTGGTTCATGATTTTCTCTTCCCTTTAGGAATTCTTTCATGTGTTGTATGGATTTCTTTGACATCGTGGATTTACCTTTCTTTCCCATCTTGTTCCTTGAAGATGAGTGAAAATAAATTCAACTTTGTATGAGATATATGAATTAACTGATGGAATTGTGTATGGCACTGTATGTTTACCGGAAATGAGGACAATTGCAGTGAATTTCAACTTAATAGTTTGTAATGAGGGACAAGTTTCAGAAAACTACTGTAAACAGAGTGTAGAGAAGAAAGTGCAAAATAGGGAGTGGAAAGCAATAAAGTTGTTATGTCTAAATTTATGAAAATAATATTTTTAATATTATAGTAATGTTAATATAATAATAGTCAAAATTATAATATTAATTTTATTTCGTCAGAATTTCATATTTAATTTTTAATAATAAATCTTAATTCTATTTTTTTTAATAATAAATCTAAATTTTAAATTAATAATAATAATATATATTGATACTAGAATTTTAATCACATTTACTAATATTATTATGATTGTGAGTCATAATATACCAACCATATTTATTAAAAAAAATATAATTATACTAGTACTAATTAAATAATAAATATTAATAAAATAAATTAACAATAAATAATATAATTTTATCTTTATATAATGATATCATTACATATCTAAATCTCAACCTAATATCATCAAATATTTTTTTCACATAATATCTTCATATAACCTAATATCATCAAATAATTTTTTTTTCAAATAAACCAATTTTATTCCTATATAACGATATCATTACATAGGTAAATCTCAACCTAATATTATCAATTATTTTTTTCAAATAAATAAATGGATAAAAGACCCAAAACCCAATTACAAGTACAATTTTCTATCGTTGAAATGCTCATTCTCCCGCTCCTTTTTTAATTTACCTTAATTTAAAAAAAATATATATCTGAGTCTTCTTAATTTACTTTATTTCTGAATTAAATATATTGAGCTTTCTTAATTTACCTTATTTCGGAATTAAATATATTAAGTCGTGTATGAGTGTATGGTCTTCTAACAAATCTCATCCCCAATTGGAAAAAGCTCCAACGTGCAAAACCCGCGATAAACGGTAACGGTTATGGTGAAGGCGTCACGTGGCTCTATTAGCTGCCGACCTATCTCAATATAGATTCTCCAGTCGTCCCAAAAGTTCCCCACCTCTATATATTGCATAATTTACCTTTGAACGCCCGTATTCCGTTTCGCTGCGGTGAATTCAAGTGAGGAACAAGATCTTCCTCCGCTTATTTTTACGGGGTTGGTTTTCTTGCGGGCTTCGTTGTTTCTCTGACTTTCAGCGGATAGAGAGCCCTTTTTATTTGAAGTTTTGGACAACTCTGATGTTCAGCTTACATCTATTCTGCTTTAAGGTCGCACTTTCATTGCCACCTCATGCCTTTTCTCTCACTTTGTCATTGTTATTTAGATGCCATATTTTTTGTCAATTCTGCTTACTCCTGATGTAGCTTGTTTTGGGTTAATTCAGAAAGGGCGAATGTTGTGATGGACGCAAAAGGTGGGACGAAGCTATTAAATTATTGGCAATACGAAACTCCCTTGGGATACAAGACTGAAGACGTTCGACCTCGCGGTGGCATCCAGAAATTCCGCACTGCTGCTTACTCCAACGTAAGTTTTCTTTCTATGCTACGAATTGATCGACAGACGTTTTTTGTTTTAGGAAACTATGAATTCATTTAGCTGCAATTGTAGATAGTATGCATCTTCATTATCAAATACTGTTACTGTACAGAATCTCACATCTGGTTTTGGTTTGCATTTCTGTGCAGTGCGTCCGAGAGCCATCCTAATATTCTCAGAGTAACAACTGTGCACTTAGGATTTAGAATTAGATCGCTAGGAGGAGGTCCTTGTTTTGTATTCCATCTCTGCTACAGTTCAAAATGGATATGGCCTGTGAAGAAGTGGTTGCCGGCCCAATGACTGCAATTGGTTTCGAGGGATTTGAAAAGCGGTTAGAGATTGAGTTTTTTGCATCTTCATTTTTTACTGAAACAGAGGGCAGGGGCCTAAGGGCACTCACTCGAACCCAATTGGATGAAATGCTCAACGCAGCCGAATGCAAAATAGTTTCTGAGCTCTCTAATGAACATTTCGATTCATATCTCTTGTCAGAGTCGAGTCTCTTTGTTTACCCATTCAAGATCATTCTCAAAACCTGCGGGACGACCAAGCTGCTGCTTTCCATCCCTCCGATATTAAGCAATGCAACCAGCCTGTCTCTCTCTGTAAAAAATGTTAAATACACTCGTGGAACATTCATCCATCCCGGAGCACAGCCATTTCCTCACCGGAGCTTTTCTGAGGAAGTGTCATATCTGGATAAGTACTTTGCAGCTCTTGGATCTGGTGGAATGGCTTATGTTATGGGAAATTCTGGAACGTTTTACAACTGGCATATCTACTCCGCTTCTTCTGATGATTTCGCATCGGAGGGTGGTGCGTCTTCTCCAGTTTTGACATTGGAGATGTGCATGACTCAGCTTGACCGCAACTGTGCTTCCCTGTTTTACAAGCATCATTGTAATTCTGCGGCAGAAATGACACTTAATTCCGGTATATCGAAAATTCTTCCTCAGGCGAAAGTCTGTGATTTTGAATTTGATCCTTGCGGTTACTCTATGAATTCTATTGAAGGACCTGCTTTATCTACAATTCATGTAACTCCGGAAGATGGTTTCAGTTATGCAAGTTTTGAAGCCATGGGTTATGATCCTAAGGATTGTGATCTACAAGCGTTGGTGGAGAGGGTATTAAGTTGTTTCAAGCCTATGGTATTCTCTATTGCAGTTCATGTCAATGCTGGCGCTTGTCAATCTTCATGGACCAAACCAATTTGTCCGCAGGGGTATACTTGTGAAATGATAGCTCAACAGGAGCTTACAAAGAAGGGTAGTGTTATATATTGCACTTACAGAATTGCCAATGCTGAGTCTAAACTGGCTTCTGTTACCCGGGAAGAGGAACGTGAAGGAAATGATTATTTGCGAGTGAAAAAGAAGGCAAAGAAGCATATTGAGTGCGATGCCCCGAAAGATTGATACACACATCAAGCTTCTTTCCGAGTGGGCTTTATAATGTTCTACCATTTGCTTCACGATGGATCTATTTTGTTCCATGTTATCACTTTGTTAGTGCAATTTATTGTTCTCTGTAGAGGGTTGTAGCGTCGTACGTTCTCATGTCAAGAAAGTACTTCGGTACTAATTTGTTCAACAAAGAAATGAATTACAATCAAACAAACATGCATAATTTGTTGCTATGTACTCGAATGATCATCAATGATCACTTTTTTTTATAACTGGTCATTCAAATCTCTTCATCTTGCTATTTTCTCGTGTCATATATTTTGTACATAATTTAGTTTTATGTAGAGACTGTATAGTTCCCATTCTTTATCTCATTGGATTTAATGTAAAATTAAGAGGTTAATAATTTTGGAAAAAATGGTATGAATCACAGTAATGCGTATTGCATATATGAATAATTCTGTTACGGTGTCTTGGAATTGATTGTCCATTGGTATATCTGCATTTCGTTGTTTCTCTAAGTGCCTATATCCTGCAGTTGATTGGTATGCCTACTATATTTTGTAATTTCAGTAGGTTGTTTGTCTTTTGCTTATGATAATCAATACAATGGTCATATGATAATCGATACAATGGCCATGTTTGTAGTGGCAATTATAGAGGATTCTAAGTTTTTTGATTCAATTATATGTAGATAATTCTAATTCACCTTTGTTAAAGCCATGTTGAGATTATGAGAGGTAGGCAAAATGGGCTTTTATTTTATATGGTAATTATAGCCAATTAGCATCTTGTGAAGACTTGTTATTTCATCACAAGACAACACAATATTAACATTGATAAGAAGCAAGTTAGTTTATTGGTGTTTCACGGGGATAAGGATCCATCGTATGCAAGTGATGAGCAGGGAACACACTTTGGTGAGAATATGGATCAAGAAGAGTTAAGAGGGAATTATTATCGAAATCAAAAATGAAACAAATGAAGAAGGAGACAATGATGAAGCTATAGAGAAGGAAGATGATCTTCTTGATGAACAATATGGTTATCAAAGAAACAAGTTCAAAGAAATGAGCATACATGGCTCTTAGCACTACAACACAATGAACAACGTTATTTATTTGCAAGTAGAAGAAAGGGAACAAAATGCTGATTTGCAAGGAGGAAGCTAGTGTTTCTCTTTGAGGTTGTGCAATTAGGGTTTCGACAAGCTAAAAAGCTAGATGCACACAAACGTCTAGAACAAGTTAGTAATATCAAGGGCATGACATCAAAAGTTGGTAGAATAAAAACAAGGCACAAGAAAAGCCAGAAAACAACACAACCTTGTCCCTCACGTGGCAAATACATTGGCAACTAATACCCTAGGGTTTCCAAAATTCTTCTTTATTCTCTTCGCAGTTTCTCTTCTATCAAAATGTACATATTTGTCAATGTAATGCCCATATCTATGCATAGATCAGTTGGGCATATGATAGTCATTGGACAAGAGAGACTTGTGAGGAAGTTCAATAGTGTTGAGAGTAGGTCAAAGGTTATGGTAATTGAAAAATCACCTCACCTTTATAAATATGCCCCCATACCTTTTTTCAAGGGGGAGATTTTAGCACTAGAACTAGGACTACCATTAGATAGTTGATATGTGCTTGAAGAGCTAGAGTCACTAAACTCTTGGTAACTGATAGCGTGAGTTGTGGCAAGGCTAGAGTTTTTCACTGGGTAATGCTATGAGTAGCCCATATTCCATTGTTGGGCTTTGATGAATCGCAGAATATGTACTTGTATTTTCCACAACATTAATAATAATTTATTTGTTTTCATTAGTGTTCCCGTGCATCTTTATGATTGTTGTATTGACATTCTTATATTTCCACCATGTTTTCAAGTGTGCTTTCATGTCTTCTTTTAATCTGTGCTTATTTATAACATGTCATGCCAGTAACCTATTGTGAATTGATTTGTAATTAACCTTTGTCACATTCTTGTTCGTGTATGTTTGAGATGGTTTTAGCTCACTCACCCTTCTCATGGCATACTTCTTCTTGTTGTTGCTATTACTCTCTTGTATCTCATGAATTTGTAGTTTGTCAATCTTAGGTTGACTTTGTTTCCATGTTTCGGGCATCTCATTCTTGCCTTCACTCTCACAACTCCTCACTTGATATCTAGGAGCGAAATCGACATGATGATAGATGGGCCTACACATCATATAGGTATCCTATCCCAAAAAATGTGAGGTCTAACTGGGACTTCACATTGGGGAGGCCCATGAGCTATTGGAGGTACATTCCATCTTATCAGAAAAATTTTAGCATTAGAAGGAGGGCCAAATGACAAGCTGAGCTCATAGAGCACTTATCTCAACATCATATCGTTGGATGGCTTTGTCCCAAATCTCTATCTTGGGTTGTTTTCTTAAAAGCCTTAATCGTTCAGTGCCCACAGAAATAGTTTGCCACTTATCACTTGGTGCCTATAAAGATAAGAGATCAAGACACAACAAGGCATGAAAACAGAAATAACATATTCAAAAGCAACATACTTAACTAATCTAGGAATGTTAAGCTAAACGATACATGAGGATATACATTTAGGGAAATTGAACCAGCAATTGTGTATTAATGGAAAATAAGGAGAAGCATACAACTAAGCCTTAATGTTGATAGGCTCTACTTGAATGAATATCCAATTCCAAGCTAAGCTCTCCAAGCACTCCTTATTCAGGCCAAATGAGTAGCATATATGCACAATCTTAGCATAAGGGTGCAAATAGACATAGACCAACCAACCTCTAACCATTTGGGAATGGGAGAGGATGAATATATAGGATAGGAAAGGGAGTTAGGATCTCTCCAAAGATAGGAGTAGGCCCTCATATCAAGAAGGTAGCTCATAGAAATAAGACCAAGAGGCCAAGTTGGGAGAATTCGATCTCATCTACACCAAAAAACCTCCATCTTGCCGCTCTAGAACCTTTTAGATCACAAATATTCTCATCCTCTTCGAGAAAGTTTCCTTTTTTGGATCATCGTAGGTATATGAGAAAACAGAGTGATTCCATCGCGGGTCTGGTATAGTGCAACATGTGACCATTGTGGTTTTTAGCCTCATAAGAGTGATGATTCTCAAATTAGGGTTTAAGAGCTCTTTCTCCATGGAAAGATGAAGGCATTTTCCAATAAATGTCTTAGGAAGGATCTGAATTGCATATATGAATGAGTACATTGCATTATGGTCATGTTTCGGGCATTTCGGGCAGAACAGGGAGTGATTGCTGAGATGCTTTACAAGATTTTGCAAGGACGAGAAAAAAACTGTCAAGAGACCTGAAAATCAAGGATGCATATACATATACATATGTCAAAAAATGAATCCACGGTATGGATGCAACCATCCAGATAGTAAGGACTATATGAAAGGATCCATGGCATGGGCGCAACTATCCAATACAGAAGGATCATCTATAATCTAAGATCCAAGGTATGGACGTAGCCATCTGATATAGAAGCATCATCATAAATGTAAAGTCCCACGGTATGGTCTCATCCATCGATATAGAGGAAACTTGTGTACAATGATGAAAAATACACAACTCCACGCAATCTGAGTCATATCAGATAAAACTTAGGGTCTTGTTCTCCATCCCAACTTGATCAAAGTACAAATTCTAACATGCGAATGAACGTGTCACAATAGAAGATGCTAGAAAACCACCTGATTACCAGCCATTTATGTGGACCGTTAATAGGCATGAGAGGAACCACCCATAATTACAATAGCTCTCAAGGTAGGACAGTACAATTAGTGAATGTGATAACAATGTTGAAGTCAAACACTCATGGAATCACCCGATCAAATGCCAAAATTGAAAACCTATCGTCAAATGTGAAGAACTTTCCATTAAGGTATGCAAGATCTAAGGTATTGAAAGGGAGTTTCTATGTCATCTTCCTAGATAATAACTTGAAGTCGACAGGAAGTGCCCATCGAAGGAGGGCCATGATGATTTCCCCATCATTGACATGAAAAAAGGAATAAAATGGAATGAAATGAGTAGGATCCAAGACTGTAGAAAAGAGTCAGACAATGTATAGGTAATAGACTGTAGATAGGACTTCTCTTGAATATATCGGCGACATGACTCCGGATCGTGGCAACATTTGACATAGCATAGGAATGATGACATGGAGTAATCGAATGAGAGGAAAAATGGATTACCCAAACCTGAAAGGACAAGAGACTAAAAGAGAATATCCCAAACCCAACACGAGAAAAAGATGAGTGTCATGTTCAAGAGCGAAATGCTGCCTATACAAGCGATGTTTCACTTTCACTTTTCCCAACTATTTGTAGTGAGTACCTCTTTATTTTTACACAAGCTCGAAGAGGATACCATATGCTTGTCGTATATGTTCACCCTTCAGGTGAATCCATCCTAGTGAATTTTACGAGTCCTAGGAAGGAGAACTAGGGCTCATCATGGTGACAAGTCTTTCGTCCTAACATTTTAATGAGTTCGGCGTAAGAATAACTAGGTATATTTTTCATATTTATGTAGTTTGAAAAAGAGACAAAAAATAAAACTCCATCATGTCCCTTTTCGTAATTTGTCCCTTGAACCCAAAATGGTAGAAAACAATATTCGAGAGAACCTCTTGACCATGTCAACCAAGGTGTAGCTTTTTTGTAAATAGTCAATCTCAGGCCGAAAAATGGGTAAACGTATACTGAGTAGACATCATTTTATTTACTTTTACAAGTTCCAAATGACAAGTACTCGACAATATTTTTATTTTTCGAGAGCTAGAAAAGAGTTGAAAAATGACTCTACTTGGAAGAATGAGTTGTATAAAAGGAGAGCAATTGGTTCCAGTTATCATGGAACTGCTCGAAACATGTAAAGGTCAAGAGGTTGGCGAATAAGACCACTCATTATCGATGTTCCTCAGGAAAGGGTAAAACAACCAAGTGAAAGTGAATGATCGGCTAAAGAGATAGTGGTGATGGAATGCAACAACCAAGGCTCATCTAGCAAAAATCGATTGATAGAAACAACAATCACAATAGGTAAAAAGGGAAGTAGTTTCATTTTTACACAAGCTTGAAACAGAAACAAACTATGCTTGGATTTGGTTTCATTTTTACACAAGCTTGAAACGAAGATAAACTATGTTTGAGATAAGTTTACATGCCCTCAACATAATGAATTAATTAGAGGAACATGCCCCCCAAGCTTCATTTCATTCACCTAAGTGGATGGAATGAAGGTTCAGTTACGAGATCAAGTGAAAGACTTGACTAGATTTTATGAGATCTAATCAAAGAATCGAATCATAAGGGGATTTATTTCATTTTTTAATGAGCTTGACATAGGAAAAGAACCATGCTCATGGAGACCCATTTCATTTTTTAACAAGGCTGACATAGTAAAATAACTATCCTTGTGGGAACCTATTTCATTTTTTAATGAGGTTGACATAGTAAAATAACTATCCTCATAGCCTTTGTTTCATTTTTTTAAGGAGCTTGACACAAGACAAGAAACTCTGCTCCATGGTCCCTATTTCATTTTTTAACGAGCTTGACACAAGCCAAGGAACTCTACTCCATGACCGTGTTCATAGAACAAATGAGGCCATGGCTTCCAAGAGGTTCTCATCAGATGGGAGAACAAAACTCTTGAAGGGATACATGTCTAGGTATCCAATGGAAAAATTGAGCTCCAATGCCCCTAGTACATGGCATACTACAACACATACTAGATCATCAGTAGATGTGGGCATGGAACATGTGGCCACATAATTAACCTATGTCGAGGGCGATAATGTTTTCACATAAGAACCATTTAGGAATGATGGTCGATGGGGATTTGATTCAAGACAAATGAATGTAAGTTGATCAATGGTCGCAATGCTTCCTTCATGCCAGAAACACATCACTCGAAAGAGGGAAGATACAAGAGCTCCCATGACATAAACATAGTCACAACCAAGGAGTAGATTAAAATATAAGGGGCTTTGGAAAACCATCACATCTATATAGACAATCCTTCCTCCCAAAGTAATAGGTAACTTAGGAAGGATCCCTAATGGTTGACTAGTTCCTTTGTTAAAAGCTAACATATTCTGGGTAATGGGGACAAGCTAAGGAGAACCTAAATATTGCCATGTAGTTGGGGAAAAGATACTAATAGATGCACTCTCATCTATGACTATGCTAGGTACGACCATATGGTAATCTTGTACTGTAATCTGGAAAGGAACATAAGATGGAAGATGATATCATGCCAGTTGACTCGAATCAAAAGAAGTGACTAAACTACTCGAAGGGGGTGTCGTAAGAATGTGAGAGCTTCCCTCTTGATCTATGGGAATAGGAGAATTACTCTCATGCACCTAGGGAACAGGAGGATTTCCCTCGAGTTCATTCAAAACTAAAGAAACCAACAGAACCTAAGTAGTACCAGGTTCACTCTCTACCAGAAAGGTACAGTTAACTGAAGGTGGAGCCAAGTCTATCATTTTCTCAACAAATGGTTGGTTAAGAACAAACTCACGAGACTCACTTTCAGAGAGAGTGGGGTTGACCAAATATGACTTTTGATCAATCATTGGATCAACTAGTGAAGGATCAGGGGAAAGCTTTTGATACCTAGTTGGAAGATGAGGTTGAGAAGCTGTAAGTTTTTCAGACTCTTTGGAAGCTTCATCCATAAGAGGACAAAGGTGAATGGGGTGATTACCTTCACACAAATTACCAGGAAATTTGGCTTTTCCTTTTTTCTCGTGAGCTTTATTATTACTAGTTGAAGGCTTATCATGAGCATGATCGCCAGAGGCTGATGACGAAGGTCGATGTGAACCTGCGGACCACACTTCTAAGACCTTAGGAATACCAAGAAAATTCTGAAGAAGGTGGTCACCCTTATATAGCATGAAAGGGAATTTTACTTTCTGGGGTTGGTTGAAAGATTTTTCTTCATAATTTGTATCGGTAGCAATGGCTGCTTAGTTTCCCCCTTTCTTATTTTTCTTTTTCTTCTTCGGCCTCTTCTTCTTCTTCTTAGCTTCCTGGTTAGTAGAATCTAGACTTTCACCATGTGAAGAGGAAGAACGGGGTGAAGAAATAGGTGAAGAAGTCGAGGGGTCAACTCTAGTATCAACATGGAGTTGATGTTGTTTAGGTGGAGGAGAACTTGGTTGAAAAGTAGTTTGGACACTCGAAACCACCGAGGTCAAAAATAACCAAACTGGCAGACCAATGGTTAATCTAGGAAGGGACAACATCACCATATAGGGAGCATGAGTATTTCCAAAAGAAGGAAAAGGACTAGCATTCCCATCAGAGGGGTTTCCTTGACTGGTAAACTCAGGAAATGTTACCATCAATATCAACCTAAGATCTTCTAAGGAGTATTTCCACAGGAAGGATGTTGTTCTGCAGTTAATTAATTTTATAATTTGAAACAAAAACTTTAACTTTTCATGTTTTAAGAGTCAATAAAAGGACGAAAATGTGACTATAGTCGCTTTCATTAGTTTAGCGAGCTTGAAAGGACAAGTGCTCGATGATCTTTTCAAGTTTAAGGGATCAGAAAAGATCGAAATCACTACTCAGGATACTCTAGGAAAAATGGATTACCAAGTAACCATGAACTTCAATATACACCTTAGCAGATAAATTTACTAAGGAATTGACATACATGTAGGTAATCTCCATGAATGTTGTGTTCAGTGTATCATATTTACAGGGTAGTAGACTCAACTTCCTATGGATAAAGTTTTGCAACCTATGAGGGTCTCCCTTTATATACTCGATGGTACGGGGAGCACAAGTCCATGCTAGCATTATCTAATGTAGTTGCGAATGACAGCTACTGAGTTTTATAGACATTGGAACATGTATCTGGCCTAGACCACTAAGTATGAGTGTTAATGTTTCAAATGCCCATTATATTAATTGATATATTTTAAAGTTAATCTTGAAATTATGTTTAGATTTTGAGGATCAAAAATGATGTCACCTAAACACCTATGATGCAACTATTTTAGAAAAGGAAAACTTTCCACTTCAATGAAAGCCATGCTAACCAAGGGAAGAAATTTCAATAAAAAATGCTCAAACAAAATGCATCATGCAAAATTCCTTCCACTAACTTCCACTTCCGTCTTCCAAATGCCATGCCAAAAGTAAAATTGATTTCCACTTTTCACTATCCTAAATGCAACTTTTCGAAAGAAAAATGATTTTGACTCTACTAAGATGCATTTATATGAATTATGCTTTTCTTTTTGTTTCGAATGATTTGATGCATCTAATACAATTTTTAGCTTTCAATCACTGAAAAATGTAATTTATTTTCAATGATGAATCTCAAAAAATAGCTTTTCTATGAAACTAATGTAATGCATTTTCACGAAAGCTAAATTTCGAAATACAAGCTAAAAAAAATGAAAAACAATGTTTCCAATGATTTCCACAGGAAACGATACTCAATCAATCAGCAAAATAATCATCTCAATGACACCAACAAGGAACAAGTGATGCCCAATTGACTATAACCTACAACTCAATCAGATTTCACTTCAAATCCAATGAGACAATTTTTGCAAATTAATCAAGACAATCAATCAAAAATTCCATAGACACTCTGGAAAATCACTAATAGAGGACACAGAGACTGAAGACTAGAGGATAAACGCTATTTTCCTTTATACTCTAGGATCATCATGCCTGTCATAGGAAAAAAGGTGATAATCATGACTCTACCTAAAACACCTGTGATGTCATCTGGACTGTCAGGAAGAAAAACATTGTGGGCGAGAAAAATGAAGAAAAAATAAAAAAATCTTCAAGACCAGACAATAATCAATGTCCTCAAGCAATCATCAATAAATGAAAATAGTTATAGAAAAGAAAATAAGCTAGAAAATTGATGGTTGGTCAAACTCATCACAAAAGCAAGATGAAGGATTGAATGGAAAGGATCAGAGCTTCCCCAGCAGAGTCGTCATTTTGTTGTCTAGGTAAATCCTCTCTATAGACAAAGATGATCCCTCTATCCCAATGAGTGGGTTGAGCAACCAAAGTGACAATCTACTAGACACTTTCCTAAGTTGCAATTGAAAAGAGAGACGAAGAAGATGGACTACTTCGTGTTGATGCTATCTCAATCTCCTTTGTTGAAGACGTTGAATCACTTGCATCACAGGATCATTCCTGCTGCTCTCAGCGTTTATGCACCTACACAAGAGACCAAGACACAAAAAGGTATGCAAACAAAAATAGAATATTCAAAAGAAACCTACTTAACTGATCAAGGAATGTTAAGCTAAATGATACATAAGCATATACATTTAGGGAAAATGAACCAACAGTTGTATGTTAACAGAAAATAAGGGGAAGCATACAACCAAGCCTTTATGTTGATAGGCTCTCCTTGAATGAATATCCAAGTCTAAGATAAGCTCTCCAAGTACTCCTTCTCCAAGCCAAATAACTACCATATAGGCACAGTCTTAGCATAAGGGTGCAAATAAATATACACCAACTAGCCTCTAAACTTTTGGGAATAGGAGAGGATTAATATATAGGCTGGGAAAGGGAGTTAGGATCTCTCCAAATATAGGAGTAGGCCCTCATCTCAAGGAGGTAGCTCATAGGGATAAGACCAAGAGGCCAAGTTGGGAGAATTCGACCTCATCTACGCCAAAAAACCTCCATCATGGGTCTGGTATAGTGCAACAGGAAACCATCGCAGTTTTTAGACACATTAGAGTGATGATTCTCAAATTAGGGTTTAAGAGCTATTTACTTCAGGGGAAGCTCAAGGAATTTTCCAATCAATGTTTTATGAAGGATTTGAACTGCATATATGAATGATAACACTACATTATGCTCATGTTTCAGGAACTTAGGGGTATGTCATAGGGAAGTGTAGGAGGTGTGACAAAATACTGTGTAACAGGTCTGATTGGGACTTCACGCCAGAGAGAACCTCTAGCAGTTGGTGGCACATTCCAGCTTGTCAATAGATTTTTGGTGCTATAAGGATGGAGAAATGAAAAGATCATACCATGGAGCCTTTATCTTAACATCATGTCTTTAGATGGCTGCATGCTAAATCTCTATCTCGAGTTGTTTTTCTAAAATCCTTAATCTATTAGTGCCTGCAAAAACAGTCTATCACTTCTCATAAGTTAAGTTTAATGGTGAGGGTCGAACAACTGTATTTGGAAGTTTCTGTCACGTTATCCATTTATGTCACGCTAATGGAATACATTGTAAATATGCTATTGGCATATTGTTCTCCTTGAGACTCAAAGGTCGTGTCAAGCAATGGTGCCACATGTTGCCATCCACTTCCATCCATTCGTTCGCGAAACTCATTAGTGAGTTCTATGAAGCTTTTGACATGTATTATTATCAAGATCTATTTAAAAGGATAAGTCAAATTAGAATGAAACCCAAATAATCAATAGAGGATTTTACTACTAGGTTTGTTAATCTTTGTTGTGAATTTCCTGAAAGAGACATGGAATGGATGTATTTGGGTGAAAAATTATGGCAATTGCTTTATCTTTCACTGCAACCATTTCAATCTGAAATGAATCTCGATTTTAATGATCATCCTAATAATATGCAAGCTAAAAATTGGCTAGATATTATCTCTTCTCTTATCCTGCCTATTTTTTTGAGTGGGGAAAGCCTCAAGCTTCGTGGCAGGGGGGGGAATTATTGCCCAAGAAATTCCACATCATCCTTCATCTTCATTACTTGATGAAGTCTATGGTCAGTCTTTCACTAGACATCTTTGGTTAGGAAACACTTTAGGGAGTTTTCTTTTTCAAACTTTGTGGATCAATTTCTATCAGTATGTTATAATCTCTTGAGCAACAGTGAAGTCGCAAGGATTTTACCATAGATCAAGTGCATATTACAACATAATGAACAAAAAAAATTAGGAGATTGGTACTTGCATCAAATATTTACTAAAATAAGGTTGTATGGATGTGAAATTCCTCCATATCATTTACTAGTCTTTCTCCCAAAGAGAATTTTTGTGCTTGAATTTATTAGACAAAGTTTGAACATTGACCAAATTAATTTTCTACCAAGAAGTAAATAGGATCTTGTCAATCTCAAGGCATAAGTAGGACCTTTTGTTGTGAACACCAAGGCTACTGATATTGAATTTGAATTTTTGTTGCACAAAATGAGATTTACAAAGGGACAAAGGTGGCCTTATGATCCAATAGGTAATATTTCATCCATGTGAATTCAACAAGGTTCTACTCCATATGTTTATTTACCAAAACTAGATATTCAAAGATATTCCAATAGAAAAATATGGTAAGAACATATCCTAAACGAATTACAAGGAGAGCAAGAAATAGAACAACCTGTAAAAATTCATGTTTTATCTACTTCTTAGTAGAAAGAAAAATAACTCAAAAGGGTTATTGAAGATATTCCACATTACACTTCAAATTTAGATGGAACAACATTTCAAAAGACAAAAATTAAGGGAAACAAAATAAGCAATGTCTGAGACTATGTCAACAGATATATCTACACCTTCTACAATTGTTTTGTCAAGCAAACCTATGTATAGTCTACAACAAATGGAAATAATAGTAGGACAATATTATTTAACCTCTTCTTCCAACCAAAGTGTTCTTTCTCAATTTATGGAAAGTAGAAAGAAAAATGAAGCTTTGAAGTCAATAACCTACATTCAGTTTGGGAAATAAATTTCTACAAAAAATATATTATTCTTAGACTTGGATGCAAAGAAAGGGCAATTTCAATTAGCCTTCTTAGACCCTAAAGTTCAAGGGGCTAACTCAAAAAAATATGTTAGGACTTCCATATTTTATTTTAATATAAAGCAAATCCATCGAATTGATCAAATTGATCTCGATACACAAACATGGGAGATGATTTATTCCACGTTAACTAGTTCAACATTTAATTTGTCTAATTTGTAGAATACATTAAATATAAAAATATCTGAATTAAAGATGGAGAGAATTTCCTCTTTTGCTAAGGATCATGATCAAATCATTGGAGGAAATAGTTATCAAACTGGGATTAGATCCTAATGGTACCAATATTTTCCACGAAATCATAAAGAATATAAATGCAAACATCTAGACTCTTCACAAAAGGTAAAAACTTGGCATCTACTAAACACCCTTGAAGACAAGAAATTGGATAAATGGAGAAAGAAACAGAATTGTTGCTATCTGTAATGATTGACCAGAATAAGAAGATGTATAACTTGGAATCACATGTAGAGAAACTACTATAGGAAATAGAGCAAGTAGGAAGTATAGTTCCTTATCATCCCTAGTAAGTTCAAAAGGAAATGATCCAATAGAGGAATTAACAAAATTATTGTCATCTTTGAGCTTAAAGAATAAATAAATCGATAGTTTGAAGAAAGCTTTAGAAAAAACTCAACAAGAGAAACTTTAAGTCAGTTAATTCCTTAGTTGGTGAACCTCAAAATATTTCCATATAAGAAAAGAAACTCAAATGGCATTTGGGCCAAGCTAACAATGCTTAATTCAAGTTAAAGAAAGAAAATGGATGGAGATTATGCCTTCAATTTATAATGCTTGGACATCAATTGAAATTATGGTTGAGAAAGAAGAATTGTTGAAATGAGTGGAAAGGAAAATATATGAAATGAAGAATGAGCTTGGAAACAAACCCAACTAGGATGGTAAGATTATAAAGTTTTTAAATTCAAAAACAAAGTAGGAGTTAGAAGAAATGTATATAGTTAACAAGACTCCTTTAATTAAAAAGTTCTAATTAAGACGAATTTGTTGATGCAAATGAAAGAAAAATGTAAATTCATGCAAACTTAGGTTAACAAGTTTAAAAAGAATTTCTATATTCTAAAATAAGCAGGTTTACCCACCTTTATAAATTCACAGGGAAAAAATATTTCTAGGGAAGAGTAACAAAGATTACTTAACAACGCTACACAGGATCATCGATTCTTCACCCAAGTTGAATTGTTGTAGTCGATAACCTCAGAGACCATAATATTATGTCTATTACTGGAGGTGATGGTAGAGGGAAGGTCCTGTTGTACCTGGAATAGACGTTGACTAGACTCACTTGGACTTTTTGGAGGGTAATCTTCACTCGAGATGGCATAAGTGAAGTTACTTGCACCAGATTTTTTCATTAAGTAGGTTTTCAATGTAACTGGTTCCATCATCTCTATCATTATTAATTTTCTCTTTGAGATCTGTGACATTTTATTTCATTACCAATTATTGATTTTTCCATGAAAAGTCTATTTGCATGGTTTGAATCCTTAGACTTTTTAGCGTGTGTTTAATTCTTTGTTTTTACTTTTTACAGAACTTAGGACTAGATTGTGATTTTCAATTTTTTATATTAAAAATTAAATTTATCTAAGTTGAATCTAACGACGTCAATGGCGAAAGTTACTAATAAAGACCTCCCTTTTAATAGGAACCCTAATCCTCTCCCTAGTTTTGAAAATGTCAGTCCTCCTTATATAGCCACATTTCCACTTCTTAGATTCATGATAGGTTTACCTGTATGGTTGTTTTCAAATTCTTTAATTCCAAATACTCCAATTGTACCAGCTCAACTTATTTTTTTAGCGCCACCAGTTTCATCATCTCAACATCACAAACCTATTTTTGACCCTTTACCTTCTTCACCCAACATTTCCTCTTCTCTTCCTTCTTCTTCATTTTGTAAAATCCTTGATGCTAGTAACTTGGTGACTAAGGACAAGAAGAAAGGGAAGAAAAAGAAGAAGAAAGATAATAAATATGTCAACCAACCAACCATGGTTGTAGGTAATGGTAATGTTTAGGAAACTTCTAGAATACATCATAAGCCCAAATACCCTTGCAATATTTGTAAGGGTGACCACTTCCTTATAAATTGTCCTGGTATTCCTAAGGTTTTGGAAGTATGGTCAAATAATTATCATCAACTTGTTGTAGATCCATCAACCATCGATTCTCATATTCTAGGGAAAAGTGTTAAAGCTAGGTTTCATTATAGGTTATAAAAAGGAACTCATCATAGTCAACTATTCCCTCACATGGATGAGGCCTCAAAATTGTTAGAAAAAATTATTGTTTCACAGCAACAACGTCCAACTAATTACCATAAACGTTCTCCCCACCTACTGTTAGTTGATGAAGTGATTGATCTAAATCCAACTATAGTCAATCCCACTCTTCCATTGGAGAGTGAAACATGTATCACTGAGGTTGATCGACCATTTTTTGGTCAAGTGGTCAAATTTATTCCATGTTTGGTCGATCCCCTCTCCCTTTAGAGAGTGAAGTTCATACCACGTAGGCTCTTCATGTTACCTCAGATTCTTCTACACATGGGGAGATTTCATCTGTTTCTATTGAACCCCATCCAAGTAATGAGGTTATTTATTTTGATTGGAGTAGACTGACAGAATCTTGTCTTCCTTCTTCCACCCATTCCCAAATCATTGTGAAGGCTTATGGTAAGAATGTGTGTCACACAATTGTAGATGAAGGTGCTTCTGTCATTATTTTATCGTCGACCACTTGGTAAGATTTGGGTTCCCCTCATCTTGTGTCTATTACACATAATATTTTGTAATTTAACAATACCCTTAGTGAACCTTTAGGGATCCTTCCTAAGTTACCTATTACCTTGGAAGGTAAGACTATTTGTATCGATCTTATGTTAGTCCAAAATCCCTTGGATTTCAATTTTCTCCTTGGGATAGACTATGTCTATGCCATGAAAGTTGTCGTATCAACACTCTTTTGTGTGATTTCCTTCCCTCACAATGGAAACATTGTGATGGTTGATAAACTTTCATATGTTTATCTTGCTTCGACTACTAGTCATGTGACACCCCTAAATGTTCCTTATATGGAAGTGGTACCTACCCTACCATGGGTTAATTATACGACAACCTATCCCCTGTTTTTAGTTACCGATGCAAGTTAGTCTCTCATTGTCTGCTCGACTTCTTTTGACTTAGGTATGGTAAATGACATGGTCAAAGCTTCAAAAGGGGCATTTGAATACAATTTTGTTATCCCTATTGATCCCCTTGACATGTGTTCCTTCCAGAGAATTGTTCTTCCATATGATGAAGAACATTTGGAAGCCAAGATGAAGGAGTGTCCCTTGACATGTGTTTCTTCCACTTGGAAGCCATGAAACATACCCTAAGAGGATAGTTCTTCTACTGTGTCAACCTCGTTAAAAAATGAAACAGGTTCTTATGAGAATAGTTATTTTTGTTTCAATCTCACATAAACATGAAACAATCCATGATGATGGTTCTTTTACTATGTCAACCTTGTTAAAAAATGAAACAAATGTTTGAGAGGATGCTTCTTTTACTGTGCTAACCACGTTAAAAAATGAAACAAATCCCTGTGAGCATAGTTATTTTCATGTGTCAACCTCGTTAAAAACTTAAATATGTTCTTATGAGCATAGTTCTTTTCCTGTGTCATGTTCATTAAAAAACTAAACAAATCCTCCCCTAATTGAGTCAAGTCTTTGACTAGATTTCGTAAATGTTAAGTCCAATCTTTCACCTGATCTTGTAAATGAACCTTCTTTCCATCCACCTATTAGTAACCATTAGTTTACTTAGGCAGATGAAACGAAGTTTGGAGGGCATGTGCCCTTGCAATCATTATGCTGGGGGCATGAAATATCAAGCACAATTTCCTCAACGCTCTCTTTCTTGTTGAGAGGGAGTGCTGAGAAATGGCAACAAGAAATTCCAATTTAATTTCTCCTTGAATGAAAGTGAGAATTAAAATCGAATTATATTCTCATACTAACTTGTAAATTGTTAATTAAGTTTAATTAACTTAATTAGCTTGGTAATTTCGAGTTGGAAGTCTTTCTGTAGTCATGTATATGTTCTCCCTAAGTTTTAGGGGTCCAGTATGAGTTTAAATTGAGTTGGAAATTAGATCACTCGGTTTACTGGGTTAAGTTCAGTTAAATTAGTTCCAAACTGTTTGATGAACTAATAGAGAGTTAACAATTATTTGGTGCACTAGTGCATCCACAAGTTTCACTCTAGTTAACTGAAGATTCCCTCATCAGGAACTCATGCATGTTGATTATGAGAAAGACCCAATTGAGACTAGAGTGTAGGGACAATGTACTATCAATTGTATTATTTACTGGATTGTAAATATCATGCATACATCAGAGATTTCTCCTATGTTTGGATTTCACATCTTTGGAAGCATGAATTCCCTCTAAATACGAGTTAATCATCCTATGAATTACGCCAGAGATTAGGGGCTTGGAGAGCTGTAGAATTGGCTAAGTCTTGGCCAAGAGCTAGCTTGTGAGCTGAGAGAGTTGAGCATACTAGTGTGGAATTGTTCTAGTGACAACAAGCTTTGTATATTCACTCATATTTCTGATAAATGCAATATAGATAATGACGTTTTGAGCAGTGGCTTTCCCCATATACATCTTATGTTATGTGCCATTGATTTATCTTCTTCTTTCTCATATTGTTTTCATCGATTTATTGGCTTCCACTGGTTGAAAGAAGAAGTAGATTCTTGTCCTATTCTTTAGTACATTGCATGATCTTGTGAATCTACAAGAAATTTTACAATTAAATGCTCTTTGAATCTAGTTAATGATGCACAGAAGGATTGTGCAACACTAATTAATGGAGCTATGAATTTAATCATTGAGCTTGACATGGACCATTCCCAATTCATGGGAGAAATCATTGGAAAAGATTCATGTATTGCATATGTACTCAATAGAGAAAAGATTATGGAGGCCTAGTTAATGAATTAAAAAGGGTTGCCATGGAATTGGTTAGTCGGTTTCTTTCTCAACCACTAAGTTGCATGAAAATCATGAAAACTTTCCCCTCGAAGTTGAATAGAGAATTATCCAATATGGAGGAATTTTTTTCCATTTTTAGATTAATGTTTAGAATAATTTTGCCAAAGAAAGTAGCCAAATGTTATGTTGCTTCAATGTTAGAAGTTTCCAACTATTTCCCTATATTTTTGGGATAATAGCTAAGATTGGTTCTTTTGGCTTTGTGTTTTTTTCCTAATCTAAATTTTTGGAAAAAAACATATAAAAGGAACTTTTTTCTTTTATGTAAAATATTTCTTATGTAACTGCTTTAAAAGTTGTGGATGGATTTAGAAAAAATATGAAAAGTTTCTATTTATCCATATAAGCCTATAGAAGCAATATGAAAAACATAAAACAAATGGAGAGTGGGTTGAATGGTTGGATAACGTATGCCTATGACTTGGTTGTTGTAAATCTCCCTTGAATAATAAGAATATTGATTATCATTGGTCTTGTGGATATTTCCCTTACAAGGAGGGCTTTACCACATAAAACATTGTGTCAATATTTGTGTTTGATTATTCTATTATCTTATTTATTTTCCATTATTTTATGCAATTTCAATCTATTTGCAGGTTATGCTTTTGATGCTCAACTCAACAAGTTGTATTAGAGTTTTAAGGAATTTTTTTTTGTTAACGGAGAAGATGCAAAGTGCAAAGTTCGAAATCAAAAATTTCAATGGAAGTAATATCTTTGAGCTATGGAAGGTTAATATGCAGGATATGCTTGTGCAACAAGGAGTGGGAAAGGCATTGTTGGGCAGGGAAAAGAAACCCGTGGGTATGGGTAATGACGACTGGGAGGACATGGATGTAAGTTCCCTCATTGCTATTCATCTATGCTTGGTAGATGATGTGTTGTTTAACATCATTGGAGAGAAAATAGTTGCAGGCTTATGGACTAAGTTAGAAAAACTTTATATGATAAAGTCCTTGATAAATGGAATCTACTTTAAGAAAAAACTATACAATTTGTGGATGAAGGAAAGTAGAAAGATATATGATCATTTGAATTCTTTCAATACTCTTTTATGCTAGTTGACTAGTATAGATGTAAATCTCGAAGGGGAAGACAAAACAATTAGACTATTTTGTTCTCTTCCCGAGTCTTGGAATCATTTTGTAGTGTCTATCATTTTTAATTCTACTGATGACGTTGTTGTGGGAGCTTTGTTCCCTGAAGAAACTCGACATAAATGTAACCTTGAAACCTCAACATCATAAGCAATGGTGGCAAGAGGTCGATCAAAAGAAAAAGATCAAAATTCGAGAGACACATCAAGATCGAAGTCAAGAGGCAAGAAGAGTAAGTTAAAGTGCTATTACTATAACAAATCATGGCATCTTAAAAAGTATTGCTGGAAAAGAAAGGAACAAGATACTCAAAAGGACTATACAAAGGAATCTAATTCAGATGAAACAAGTATAGGTATTGTTGATGAGGTATTGTCCAGTTCTACTATTTCTCAACATCATCATAATTAGTTTCTATATTCCGATGCTTCCCATCATATGTGCCTTCATGGGAATTGGTTCTCTTCATACCAATCTATTGATGACGGTGTGGTTTTCATGGGTAATGATGTTACATGAAAAATTGATGGGCTTGGTAGTATCAAGATTAAAATGTATGATGTTATTGTTAGAACGTTAACATAGGTGAGGCATGTACCTGAGCATAGAAAGAACTTTATATCTTTGGCAGTGTTAGATTTTGCAGGTTATAAATGTAAAGTTCAAGGTGGAGTTATGAAGGTGATGAAAGTCATATTGGTAGTCATGAACACTAAAAGGTTTGGGAAGCTTTAAAAGCATGAAGGAAGGACATAAATAGATCATGTAACAATAACATCTAAAGGTGCAAGTGACTCTAACCGTTTATGGCATCAACACTTGTGTCATATGAGTGAGAAAGGATTGAAGGTGTTGGTTGATCGTGAGTTACTTCCAAGCTTGAAATCTTTGAACTTGAATTTTTGTGATCATTGTATTTATGGAAAGCAATATAGATATAATTTTAAAACATAAATTGTGGGCAGAAGGAGTTATTACAATGTGCTATCTGGTAAATTGGACACGGTCAACTACAATTAACTATAATATTCTGGAAGAGGTATGGACAGGTCAACCTTGTGATTATTCAATCCTAAATTTTTTGGTTGTCATGCCTATTCTCTTATTCCAAATAATCAATGTTATAAATTAGATCCAAAATAAAAAATACTAATATTTTTTGGATATGGTAATGGAGTTAAGGGATATAGATTGTGGGATCCTACTACCCACAAAATCGTCATTAACATAGATGTCATATTTGATGAATCGTCACTCATGAAATCAGATGTAGATGGTGAAATGAAATAGGAAAAAGTACCACGGATTCAATAAGTTCAATTGGAAACTCATTCATCTTCAAGGGAGGAGGATCATGAAGATGGTCATGAAGATACTTCTACAGAAGAAGATGCGGATTAAAAAAATTCTCATTAAACAAAGGAAATATTGCAGTAAATTCTACGAAGGTCTACACAAATTGAAGGAATTTGACTTGGAGGTAAAAAGAATTCCACCTTGGGAGTTTGATGCATGAGCATCAGCCCCATGTTTTCCAAAGGAAGAGTGGCCATGTAAATTCTAGAAGAGATTTTATTTTTGAACAAATTAAGAATGTGGGTTGTAATTTTCCATGTGTCCCATTTCCATTTTGTAGAGTTAGTTTGTTTTAGTATAGGCCAATTGGGTCTTTGTAAATGCAATGATATATGGTAGGAATTTGGTAGTTTTAGTCTCTGAAAAAATGTCCCATTCTTAGTGTTTCTATTGGGATATTTTTCTAGCCAATGTTTGTATATGTAAATGTGTGTGGGTGTGTGATAGAGCTAGTAGATGTCTCCCACGGATTAGAAGCTTTTGAATATGGAGAAGGATCACTTCCCAACTGCAATTATGAGGAAAGATGCATGTAGAAATTATGGTGTAGATTTGCAACTTCTCATGAATTTTTAATCAAAATCACAAGACACAAACCTACTCTACTGCTCTGCCGAAGTCAATTAACAATTTAGACCAAATATTTTAGACATGCACTAAGAATTTACACACATGAACACAGTATTTTTCTTGGGGAAAGAAATCTGTTAAAAACCCTAATGTCAACTTGCATTATTCTGATGAATAGAGATCTATTACAATTTCTTTGCTCAACTGAGCATAACCTGCAAGTGAATAACCTATCTCTCTACTCACTGAGAAGATCTGACCCATACTTAGTCAATTTCCTTGCACAATTCCTATGAAATTAGGCCCCTGTTATTTAGGATTGTGTAATTCCCAAGATTGACCATTAGACTGCATGCAACACCTATATACTTAACACTAGTATGGAACTAATGTTACATTACCTTAGAATCTCCACCATGGTTGGGGCACTCGAATTATCTGCATACACTAGCTATTTTGGTCTGATTGATTAGTTAACTATATGATCACTGAGTTTGACTGAAGTCCCACTTCACAATTAACCTTCCACTAGTTCCTCCAACAATTGGACCTAGTTTAACTGAAAACAACTTGAGATAATTGACTTTGATCGCTACAAATTAGCAATCAAACATGATTAAATGAATGCTAACTCCTAAAACTGGAAATTCAATTTTTTCCCAATTTAATCAAGGAAAAATAAAATTCAGAATTTCTTGCTACATTTTTCAACACTCCCTCTTAACAAGAAATGGATTATCAACCAGCTATATCCTACAACCGTGAAACTCAAATTTCCATCTTCAAAATGACTTTGTCAAAATGTCAGCATCTTGTTCCTCTGTCGAAATGTATTGTAGCAACATTATCCACCTCTCCACATAGTCCCGTAAATGGTGATACTAGATATATATATGCTTGGACCAATCGTGAAAAATAATATTCTTAGAGAGATTGATGCAACTATGATTAACATAGTAGATCACACTTGGATCCATCATCTGACCAAATAATCCAACAAGTATCTTTCTCATCTAGATCATGTCACATGTTTCTTGAATTAAAACATGTACCATAGGACATGCTTAGCTACCTTCGAAAATAATTTGGTTGGCCTAACCATAGCTTGGCTCAGCTGGTTGACTACATAACACATATCTAGTCATGTGTTCACAAGATACATTAGTGAATCCACTAGATGTCAATAAATTGTAGCACCCAATTCTTCACCTGAAGTGGCATCCTCATTCATCTAGTTGGTTGTTAGAGGTGTCTCCATGGATTTACAACTCTCCATGTAGATCTCTGTAGTATCTCGTTTGCATACATTTCCATACTTCCAAATTGAGGAAGTAGTGCATGGGACCTATTATCACCTGGATTGAACCTCAAGCTGAAGGAAGGCAATGCCAGGGTAACCATAAACCATGCTTAGCCAAGTAGCTAGCACTACTAGGCTGGGAGAGGGCTCTCTCTGTAAGGATCTCAACCAAGATGACTCGATCAGGTAAAGGATTTTAGGCTAGGTATAGTAGCATGAAAGTTTTGATTGGATTTTTAAGGGGTTTTTCCGGATCAGGAGGAGCTGGACAGTTTAGGTCTAGGGAATTAGGTCAAAATTGCAGGATGTTCAATGGGGCAAGGTAGGCATAGGCTTTAGCACTCAAGGGCTTGATGAGGTGAGATGTTTTAGATTGGTGAGAAGCTAAGAAGAGCATGTGAAAACCATGGATCCTTCCTAGACTACAGAAAACATGAAATGGTGAATGGTTTCCCAAGGCAAAGCATTGATATAATGAATTCTACCTATCAACTTGAAAACATTCAACTAGAAGCAATGAAATGATGAATGGAATACATAAGACACATTAAAATATGATCACATAAGAAAAAAAGTACTAAAACTCATATCACATGGATCCCATAAAAATAGTTGGAATTCTTATTAATCTCTTGCCAAACTACTTACAAAAGGTCTACAACCAAGGTCTGAGCATCCAGCTGAGTCCAACCCTTTACAATGAGAAAGAAGAAAAAGATGTAGACATGAATTCAACCTCCTCCCATCCTCAGGGGTCGAATCCATAAGATGAGGAGCTAATATAACTAATACTGAACAAGAAAGAGGAATATAGGCATCATCAACAACTTGCCTCTAAAAGTGAAAAACTGATTCATTTGAGCTCAAACTAACTTCTAAAGCAATGAATCTACCCTCTATTACTATTTATTTATCATAATTACATGTAAAGTCATCATTTACAATGGTGAATTATCATCCATGAGAGAGAATCCATGATCATAGTAAAAAACTAGAAAAATAGCAACCTTGAGCAAAAGTTTCCCCACGCACAATGCCACTAGCCCAACGCACAACGCCACTTTCAGGTCCCTTTTCAAGGCCTTCTTGACATCCACATTGAGCCCATGATAGTGAATTGGAAATGTTTTCAAGTATACTTTCCAAAACACCTGGAATTTCTACATTTGAAGCTCAGTTCAACCCTAAAAACTTGATTCTCCTAAGACTGCATCTCTGTCTCCAAAAAGTGGTAGAAAGGTAATTTTTAGGGTGCTTTTTGACCTTTTGGTGGACCAGTTCTACCCCAAAAACTATGAAACTTGCTAGGGTGCATGTCCTCATCGCAGTGAATCCAAAAATGCAAACCATTTCTTCATTGAGTGCCCCTAGGAAAAGCGCAGTGCTGGGGGCGCTATGCGTCTAGGTAGTTTTCCTGTGTAGAATTTCAAAAATTGGAAAATGACAAAATTTCCTCCAAAGTTGCCTAAAATTGGTGAGAAGCACCATCATTAAGTGTCTTGATGAGCCAAGGAAGCTTTAGCAAGCATCCTAAGCCTATCCTCCTCTTGTTTTCCTTTCAAAGCCCGCCTAAGCCTAGCTTTCATTTTCTTGACCCTCATATTGCAAATCTTGTTTCGGGTCCGATAACGATAGGCCATGTGTCTGATCATCTGATTGTCTCTATTGGCCTTTTGTAGCAGCTTCTCAAGGTGCAAGTTGAATCTCTCAAGCCAGTTTTCCCTATCCTCTTAAATCTCCTTCTCAATGGGAGTCAAAGCAACTTGTGCCTCTTTGCCACTTTGTCGTTTCATCTTGAGCATTTGCAACTCCATGAGGACTTGTTTGTCACTCAACTGCTTGTTTTCTTGCTCCAAATATGTGATGACATATTTGGCCCTCTCCAAATTGTCTGCCAAAGCTTGTACTTGAGCTTCCCTTTCTTGTATGATGATGTCTTTGATGGTCTCTTCATCCTGAGCCTCTAAGTCAATGATTTCCACTCCATGATGAGTATAACGCTGCTCCAGCTCATCATGCTCAGTCAAGTCAAAGTCCCTTTCCTCCTCATCATCAAAACTCTGCTCCGGTATCTTTTCCTTCCCTTTATGCAGTTGTTGCACTTGTACCTGTGTTGGGTCCCTATAATACTAGTGATTACCCCATTACTATTGTAGTTATACCCCTTATTTATATTGTTGTGCCCCTATTACCCCCATATTGTTATTTCTGTCCCCCATAGAATCCCTCTATTGTTATTTTTGTGGCTTTATATTATTATTGTTAGGTTGGCTGGATTATATTGTGACTCCTTAGACTCCTATATATAGAAAGGAGGTTTTGTCATTTGTATCATCCAAGAATTGTTCATTTATGTAATGTAAAGGAGGTTTCCCCCTCGAAGAGGCTGAATTCTAAGGCGTTGATCTATCTTTTCTATCTTTTCTTGAGCTGGTTTCATAACATTTGGTATCAGAGCTTTGGATTCTAGGGTTTCGCTGCTCCGAACAGGTCAACGTGGAATTTTCACTATAACTTTTTTTCTGTGACGTTTCAGAAGTCGCAAAAAAAACCCATTTGAGAAGAAATCACATTGAACCTTGGGTCCTAATTTCAGAGCTTTTAGCTTGATATTTGTGGAGATATGATCTGAGGAAGTTGGTCTTTTCGCAGACTCCTAAATTACATTCAAAACAGATGACCTGGGGAAAATCGTCATAACTTTCTCTCTGGGAATCAGATTGAAATTTTGTAAGAAGGTACAGAAAGATGACGGATTTTAGTTTCTTTTATATCTTTTTTAGAACCAAATATCGAAAATTGTACACGTGGCACTTCATATAACTTCGCTCTTCTGGAAAGGTCTATAATCAGGTCATCTTGGGAGATTGTGCATAACTCTTTCTTGGAGAATCCAATTTGGATCAGACTGGTGGCATTGGAAAGAGGACACAGAGAGCTACTACAAATCACAAATTCAGAACTAGATGATTGGAAAGTACAGAGATACATCAGAGGCAATATTGAGCTCCTACAAAGTGAAAAAAGGTGTGTAGATTTTTTAAAATTTTTGCTTAAGCTTGGTTTGAAAATTTATTTTCAAGGAATTCAAAGGGCATAGTAGGGCATTATTATCAGTAACTGATTCCACGATGAAAGAAAAAGCAAACACCTAGTAAGGAACCTGAAAGCTCTAGCATGACTCATGAAAAAGAGGAAGAAATGCTACATGATATATCAAAATTACAAGAACAAGTGCAACAAATGTCACTCTCACAAAAGTTAATAGAAGCTAAGATAAATGGCGTGGAAGCTAAGATGAATGGCATGGAAGCTAAGATGGACAATTTGAAGATAGATTTGAACACAAATTTGAAGACAGGCATGGCAGATTTGAAGACAGATTTGACAAATTTTCTACAAGAAATACTTACTAATGGTGAAAAGGTAGTAAAGGAAACTCATGATGAGAACAAAAGAAATGTTAATCATGATTCCATAGACGCTAATGTTGGATCGAAGAATCACCATATTCCAAAAATCGATATGAGGAAGTTTGATGGCAAGGATTCCGCCACATGGATATTACAGATGGAGCAATTCTTCGATCTCAATAATGTGCAAAACGCACAAAAGGTACGTATGGCAACTGTATATTTGGAACCAAATCAGTTTGTATGGTATCAATGGCTTTGTTCTCGTAAAAAATTTATCACTTGGGCAATTTTTACGGAAGAATTGATAGCACATTATGAGGATACAAAAAGCAACACTTTTTTTAGCCAATTGATAAGTCTCAAACAAAAGGGTTCAATAATGGAGCACATTGAGGAGTTCCAAAAATTGAACATAAGGGTAAAAGATATTCCAGAGGAGCATAGGATTGATGTGTTCATAGGGTATTTAAAGGATAATATCCAACATGATGTTCGCCTTTGGGAACTTGATTCATTAGAGAAGGCATTCAGGTTAGCAAGAAAAATGGAAAGCAAAATTATGGCAACCAGGAAGCATACCACTCACAACTATAAAGATGGAAGTGTTGTTGCCCCTAGTCTTCCACAACCTACAAGGTTGACACCACAACAATTGGAAGAAAAAAGAGCAAAAGGGCTTTGTTACAGTTGTGATAGCAAATACACAAAAGGTCATAAGTGTGCTGAGAAGAAATTATTCTACATAGATTGTGAAGAGGAAGATGAAAAGGAGCAAGAAAGGTCAAAAGAAGAGGATATACTCCAGGAACAAAGCCTAGATGAAGAACAAATAAATCCGACCATATCTTGTAATGCATTGGCGGGAATTACCACTCCTCAAACCATCAAGATAGAAGGACAAATCAAAAAGAAAAAGGTAATAGTGTTGATTGATTCAGGAAGCACCCACAATTTTATTCATTGTAGGGTAGCAAAAGAATTGAATTGCTTCTTATATCCAGCACCAGAGTGTCAAGTGATGATTGCAAATGGAGGAACAATAAATTGCTCTAGAAAGTGCCATAATAACAAGCTATCCATGGGAGAATATGTATTGACTAGCCCAATGCTTTCCATTCCAATGGGAGGTGTTGATGTTGTACTAGGAGTCCAATGGCTACAATCCTTGGGTACAATAGCTTTTAATTTTCAAGAACTTTTCATCAAATTTTCTATGAAAGGAAAGGAAGTTGAATTAAGGGGTATTGCAGGGAAACCAGGAAAGATAATAAGCTCTAATGGCATGACTAAGCTTCTAAAAAAGGAGCAAAGAGTTGTAATTGCACAATTATGTTCACTAGATGTTTCCACATTGGAATCATCTATTTCTCCAGATCTCCAAAAAGTCCTGGACAATCATTCCAAGGTATTTGAGACTCCCAAAGGTCTCCCACCTATGCGTGATCATGATCATGCTATTCATCTGATTCCAGGAAGTGTTCCTCCAAACATCAGGCCGTACAGATATCCCTATGTCCAAAAAAGTGAAATTGAACGTATGGTTGCAGAAATGCTAGAGGCTGGTATAATTCAATCGAGTCAAAGTTCTTTCTCAGCTCCAGTAGTATTGGTGCACAAGAAGGATGGATCATGGCGCATGTGTCCGGATTATAGGGAGCTCAACAAGCTCACTATTAAAGATAAGTTCCCCATTCCTGTCATTGATGAATTATTGGATGAATTGCATGGATCAATTTACTTCACCAAGTTGGATCTTCGTTCGGGATATCATCAAATCAGAATGAAGATTGAAGACATTCCAAAAATAGCATTTATAACTCATGAGGGTCATTATGAATTTTTGGTCATGCCTTTTGGCCTTACCAATGCACCTTCAACATTTCAAGGTTTGATGAATTCAATTTTCAAACCATTCCTTAGAAAATTTGTGTTAGTATTTTTTGATGATATACTAATCTACAGCAAGTCTTGGAAGGATCATGTTGAACATGTTGACAGGGTGCTACAACTATTGGAGGAGAAACAATTATATGCAAAAAGATCCAAATGTTTCTTTGGAGTCCAGGAGGTGGAATATTTGGGTCATATTGTATCTCATGAAGGAGTTAAGGTAGACCCTAGCAAAATTAAAGCCATTAAGGAATGGAAAATCCCCACATCCATAAAGCATCTGCGAGGATTTCTTGGGTTGACAAGGTATTATCGCAAGTTTGTTAAGAATTATGGGAGAATAGCAGCACCTCTAACAACATTATTGAAGAAAGATTCATTTTCATGGACTCCGGAAGCAACAAAGGCCTTTGAACATCTTAAAGAGGCAATGTGCCAAGCACCGGTCTTAGCTACACCGGACTTCACAAAAACCTTTATTGTGGAATGTGATGCTTCAGGAAATGGAATTGGTGACGTTCTAATGCAAGATGAAAGACCCATTGCTTTTGAAAGTCGTCCAATCAAGGGAAAGTTTTTAAGCAAAGCTATTTATGAGAAGGAAATGTTGGCAATACTCCATGCACTTAAGAAATGGCGACCCTACCTAATGGGAAGACACTTCAAGGTAAAAACGGATCATGATAGCCTTAAATACTTTTTAGAACAAAGATTATCCTCTGAAGAGCAACAAAAGTGGGTCACAAAGATGTTGGGTTATGACTTTGAAATCATCTACAGAAAAGGGAAGCAAAATGTGGTGGCAGATGCACTCTCAAGAAAGGATGAGGATGTGGAAGCATTGTTGTGTGCCATTTCTATTATCCAAACAGATTGGATAATCGAAGCAAGGGAGGAATGGAAGAATGATGAAGAAGTGTGGGCACTTATTCGAAAGCTACAACAAGATTCCAGTAATTCTAACACATTTAGCTGGCAAAATGATTTGTTATGGTACAAAGATCGCTTATACCTCTGTAAGAATTCCCAGCTAAAACAAAAGATTCTTATGGAATTGCACACTTCTCCCTTAGGAGGGCACTCAGGATTTTTAAAAACTTACCACAGGGTTAAGAAGGAATTTTTTTGGGATGGCCTTAAATCAGATATTCAAAAGTTTGTGGCGGAATGTTTGGTTTGCCAACAAAATAAAGTTGAAACAATTAAGACACCGGGTCTATTACAACCTTTATCCATTCCAAGCCAACGTTGGGAGGAGGTTTCAATGGATTTTATCACAGGTTTACCCAAGTCTGAGGGAAAGAGTGTCATCATGGTGGTAGTTGACAAACTTACCAAGTATGCACACTTTTGTGCATTATCACATCCATTTAAAGCCAGTACAGTTTCTACTGCATTTATGGAAACAGTTCAAAAACTACATGGAAACCCAAAGATTATTGTAAGTGACAGAGATCCCATTTTCACTGGAAATTTTTGGACAGAATTATTTTCTTCTCTTGGTACTCAGTTAGCTCATAGCTCATCTTATCATCCTCAATCTGATGGGCAAACTGAGATAGTAAACAAATGTTTGGAAGGATATCTTCGTTGCTTTGTATCTGATAAATAGACACAATGGGTCAAATGGTTGCCTCTGGCTGAATGGTGGTATAACACTTCCTTCCATACAACAACAAAAATGACCCCATTTATGGTACTTTATGGGTATCAACCACCATCCATCACATCATATTTAAGAGAAAATTCTAAGGTTCAGGCAGTGGAAAATCACATCGAACATCAACACTGAGTCCTCCAACTCTTAAAGGATAACCTCATGTTGGCACAAAATAGAATGAAACAACATGCATATCAACATCGCAGTAAAAGAAGTTTTGATGTAGGTGATTGGGTATTCCTACGGCTACAACCATATAAGCAAATGTCCCTAAAGAAAGCTAAGAAGGATAATAAATTATCACCAAAGTATTATGGGCCGTACAAGGTGTTGCAAAAGATTGGTACTATGGCATACAAACTGGAGCTTCCTGCAGCTTCTCGATTGCACCCAGTTTTCCATGTTTCATGTTTAAAGAAGGCTATAGGCGACAAGCTCCCAATTCAAACAATATTGCTAGAACTTGACGAGGAAGGAAAAATTATATTGGAACCGGAAGCAGTCACAGAAACAAGAACTCGAGAGCTACGAAATCAATCAATTTCAGAGTATCTTATCAAGTGGAAGAACTTATCCGCTGAAGATTCCACATGGGAGGATGAGAATTTTATGCAGAAGTATCTAGAACTACTCAAGCGTTCAAGACAACACTTTTTTGAAGGAGAGGGGCATGTTGGGTCCCTATAATACTAGTGATTACCCCATTACTATTGTAGTTATACCCCTTATTTATATTGTTGTGCCCCTATTACCCCCATATTGTTATTTCTGTGCCCCATAGAATCCCTCTATTGTTATTTTTGTGGCTTTATATTATTATTGTTAGGTCGGCTGGATTATATTGTGACTCCTTAGACTCCTATATATAGAAAGGAGGTTTTTTCATTTGTATCATCCAAGAATTGTTCATTTATGTAATGTAAAGGAGGTTTCCCCCTCGAAGAGGCTGAATTCTAAGACGTTGATCTATCTTTTCTATCTTTTCATGAGTTAGTTTCATAACAACCTGTTGTGTCGATGAAGAAGGCAAAGCCCCTTCAACGTCCTATGGAGCTAGCATTATCCTATGGTATTGTGAAGAAGGCAAGGTCCCTTCCACATTCCATGGAGCAAACACTTGCCTATTGGCTGCAAATAATCTTCTTGTGCCCCTCTGATATGTCATGGAAACGGGCACCTTAGCAGTTCTAGTCTCCTTGGCTTCCTCATTCACCTGAACACTACTAGAAGGTCCCCCTACTTCTTAAGACACTGGTGGAGGAATTTCTGGACCCCCGAAGATATCCTGAAAAATAAAGGTCTCCCAAGAGATGTTGAGGAGACTGAGATGATGAAGCACAATGATCTTGATCAGGGAGTAGTGATAGAGACTACTCATCTGCTGAGGTTATGGCTTCTTCTGGACAAAATGAGCCATCTTCTCAATATTCCTAAACAAGAAGTAAGGGAGGCTTAACATCCTCACCCTAGTAAAATGCATAAGGAGCCTGATGTGATAGGTGTATAGCTTGGAGAATCTGCCCTCACAAGTGAAATACTTCATGATGATTTTCATCATGGGAACATACTTGTCTTCGCGAAATCTGAAAGGAAAAAGTCCCTTCACCTCATTTTTGTACTGGGTTTTGATATAAGGCTCATAGTAGTGTTCATCCAGGTCCTGGGCCTTATACCACCTCTCCCCTACATTCGAAATCCTGGTGGCATCTGACATGATAGAAGGTGAAACTGTGAATGTTACCCCATCAAGAGTCACCCTGTTGTCTCGAAGATGAGCTACAAAAAGTCTAGTGAGCTCAAGGTGATGCTGAACTCTCTCTACCTACTCACAGAACTCGTAGCAGCCAAGGTATCTGAAACATGTGATAGCCAACTGAGAGGCCTCCAATTCCTTAAGGTTTGATGGCTCTTCTTTGATAATCTTGCCTCCCTTGTGTGGTTTTCTCTGTTGCCTAGCTCTGCCTACTGAGCTGTCACTACCTGTGTTTGCCTCCTCCTCATAGTCTCGATCCTCCTGGTCCATTTTTGCAAGGTTGAGGTTGTTTGAAGGGAATGCGTGACAGTGTTTTTATGAATGACGAGATGGGAGATGAGCTTGTGGCTAGGAAATGAATGAAGGAGTAGGAAATGAGAGGGAGGGCTTGTTTTGAGAAATTTCTCTTGGGGAAGAGGGATAAAAGGGATGGGGAAATATGGAATAGGGATAAAGGGACAAAGGGATAAGGGATAGGGAAATAGGGATACGTTTTAGAGCTATAGTGAGTGATAGGAGGAACAATGATAGTTTAGGGTTTTAGGCATCACTAGGGAAATTTAGGGTTTCATTTTCAACATGGAAAATGATGCTTAGGATGTTTGATTTGCACACCAAAATTGAAGTGAGGGATGTCAAGTTACTTGCAATGATGGGAAGAAAGAGAAATTTGAGGTTTGTTCGAAGTTTTGAGGCTTTTCTAGCCTTCTTGCTCAACGCACAGCGCCGATGCCTAGACACGCAGTGCCACCCTGAAACCATAGCGATGGTGTAAATTTACACTACGAATTTTTGCTAGACGTGTAGCACTGGTCTCAATGCGCAGTGCCAACCTGTCTGCCTCAGAAGCATAGCACCGCTCTGCCAACGTGTAGCGCCACTACTCCACTTCTCCAGAAGCGTAGCGCCACCCTGCAAAAGCACAACGCCAACTTTCCTTCACCCAAAACTCACTCAAGCTTGCCTCTTCTTCTCATTGTTTTGACTCCTTGCTTGCCAATGAGAATAATGAACTTGGAAATGAAATGTGGGAGCTTAATTAGGAGTAGATTTTGATTTTTCATTTGAAAAACCCACTTTCTAATGTTTCTTGACCTTCTTGAAAACTCTGTTTTAATGTCTTTTTCTTCTTTGTGTCTTTGCATGTGGATAAATGCTCAACTTGAGCTGATTTTGCAGTGTTTCTTTGTCTTACAACAAGGAGAGATGCTCTGGTGCCGCTGGGATCAGTTATTACATACAGTGACTTAAAATTACATATGAAATACAAATAAACTCAAAATACTCTGTTTTCACCTCAAAAAAATGTTTTTTGAGGTGAAAATTACATTAGGTTAAAAGATAATTATTCAACAGCTATGACCTACAAGCCATCATGCTTGACTTATTCATCATCCTCATACCCTTGCTAACCTTTATTACACAGAAAATCGGGCATCTTGACCTTGGAAATGAAACCCTAAGACCTAATGAAAACATGCCCTATGACCTAATGGACCATGATTGAAAATTGACCATGAAACCATAACTGAAGACAACCTGAAGAAGGGTCAACAAGTATACTCTATGAGGGGAAAATTTAACTTCCAGAGGAGAAGACAACCATTAGTGGATCAGTTTGTCATGACCTAATGGAATGATGTAAAATTTTCAATATGGGATCCCTAAAATGACAATGCAAAGAGCGAATTTGATCCCTGATAGAAGTATGCAGATACTGACACTAACATTGGCCTTATTGGGGATGGAAGCTCCTTAGAGGTGTCAAGAACACTGTAGACCAAGTGCCTCATCCATTGGGAAATGCAGTCAAAACAAAAAAGTGAAAAAAATGACTCAATACAAACTTAAAACTGACTCACAACCAAACGGACTCTAAACTTGACTAAAAACCAAATCAACCAAACTTGTCACTAACCATTTAAACTTTATAGCCTTCACTTCGGGTGCCAAGCTCGGATGACTGTGTACTTGAAAACTTGCAAGGAAAATCAAACTGGTATATACAATGAAGGCAAACTGACTTCAAGGAAAAACTTCAAAAGTAGTAGTGCTTCAGGAGCCTACCATTCACTGGCCCTCCTGGACAATCCTGACCATCCATTCCCTTCAACAAAAATGCATTATGTCCTCAATAACCTGAGATCTTATATTGTCCTTTCCATAAATTGTCAAACTTACCATGTAGGCCATTTTCCTCATTTCGTGCATCCCACCACAGCACTACATCTTCCAGCTGAAACTTTTTTGCTTTGGTTTTGCGGTCATAAATCTTCTTTATATTTTTTGGCAACCGGAAAGTGTTTTGGGAAACCTCTTCTCTTGTCTCCTGAAGGTGAATCATTTGATTAATTCTGCGCTGAAGATCATCCTCTTCGCTACTAGCTTCCTGTAATAATCTCATGACCGGCGCTGCAAGTGATGTAGGAAATACTGTATCAGTACCATAAACCAACTCAAAAGGTGACATACCTATGGATTTCTTGTTGCTCACTCTGTTGGCCCACAAAGAATTAACAAGATTTCAATGCCAATTCTTCTTGTTTGCCTCCAACATTTTCTTAATAATGTTCACCAAGGATTTATTTGATGATTCAGCCACCTCATATACCTTTCGGATAGTATGTTGTGGAATGACCCAATGTAATATTGTACTTGTGGAAAAACTAAACCATCTTCTTGGACATAAATGTTGTTTCATTATCTGTTATAATGTTACGAGGGCACCCAAAATGAGAGAAGATATTAGATTCTAAAAATTGGATAATTACCGTATCAGTGGCTTGCCTTGTCGAAATGGCCCCAATCCACTTAGTGAAGTAATCAATAGCTGTCAAGCTCCATTTTTGTTGTGCAGATGATGTAGGATGGATTTCCCCTATGAAATCAAGTCCCCACTGCTGGAAAGGTGCATTTACTTCAACTGGCTTCAAAGGAAGAGGAAGCAACTTCCTTTTTCCTTGAAAAGCTTGGCATTCATGGCAGCCCATCACTGGCTTATACAAATCTAAAAACAAAATTGGCCAATAATATCCCGCTCTTAACACTTTGTTAGCTGTTGTTTTCCGAAACAAATGACTGCCACTATCACCTCTATGAAATTCATGCATTACCTGCTGAGCTTCATCTTCAACCAAATAATTAAGAAGAACTCCTCCCAGATCTTTCCAATAGAGAGCACTATTTAAAATGCAGAATTTTGCAGACTTGAGTTTAAGTGATCTACCTTTACTTCTTCACATTCCAGGAGGTGGTGAAAGATGCTGAAGAACATAAACTATATCAGAATACCAAGGTGATTTGAGAAACATTTCTGATACCTGAATGAGTGAGCCACCATCTTCGTCCTCTGACATTGCTGCAATAAGATTTATGTCTAGAGCATGCAGATTTGATTCAGCCATCAATTTTTCCAAGCCTTGTCCTTTGATCAGTTTGGTAGGCTTAATCTCAAGATCATACTCCAACATTGCTGCTATCCACTTACCTCTTCTTCCCTCCGGATCAGTTTGCATAAGAACATCCTTGACTGCTGCATTAGGAACATATGCTATAGTATGTGAATGCAAAATGTATACTCTGAAATCCTTCAATGCCTTTATAAGATTCAGTGCTTGTTTTTCAATGATATTGTACTGTAAGGCAGCATCTCAAATATTCCTACTGAAGAAAGCAATAGGCTGCTCCACTTGATCCCTCTTTTGCATCAATATCGCAGCCATGGTGTGCTTGGATGCAAATGAAAATATAATAAAATCATGAGTATAATTAGGACTAATCAAGACTAGGGCTATAGTCAAATAAAATTTTTCTAAATTGAATGATTTCATGGCATCCTCAATCCATTTCATAGTGTTGTCCTTCTTCAACATATTAGTGATTTCACGTAAATGCTCAGCCAAATTTAGTATAAATTTGCGCAGGAAATTCATCTTACCATTGAAAGCTTGGATCTCCTTTTTATTTCACAAAAAATCTATATGCTAAATGGCCTCCAGCCTTGAACGATCAATGTGAATACCATCTTTGGAAATGATATGACCAAGAAGCTTACCCTCTTCCATGGCAAAAAGACTTTTCTTCGGGTTGAGAGAAATCTCAACTTCCTACATTTCTGAAAGACAAACCTTAAGTGGTGCAAGTGCTCATCATCAGAACTAGAAAATACCATCAAATCATCTAAATAAACAACCAAGAAAAAAACCTTCTCATTAGGGAAAGATATGTCCATCACTCGCTGAGAAGTGGCTCCGACATTCTTCAATCCAAATGGCATTTTGGCATGCTTAAAAGTTCACCAGGGTGTTGTGAAAGAAGTTTTGTCTTGGTCTTTTTCATGCACTAAGGTTTGATTTTAGCCTGAGTAACCATCAAGTAGTGACATCCGTGATTCTCCAACTACTCTTTGCAAAATATGGTCCATATTAGGAAGTGGGTAATTATCCTTTAAGGACACCTTGTTGAGGTTCTAGAAATCTATGCACAATCTTATCTCTCCGCTCTTCTTTCCTACCGGGATGAAATTTGAAATCCAATTAGAAAATCTAATTGGAACAATGATGCAAGCTTTAAACAATCTATTTACCTCTTTCTCGATGGAAGGCAACAGCTTTGGATTGATTCTTCTCAACTTCTATCTAGAAGGCTTTTGATTCAGTTTGATAGGAATAGTATGCTTAATGATATCCTTGTCATACACTTTCAAATCTAAATAATCCCAAGCAAAGACATCAGAAAATTTAGAAAGTAATCTAACATACTTAGCCTTTACTTTGAGAGACAATGCTTTTGATAACTTTACAAGCTTGGGCTTGTCAGCTGTCCCAAGATTTACATCTTCAACTCCTTTGTCCATAGGAACCAAGCTCGTTTTTCTTGCCACATCATCCTGATCAAAAAGCTCCTCTAAAGGTATGATACCTCTAGGAATAACATTATCCTTCAGTTGTAAAACCTCCATCTGATTTACCTCAATCTCTTGGTCATCGGAGGTTATGTGAACCAACTCTACCTATTCTAGAATATTCTCCATTATCTTCAGTAGGAACATCATAAATACCTTCCCTTGTATCTATTCATATAACATTATCTTTTGAAACAAAATCTTCCAAACGCAAGCAACCATGGGCTCATTTTTCTATGTGCCGTTTTCAACATGCGCTCATTTTTCTGATGGGAACACTGGGCTCATTTTTCTATGTGTCGTTTTCAACATGCGCTCATTCTTCTGATGGGAACACTGTTCTACGAGAAAGCTAAGCATAGTTTTACCAAACAAAGTAGCCAGATGTTCTACTACTTCAATCTGATTTTGACTAACCATAAATGCCAGAGATTCACGACAGGTAGAATCTTGGAGGGGAAAGCACTCTAACATAGCCTCTATTATTTTCTGATCACGACAATTGGCGAGTCTCAAAATTATTTTTTCCCTACCTTTCTTTAATTCCTCACACTTATTAGGATCTACTGTAACTTCCCTTAATTGACTCATCTCAATTAGAAATAATGTGGCAAGGCTGTGAACAAATTGGTCGTTGCTAGACACACTCACTGAAACTTATGAACCCTAGTATCATAATGCTCACCAACTCGGAAGCTAATTTCTTTGCTTCATAACACCCATCAAATGATACTTCTCATTCGTGTTTCCGGGAACCTTCATCGCCATAATTTGTGCTTTTTATTTTCTTTGCTTGACAAACGCTTGTCTTTAACCTAGAAAACACTGTCATGAATAACTTGTTTAGGATTTCACCGGTGGGTCCATAGATGAAGGCCGAAATCTTAGGCATTCCATAATATAAGCAGCTTCTTGATTTGGCGGACTGGTTCCTAAGGCATTTTTCATTCTATCAGTAATGGAGGCAAACTTCGAAGATGTCAATCCATTTTGGCCGATGCAATATTGTCTGAGATTAACATCTAAAAATGGAGGCCACGTTCCCGGTAAGTCTGAAAGAATGTGCAATGTAAGATATTTTGCAATAATCAAAGTTGATGTTGGTTGTTGAAGTCACCCACGGATAGTTCGACGAACAATTTCTGCAACTTCTAATGATAAAAGTACAATATTTTGATCAAGTTCTCGCTCTGCTGAGAAACAATTCCACTCCCACTGTAACAGATGAGAATTCAGAATGACCTTCTATATCTCAGAACGGCTGAGAGAGATTTGGAAATGTTACTATAAGGAGAAAAAGAATAAATAAGATTCAAATCATGTTTTTTTCATTTAATATAATTGAATTTATAGAGAAAGATAGAGTGTAAACCACGAATCATGCCTCTATTAGCTGACCAAATTACTAGTTTGAAAAAAAAACAAAGCCACGATTTCATTGCTAAATATCAAAAGCCATATAAAAGTTCATATATTTGGAAAGATATCGAATTAATAAGTAAGTATTAATGGCATTAATTATGTTAACGATTAAAACCGAACCTTGTGATGGCATAATTGGAAGACTTATACCAAGAAGGGAAGCTACGAGGCACCAAGTCCCTGCATTAAGTTCAGCCTGAGAATGCACCTGCACCTGCATTGAGTAGGTAAGTCACGAAAAAAATATATTCTGTCAAACTGAATTGGAAAAACTTTTGCATGCACAATTGCTTCCTGAGCATATTTAAGTCCCTTCCCTTCTCATGCTTGTCCGACGACTGACCTTGATTGTAGAAGTCACCAAGGAATCAAGAAAACATTGAATACAAGAGGAAATTCGCACTGATTATGTAACACAAGTTGAAACTTGGAGCAAAGAGTTGAAACTGAAGTGGAACCCAATAAACTGGAATACATGGATCAACCATGGATTAATTAGATGAGAGAACTTTGCAACGAGACAACGAGGATTTTGCAATGCAGGCCTTGGATTTGAAAGTGTCACAAGCGTAGGAGCAAGCTCTCTGTCGCAATAGAAAAGTCTTCAGAGATTCTGTTGAACAGAGTTGCCAGACCTGACTCGGTACTTAATCCAAATGGCTAAGGGTCAAAGCTGATCTGTGACCTGAGAAAGACCCAGGCGTCAACCCAGCAAAGACTTAGTAAAAAGGAAAGCATAAACATACAGACCATATAAAAGACTTGGCATGTAAATCATGAAAGAATTCTAAAAACCAGATCTGAAAAAGAGTTGACCCCATGCTCTTAGGGGTTTCATCATGCAGTTGGCAGTGAATTCTACAGTACAGAAAATGATAATAAATCACATGCTCTGAACATGTTTCTTATTCGGTCATTATGCAACTTGCAATTCAAAGACACATATGCATAAAGCAAAATTTGTTGTATTTAATTCAAGATCCTCCTGACTCAGTGTATACCTTTATGTTCAGTACTGTTGTCCCCTGATGCAACTTGTGTTGATCTATTTGTATCAAGAACACAAGAATTAATTGGCCAATGCTTCCATGGCCCATCTGTGGTTGCACAGGAACCTTCATTCGACTTTGGTGTCACCCAACAAAGTTCAGAAAATCCATGACTAAGGTGTTACACAATTCTGGAGATTTTCCCATCTCTTCTGATGAAAAGGAAAAGGGAAGATAGTAGAGTATAAATATTTGTATTTGAATTTTGGATACATTAGAGACAATTTCCTTCAGTTTTCCCAAAGAACAGAAGATCGGAATAATGCTCTAGGGAGTAACTAACAAATTGAAAAGAATAATAAATGAAATAAAAGAGAGAATATGAATGAGTTCCTCTATGTATGAAGGCCATTAGAAAGGAGAGAAATATAATTATAGTTGTGCAAGATGCTAAAAGCAGTACGAAGAAAGAATATAGGGGTTTCATCATGCAGTTAGCAGTGAATTCCACAATACAGAAAACAATAATAAATCACATGCTCTGAACATGTTTCTTATTCGATCATTATGCAACTTGCAATTCAAAGACACATATGCATAATGCAAAATTTGTTGTATGAAATTCAAGATCCTTCTGACTCAGTGTATATTAGATATCTTAGATCTTGGATATTGTTCAATTGATCATCCTGCAAAACCTAGCCGGCCTTGCCACAGTTGCTTCCTGAGCAGATTTTTTAATAGTGTCACCTGAGTACAAATTATTCTGGGCTATAGAGGCTCCTTGTAGCAGGACCATAAATACCAGGTTTAAAAACATTTGGGCTTGAAGTGTTGCCGAAAATAACCTTTTTCGTTATTTAAATAAGAAACTGGAAAAGGATCAGAGGTTGCTTGAACATTCAATTCCCCATTTTCGTTATTTAAATAAGAAACTGGAAAAGGATCAGAGGTTTCTTGAACATTCAATTCCCCACGACCAACAATGTTAAAGCCCTTGGGAGTTTAACTCTGACCTTTCCTCGTACATGAAGAAGGATCCACTACAGGAATGCAGCGATGTTTCTAAGCTCTATGTGGCATATGCCCAAATGTTAACCATGTCCTCCAGAGAAGTTGCTTGTGCTAATAGAGGGAAAATTTGGTGTCATTATGCAATTTGCAATTCAAAGACACATATGCATAATGCAAAATTTGTGGTATGAAATTCAAGATCCTTCTGACTCAGTGTATATTAGATATCTTAGATCTTGGATACTGTTCAATTGATCATCCTGCAAAACCTAGCCGGCCTTGCCACAGTTGCTTCCTGAGCAAACTTTTTAATAGCGTCACCTGAGTCCAAATTATTCTGGGCTACAGAGGCTCCTTGTAGCAGGACCATAAATACCAGGTTTAAAAACATTTGTGCTTGAAGTGTTGCCGAAAATAACCTTTTTCGTTATTTAAATAAGAAACTAGAAAAGGATTAGAGGTTGCTTAAACATTCAATTCCCCATTTTCGTTATTTAAATAAGAAAATGGAAAAGGATCAGAGGTTGCTTGAACATTCAATTCCCCATGACCAACAATGTTAAAGCCCTTGGGAGTTTAACTCTAACCTTTCCTCGTACATGAAGAAGGATCCACTACAAGAATGCAGCAATGTTTCCCAGCTCTGTGTGGCATATGCCCAAATGTTAACCATGTCCTCCAGAGAAGTTTCTTGTGCTAATAGAGGGAAAATTTGGCATGTCTCAACTTTCTATCCTTTTAGATTCTCTAATTTGGAAACTTCTCAAGGTTATCCCTGAAAAGAGCTGCCAATTTCAGCAACATTTCTCTGTATGCGGTCTTGTCAAGCCACTGCAACCACACCATCATAGGCCTGGAATGGGGCATAGATAGATTGTATCTTTGATTCAAGAGAAAGGAACAAAAGCAATGTTTTTTTTTTTGAACCAACAAGCACCAAGAGAAAGCAAGCCAAATGTGTCAGTGGAAAGAAAGCCAACAATACCTCCCTAATACTAGGTTCAGAGGAAGGCTTATAAATGTTGAGATATAGGCAATAGGTAAGCACTTAAATAGACCCTGACACTGATAAACCTACTAAATTGAGTAGCAAACCATAGCATAAGTAATTCATTGATTTAGCTATTTCACAATTTTCTCTTCTTTGAGCGGTTAGCCCCTCCCCAATACTTGTGCTATCGCTATGTGCTTATTCATGGGGTGAGGCAGTGGACCTCATAGTGAAGACAAAGCCAGTAAGCCCAAGCAAGATAAACCATGGTATCGAAGTAGTAACACCAATAGAAAGCCATACCGATCACTTTATATTGGAAAACCCTGTTGTCTAGATGAATGTTTGTGCACTCATTCCCTTAACAATTATTGTTGGTTATTGAATCAGGTACTTTTGATGGACATATACATCTATTGAAGACTAAACTGCAATTTCATACTGCCAGAATATGACCGAGTACATTCTCCATTATGGCTCTGACTCCTTTTCAAAAGCTCTGATAAAAAATGGCTGCTAAGGATGAGCGAGTAAAGCTACCATCAATGTGAATAAAATGAGTGTGTCTCAAGCGTTGGCGGGGGGCTTGTGTTGCAATTTCACTTAGCTTGTCTTTTGATAGTGCAAACAAAGTTGCTGCCAGTAAAACATTTTTACAAGAGAGCCTAATTATTACAAGAACAAGAGCATTTCCAAAACCTTGAACAACAGATTTTCATAGTGCTTTCTTGGAATTTCTATCCAATACAAATGTTACAGTAATGATAGCTAAGAAAAAGAACAAATCATGGTTTGCAAGATAAACAGTTCTTAGGGATAGGAGAAATGGGTAAAGTTAATGCAAGGCCCTATCCTAAGGAGGGTTAAAAGTGTCCAAATTCACGTGAAATGCAACTGTAACAAGGGAATTTTCCCATGAGCCTCACACCATGATATCTCAACAATGCAACAATCAAGTCATTGCTACCATTCACCTAGCTTGTCTTTTGATAGTGCAAACAGAGTTGCTGCCAGTAAAACATTTTACAACATTTTTACAAGAGAGCCTAATTATTACAAGAACAAGAGCATTAGTTGTAACCCTTAAATGTGCATCTGAAAGTCACTCTATACATCAACTGGGATTATGAAGCCATCTAGGAGATGAGGCACTCCTAGAGTGTACTTCAGATTAGAGAGGAATTACACCATGAAAACTGAAAAAGTCAAACCCTACAGAGGGTAAAATAAGTCAATCTGTATGCACAATGACATCCGAACTATCCAACAGAAAATTGTTGTGTACGTGGAAATCTTGTAAGTTGTATGTAACGACAGCAACGTCTTCTAGATATTTTCATATGTCAGACCTATTAAAGATGGACAAAGTTCTAAAAGCAAACTGTCTTTTAGAATGCACTTGTACTGAACATTTGCCTCTGTTTGGATAATGCAATGCAATTGTAAGTAGTGTCGAATAGTTAGATAGAGGCATATAGAACAACAAGAATGACCAATAGCTGTGGGTCAAAACGAGAGCAGCATAGCCCAATGCAGAACGATAGCTAAAGCAGAATAGTCAAAGTAGAGTCAATAAGCATGTATCAGAGCAGCATGGCCTGTAGTAGTAAATTGGTGTGGGTTTAAGCGCATTAGGCGCATGGGTTCAGTTGTTGAAATCAGTGGTTGTAATCTCGCAGTGGGAAAAGTTCTCTAATTCCGATGAAACAACAACAGGATATCAGATCTTTTACAGGGATTCCTTTTCCCTGTAGGTAAAACAACACCTTAGACATAGATATATATTATTACTAAAACTCAATTGAAAACAGAGACAGAAATCCTAAAATTGAATAGAAAATGATGGAACCAAACCGTATAATATGAAAGAACCGTTACTTAAATGTTTCACATAATATATCAGAAAAAATTGATGGGGTTTAAGTGCAACCTGAGGATGTGACATTCGACCTGACAATGCAATGGTCACGCCAGAGAAGGGCTTGTCTCCGGGAAGCGATTCTCTGATAGGGCACTGGTTCGAATCCTGCTGCTTCCTTGACAACTGAACCATCGACAAAACATCAAGCTCTTCTTCAAATGAAAATCATCCCACTAGTTACAAAACATAGCATATATTAATATTTGATGTTTACAATTTTAGTGATTTTTCAGGTCTACGATCCAACCAGCCTATTTGATGTTTACAATTTTAATGATTTTTCAGGTCTACGATCCAACCAGACAAGTTATAAGCCATCTTCAACAAGGTAGTTGAAGGTATGATTATCGCAATTGTATGTGAACTTCTTGTTGCTGGCGGGAAGCTTTTGCAGGCACTGAGCAGCAATACTTGTAAAATTGCCTTTGAATTCCGTGTACTCCGCAAGCACCACGGTGACCCTCGCGACAAAACTGTATATCAGAGATTGCTGCCCCATAATACCTTCGGATCTAAAGGCCCTTCGCTGATATTAACCGTAGATAACACTATAAAAACCCAACCCTCGAAAAAATTAAGAGAACCTCAGGGATTTTGTGGAGAAAATTGATGAAACCACACCCAATTTAGTAAAGGAGGAAGAGGCCTTTTAGAAGGGAAGAAATCGCGCGTAAACCTGTTATGAGAAAGGAGGCAAGGAGTAGCATTAGAATGCTCAAACAATGAAAATATATGAAAAAGGGGAAAACAAAATTTTATAAACAATTTAATATATAATATAAATGTAAGTTTCAATTATTTATAATAACAACTTCGCTTACATGCATTTTGACAGATGTTGTCTTGCTTGCTCCTGACGCACAGCTTGTACTTCAGGGAACGGCCTCCCACTTCCTGAACTTCAAAAATGAGAAGGAAGATGTGTGGAAGGTGACCCTAAACATGTTGATAGACACTTTTCTAAAGCCACACCCTTGAAGCCTCAGTACCCGCTATGAAGGTGACGTCTGCTGCACTGGCCACACCCATGGAGGCTCAGTACACGCCCCGAAGGTGTCATCAACTACAGCAATGTCAAAATAAAACCATTTGGGAGCGACATATGCTTCTGAAACCTCCTTTACAGTTGGAAGAAACGTTCTTGGTCTTTTTTTTTGTATGCTTTCATAATGCAGGTCAGTAGACGTGGGAATGAATTCATAGTGAACCCTGAGAAGGCATTTGTTTATGGGAATGAATTCATGGTGAACCCTAAGAAGGCATTTGTTTATGGAAATGAATATTCTGAGGAATTTAGTTCGGGCCTTGGGGTTTTGTATCGACCAACTTCAAGGGAACGCATGCACAGCCTGAGGAGGGGAAATTTGTGAAGGAAAAGGTCGTGAGATTCCAGAAAAATGAGGACTCGAGGCACTTTTTACCTGGTGGCAGTCAGTAGCAGGACCAGAGATGCCCTTGACGGGATCTTGAGTCGTCCTATCTTTGTTTGAAAGAGGGGACACCCTTCATTAGCTTCGCGCATCTAACAACGAACCAGGCAATACTCGAGGCACTGGACTCGCAGACAGTCTGTTAACTTGTGTGATTATTGCGTATGTTCCATGTAAATTCCGCTCCTCCTCCCCAACTTCCCACCTCTTTCATTGTCTTATCTGCTACCTTTTTTTTTTCCATGTCTTTCGACTTCCGTCTAAGTTTAAGCCAGACGTTCATTTTTTAATGGATACTAAGATCGTTTGCTTGTGATGGATTTACAAGCAAACAAATAATTGATTACTGGTGTGTGAGATATTTAACATGAACGAACATGAGGTTGAATCTGTTTCATTTATGTTAGTGTTGAGTAAGGGCAGGTGAGGGGCTTCATAGGAGGGGAGAGGAATTATGCAGAGCCGAGAGGGTACACAAGACCTTTAGTTTACCCTGCAGGGTTCCTTTACTTTTACACAGCCTTTCAGTTTCTCACAGGGGGTGCAGTCTTCCACATCCGCCTCACGCATCTGACGGCAAACCAGGCAATACTCGAACCAACGAAGGTATGAAAGGAAAAGGTTTCAAGGAAACCACATTAACAAACTCCAACTCCAGGTATGCCATTTGAGCAACCACATTATTAGGATTACTTGCCATATGGTAAAATTTATCATTTAGAAACGTAAGATTTATAAACATAGTCTAAATGGCAAGACGAGAGTGTTTGTGCCTTGCAGGAATACCATAACTCCTGAGGGGACTGCCAAAATCGAGTGATTGGTTGGGACCGCTTCCTTTTGTGATAAGCACCCGCCAAGAACAAAGCCAACTACCAACAACCTGGAATACAAAACAGAAAGATAAGTGTTAGCCAAAAACAAACCGCCATTGCAAGTTGCTCTACAGCAGGCCTCAACTTTTTCCTGTAGAGCATCACTGGAAGTTGAATGTTACATCGCTCTCTCATTGCTTATCTTTGCACGACATTATTGCTTGTCTTTGCACGGCATGGTTAAACTGCTGTAGTTTTGACAACAATGGAAAAATGAGATGACTTACCACCAGAAGTGAAGACAACCACTTAAAGTGAAGAATAGTGGAATATTGCCTTGAAGTGAGGACAAGTGGAGCAGTGCATGCAAAGTGTGGAATATTGCCCGTGAACCAATGAAGGTATGAAAGGAAAAGGTTTCAGGTGAAAGTACTGATAATTCATGGTGGAAGGAGTACCATGTTCTTCAAGCCATCAATCTAGCTAGCCTGCACAACCTGCACAAAGGTGAGTTTTTTTGTTTCATAATGGAAATTGATTTTGCATGAAACGACAGCAAAGAATGAAAAATTGTTTCTTACTTGTTGCTCTACTGTTTCAAGTTTCAAGCCGCAGACTGGCTCATCATAGCTTATCTTCATTATGATGCAGAAGAACTGGCTCATCATAGCTCATCTTCATTATCATTCAAAAGACTCAGGGACTGGACTCCATTATGATGCAGAAGACTCAGGGACTCCGAAGACTCAAGGACTTTGGCTTATGGAAAACTCTCTTATGCAATCTGGCGAAAGGGACAACTGTTCCAGTTTATGGAATGGCACCTAGATTGAAGCGGTGGTAGGTGGCAGGTGACAGGCGCACTAGACAGAAGCCTTCGCAGATGGACATGCCAAGTCTCTGACCTTGCCGACCTTGCCGTGAAGCTTATGAGCTTAGGGTTAATTCAATTCAGTTGTTATAGGTTTAATTTAATTCAGTATAACACTTAATGTTTTAAACTAATGCTGGCATTAGTTTACTCTGCTACGCAAAAATTCCAAATGCCAACGGGAAAAAGAATATAACCTATGTTTTAGCCCCTCCCGCCTCGGGAAGAGGCTAAATAAGACTATCAAACTAATTTTTCTTTAAAAGTTTGGTTATTCATAATAGTCGCTTGTCATTTGTAATGGTAAGCAGGTGAAATTAATGTTAAATTCCATCATTTCGATTGCTATAGTCCCTGGCCATTGCCAGATGGCAAGGACTAATAAGTAACAACCATTTTTATAATTTTGTTGATTTTTTTTATTCCGAAAAGTATAATGTATATATTTTTATAGATTTTAGTTCTTAAATTAGTTACTAAGATATTTTCTAGTATACATTTATGTTTGGCTTTGCTATGATCTTATAGATATTGAGTGGGATTTAAATTATCTTTTAAATATTTATTAAAAGTTGGCCTTTTTATAATAAAGTTAAAAATATATCATTTTATAGAAGGATTTATGATTATATTTCTAAATATTTTAATTTTTATTAAATTATAAATAATGTCAATATACTATATATTTTTTAAATCTAAAATGAAAATTATTAGAAAATAACTTAATATCTAAATGATAATGTATTCTAAATAAAAAATGAATTTATTCACTAAAATTTTTTAAATAAATTTACATATTTCTCTTAATATTTAATTAAAAATAAATAAATTTAGAGAGAATGAAAGTTATTTTTAAAGTTAGCCTCAAACATAACTATAAAGTTGAATGTGTTGTTTTAATTGCTTTACATAGTTTTGTTTTGATAAAATTTATTAAAAAATACTAAAGTTCCTTTAGATATTTTGATGACATGGTTGTTGAAGACCTCTTCTATTGAAGTATTATATACCAATTACTACATAAGGAAAACTTTGAATAACTCACAATTGCTTATTTTACTTTGTGATAATTTGAAATTGAGCTTTTAGGCTTTACTGATAATTTTTATGTCACCATTAGCATGTGGGCGAAATGATATGTTCAAGCTACTAATGAATTTATAGTCAATATATTTGTGTAGCACACCAATAGGAGGAAACCGATGCAATTGAGCTTTTAGGCTTTATTAATAATTTTTGTGTCACGATTAACATGTGACAGGCATGATATATTCAAGATACTAATGAATATATAGCCAATAGATTTGTGTAGCACACCAATAGGAGGAAACTAATGCACATAACAACTAGGCACATGGAAAAGGTCTATAAATAACATTATATTTATTCATAGTCCACCACTCTCATATTCTTCTTATTTAGAATTATAAATATTTCATAATACAAATATAAGTGTACAAATTTTAATGTATGTTTAGAAAATATACCATTAAGGTATGGGTATTTCTTTTACATGCCTTCAATGTTGTTTACTAAGAAAAAATATTTCAAAACATCACATTTTTATCAATTGAAATTAAAATATCACTTCAATCTTTTCTTTTCCCTTTTCAAGCTTCCACATTCGCCAATACTAGTACTATCTCCTTCCTTTGGATGTCAATATAGTTTTGAGAATCCCTAACTACATCATAAATCATGCCTCCCCGTGCTTCCAAATGTGCTTCTTTCTATTCTTATTGATCTAGATTTAAGGATCCTTAACCATATCCCCAGATCACATTGTTTCACAGACGTACTTTTCCATCTTCATAGATAGAGTCATGATATATCTACTACTTATCATTGAGATATATACTATTATTTGGTCATGTCACACCACACAAATGATAGGACTATAGCTATATGTTTACCTCACCCTTCCCAAATTTACTATGATCATGAATGACAAATCATTTCACTATTACATTAGGATTATGAAAGACATAAATCATGCACAAATCATTTACACATGATTTTAGCCTAGAAAAACATTGTGGGGAAAAAACATCCAAAAAGATATTTGTTCCCTTTACCAATTCCATCCAAATCAGCTAAGTGATCCTTCATCCATAACCTCTAGGCCCATTACAATGGAGTATCCCAAGCCTTTTTAAGGACATCATTAGGTCACAATACAAGTGTAGAAAAAATGGCCTAGAAAAACAATGGGATTAAATAACACCACTATTGAACTTAATACAATGAGTTATTCATCAAGACAAGGTTACCTAACATTCAGAATTTCAAACTTGACTTGAGATAATTATACAAGTCCTACCCTTATCAAATTTTATGATTATGTCTATCTAGGAATATGACATGCTACCCCTATTGCCTAGGCTTAAATCTAGACTTTACCAACAATTCTCCAATGATACACATACCTAATTAGGCCATACAATTGTATATATATATATATATATATATATATATATATATATATATATATATATATATCCTTGAAGACTCCATGAAAATGCACTCACCATGTACATTTTTTCTTTTACCAACACTTCTTTGACCATTGATTCATAAATCCTTAGCCTCTTGTCACAAACATATTCTATCAATACCCTACAATCATAGCTATCCTTGATACATTATCTCATTGAGGAATTCCATCAAACACTTTGCGTGCATATTTCAAGTTGTTGAAATTCTCATACATATTGACAATGACACTCTCCATCTTCCTCCAATCATTAATTGCAACAACCTGGGTGTTAAACTTATTAGTGATCATCCATATGCAATAGCATATCCATTTCTAGTTATTAATATATTTCTAACCATAGCTAAAATACTAGTTATTAGGAATAAGTAACAGAACAAAAATAATTAACCAACAATAATAATATGAAAATAGCATTCACTTATGATTTACCTTAGAAAATCCTTAAGGGAGAAAATCAGCTAAAGAAATGTTTGTTCCCTTGAACATATCTAGCCCCAAGTCAAGCAATTCATCCTCCATTACTCACATATAGGCTCATTGCAATGGTGTATTCCTATCATGATTAATGACTTCATTCCATCAAATTCCATTAGCTCAATAGCATGTTCCTAACAAATCACCACCACTATTGACCTTAACACAATGACTCGCTCAATAACTCAAGGTTAATCTAATAGTCCTTGGTCATTGTCACATTTGAGCATTTTTTTCATCCATGTATTGCAAAGGCAGATTGGTAAATGAGCTACAATTGCAAAAAAATGTTTTATCCAGGTCATATAGTACTTCATCAAAATATTTATGAAGGTCTAGTTCCAAATCCACATTATTAGCACTCAAGAGGAATTTATTATTGAATATTTAATTTATATCTATTACATTTACAAAGTAGTTTTATCTAAAAACATCATCCCTAATTAATATTTTCAACATACCCTAACCATTAAGAAAATGAATGATTATGAGAAGGTATTTTAGTTTTCATTTCCTAGACAACCTAGTTTACAACCCTCGTCCATTATTCCCAATATTGCAAGAAATTTTTCTTTTTTCCATCATAAATATAGAAATTAAACCATTGACTAATGTGCATTGTAGTCCCTATAATAGTTTAAATCCATCCTTGTAATACCAACCTTGAATCCAAATTCTTATTAATAGATGATTATTTTGATTGGAAACTCTACTACTCCTAATTCTCATATAGTTTTACGAAGTAGTCCTTCCTTGATGGGTTATGATCATATTTAGTTGGAAACCTTGAATAATAGTTAGTGGGTGGTGAATCCGTATTGTTTCCTATGATCAATTTTTACCATTTTTTCCCTTTATTATCACAAACCTTGATTCATTCATTTATCAGAAGTATAACACATAAGAATATCTATGCATAACCATGAACCATAAGCAGCAGATCTAAGCACATGACCACGATGAAATCAAATTAGATAAGCATAGGAGAAACCAACAATAAAATCATCACACATAGAGACACCAAATGTAAGGTGGAAAATGAAAGGGAGAAAACCATCATTGGATTATCTACTTCTCTCTTCTTCTATTGTTATAAAATAATTTATTTTACAAATGCACGGGCCACAACCAGTGTGTAAGCCACAACTTTCCAATCGTGCAAGTTGTTACTTGCTCCAGGCCACTACATGCATGAAATTTGCAGGACACCATCTGTAGAAAGCCACCACTCCCTTGACTTTGCATGCCACCATCAATAGGAAGCCACAAGTCTCTCGACTTTGTAGGCCATCGCCTACTGGGAGCCACCACTCCCAATAAGTCTCACTGAAGCACCACTAGACTATCTAACCACCCCTGAATGGAAGCCATCACTCCCAAGTTCTTAGGCCACTACCCAAAGGATTTCGTTACACCCTGAATATGAAAGCAACCACTTGCTCACTGAAATCCCCAACCTTCAAGCTCTCATGCAGATCATGTTTCATAATGTTTCTTACTAGTTCCATGATATATTCATACAAACACTTGTGAGCCTCATTTTGTCCAATTTCATATTGGACTTGAAATAACAATCATCTCATACCTCAAACACTGAATACATTCCCTCCAACACAATATTTGCAATACAAGCTCAATCAATACATCAACCCACACAATCAATCTACTCATCAAACTCAAACCTTTATGTGGCATACAATAATAATATGAACATCACACTCATCCATCACTAAAATATTCTATCATCCACGAAAAACAAATCCAATGAAGCTAAAACAATAAACAAGCTCCAAAGGAACCCCTACAACACAAACATATCAACAATTTGATATCTGGTCTATAGTTGCAACAAATACACTAATAATTTGTTTTCCATATAAAAAACAAGTGGCATCAATAAAATATGAAACACAAGGATGTTAAACATATAGATCCATAAAAACTCCATCATCCTCTAACATATGCTCCAAATCTTCTCTCCTAGCCTTCTCTTTATCTATACATTCATGTATCTTATTCTGTCATACTCTCTAACCCCTTCTACTTCAAACTCCATCATTTTATCAATTAAGAAATATGCAATCAATACAAATCACTAATCCTCATTATCTTTGACTTGATTAACTTCTAAAGTATGAAGGGATCTTGCCCGAACTATTTGACCATTTAAAACCCATAAAAAATACCCCTCGAATTAATTGAGTTTGTGCACAATTCAAAAAAATCACTTAACTATTCATAGTGCAACCCCAACACCTAAAAACTATGTTATAATGCACCTTAGAGGCTAATACTTGTGTTATGGTTGTAAGACACGCCCTACACATATAAATTGCATTGTAGTACACTTTTTGCCTCACTACCTACATTATAATGCACATTAGAGTCTCATACCTACGTTACCTTGATTTCATCTTATGTTTGTGGCCTTCTTCCATTTGATCACCAACTTACCTCTTCTAGAACATGTCCAACTTTTCCAACACTTGTCTAACCATCTCCAACACCTATAGATACTCTAAAAATATCAAAAACACCTTAGCAACATGTCATCAAACCTTTGATCATCATGGCAACTCCTCCAAGCTTGTTGAAATCAATGCCGACAATAATCGACTCCACAGTTGAATCTTTAGTTAGGCACCCTAGCTTGACATCCATGCAAACACAACAAGACAACATGGCCAACACATTTTTCAGTATAATTATCAAATCAAGAATATTTTGTGTAATGATTGATTTTATGATTAAAGAATAATAATAAATAAAATGAAAAGTAATATGATTTCCGATAAGCCATAAATCTCCACCTCCTCACTACGCATTCCTCTCCATGATGTCTGTCTTTGATTTATTGTGCTCTATGTTTTCCTGATTTCTTGAAAAAGTGATTTGTTTCAAATAAAACCCACTTATGAGTCTCATTTACTTCCATCTTATCGTTTCTTGTTTGTCATGTTCTGGTTCATGACAGAGAAAGACAATTGTGTTGATCAGTGGTAGATCAGTTCAAGCAGACAGACAAGCATCCAAAAAAATCGATGGAACAAATGAAGCTAATGATGACAACAAACCATTTTCAAAAACTTCTACCAAAATATTGTTTTCCTTTAAGCATTGTTGAAGGGATCTATTTAATGCCCTCAACGCTTTGCACAAAAGATTAGAGTTATTTTATGCTAGTTAAGTTTAGCTTCTGTAGTAAATAAGGGCCCTTAATTTTATAAAGAAAGTCTTATGAAATCTCGCACTATTGTACTTTCATAATTTTCTCAATAGAACGACTCTAACATTTTTTTTCAAAATTTCATAAAGAATTTTCAGATGTTGCACTATTGTACTCTTGGAATCATCTTTGTGAGAAAGAATAAAATGTTGCTATTTCTTTTATGAGCTGAGCGGAGTAGATCTAGTATTTCTATCACTGTACCTTTTTTTTGTTGATAAGTAAATAGTAAATTTATCTTTTCAAACTACTTATTACTTGATATTTAAATAACAATGTTACATGTATTCAGTACTGATCATGCTGCCATTGATATTTTTATACATGTTAAGAAATCTGCTGTGATATTCTAAGTGCAATATGAGTTTACACATTATTTTGATTAACTACTTAATCAAACTAATTATCTTGAGACGAGTTTCATTTCCATTAGTGTTTGAGCAATCTATATTATCATTTACTAGGGAAAATCAGTATAGATCGCATCTAGATAAAAGTTAAACAATCCTGGGTTATAAAATAGATTAATGCAGTTATTTTTCCATTTGATTCATTACTGAAAATCCATATATTTCACTCCAGTATAATAATTATACATTCATTCAATCATCTTTCATTGGGAAACTGGTCCCATTATCCCTAGTTGGAGCCACTACATAAATGGAAAAGGAGTTGCCTTAAAGTCCGGACCGGGTGGTTTTCCCCCTGTGTTGAAGCAACGATTTTTGAGGCCTCAACAGGAGGGAATTACAGTAGATCCAGAAAAGATAAGAGCCATCATGGATTGGGTAGTTCCCAAGAATGTGGATGAGGTGAGATCTTTCATGGGGTTGACAGGCTATTATAGGAGGTTCATCAAGAACTTCTCACATATTACTTATCCTATCACATCATGTCAGATATATGGGTATTGTGCACAGGTTGCAGTAGAGCATAGGTATAGGTAAAAGTGATAGTATAGGTATAGGTACAGGTGATGGTACATGTGTAGGTACAAGTATAGGTATAAGTAGTGGTACAGGTATAGGTGCAGGTGCACAGGATATGGATTATTGTCTCACAACATATGGATTAGTTAGATTTAGAGACAGGATATATGTACCAGATAACAGTGAGCTCAAGAAGGTGATCTTGAGGGATTCGCATGTGAAACCTTATTCAGGTCACCCAGGTTATCAGAAGACATTACCTACAGTGAAGAGATTTTACTATTGGCCGAATCTGAAGAGAGATGTAGCAAAGTTCATGGCTAGATGTTTTGATTGTCAGCGAGTGAAAATAAAATGCAAACATACAGGTGGACTGCTACAACCGATAGTGATTCCAGAGTGGAAATGGAAGTTCATTTCCATGGAATTCATTATAGGTTTAAGGAATACAGTGAGGCAACATGATTCCATCATGGTCATTTTGGATAGGTTGACAAAGGTTTCACACTTCATTCCGGTTAAGTCTACATTCTCAGCGAGTGATGTAGCATAGGTATTCATTAGAGATGTCGTCAGATTGCATGGTGTTTCAAAGAAGATTGTGTCAGAGAGGGATTCAAAGTTCACTTCCAAGTTTTGGAAAGAGTTGTTTGCAGTTTTGGGTAGAGAGTTGTAATTCAACACAACTTATCATTCGTAGACCGATAGATAGACAGAGAGGGTCAACAGGATATTGAAGGTCATGTTGAGAATGTATGTGATGCATCAGAAATAGAAGTGGGAAGAGTACCTTCCATTGGTTGAGTTTGAGTACAACAACAGTTATCAGGATTCATTGAGGATGAGTCCTTGTGAGGCATTGTATGGAAGGAGTTGTAACCCTCCCATCAGTTGAAGTGATCCGGTTAACAGGGTTTTGATTGGACCAGATATGTTGGCAAACATGGAACATGAAATGCAGGTAATCAAGAAGAATCTAAAGGAAACACATGATAGGAAGAAGAGTTATGTAGATAGGATAATTTTTTTCAAGGAGTTCCATGTTGGGGAACTTGTGTACTTGTGCATCAAATCAAAGAAGAGATCCTTGCAAATTGGATCATGTGCCAAGATGGAACCACAATTTTTTGGACCCTTCAGCATTATTGAGAGGATTGGGCTAGTAGCCTCTCGACTTATACTACCTCTGACAGTGAAAGTCCATGATATTTTCCATGTATCATTGCTTAAGAAGTATGTTAAGGATGTTGATTGTAATAGCCCGTCCTCCCAGGTCCACCCAAGAAACCAGCCAACTAGGAAAATATGTGATGAGAAAGGTTATTAAGGGATTCAATCTCATAGGTGACCTTAAGGAAATGGAATCGATGGAACATATCAAACAAACCCATCCACATTAGAAAAACACCCTCGGGGGACATATCAACCACTTAGACAACCTGTCCCTAAGTCCCACTGATAATTTAAGCCTTTTAACCTGGAGTCACTCTCATGCTATAGGAAAAAAAATGACCAACATTTTAGAGTCGTTCTCATAGGCCTCTGTGCCAGCGTTTGTGGACTTTTCTCAACAGACCTGTGCCAGGGACCCTGAGATTTGAACCATTTTTCTAACCCATAATCTCGAACTCTCCCCAGAACTTGCTACAACCTTCAGAATCCATCAAAGACATGATAACAATGCCAATAAATAAAAAATCAACACCAAGACTAGGCCCACGCATCCCTAACCAGGACTGACATTCTCTCAAACACTTGGCATCAATGCAATCTATAGGTCTAAGATACAAGACAAAGCATAAATGACTGAAAAAAAATTACGAAACATAACCAAAAGGATCACCTCCGTCTCCATTAAACTGCCATACAATCAATTAGGTCTCACATCTAACCATTTAACAATTACAAGCAACTACATGAAATAACCATGATATGAACAAGTCACATAACCATTCTTATAACCAAAATTAAACCATATAAATATCAGAGATATGATAGCCATTAAACTCACATATAAACAAGTACAAATGTAAGAGAACTTAGCTTTTATTAATCATAGGAAAATCTGACTCGGTTTGGGACTTCCACATACAACTCGACCATAGACATGGCTAAACGAAATCTCTCTTTTAGCCAGTCACCCCCTTGCCATATTCCAAGAATGAATGTGGGATCTCATAGGATAACCAATCCAAGAGAAACCAAGGGAATCCAAGGGTTAAACCACCCCCACCCTCATCAAACCACGATCACACCAAAATCGGTGCTCTAATAGAACCAAACTTGGAATGCCATCCAGAATCCATCACTATCCTTGAGGAATTTTTTGTCTCCTTGTCTCTCAGGCTTTACTGCAATCCAATCCTAGATCACTAGGCCCTGAACCAAGACCAGTCTCTTAGTCTTTACCAAAATCCAAACCTAGATCACTAGGCCCTAAACTGAGACTTCTCCCTTGGGCTTTAATGTGTATCCTACCAAAACCGGTCAAGGGATTCCTAGGCCTTTGGGAATGAATTTTGAGACCACCTCTGCCCTGGATTCTAAAATCAATTCAAAAAACCAAAGCTCATAACCGAGATAAACATCCCAGCATACCATAGCATCCATAAAAAGGCAAGGTTAGGCTGCAAACTAGTGTCATAACCCAGAAAAACCATGCCACCGATGATAAGAGAACCATACACCAACATGCAAAGCCATGCATGTCCAAACCAGCTAGGAAATCACACATGAAAAAGGTTACCTGCAAGTATTCCTACTGAAGCTACTTGTTCCTTCTCTTCTTCCTTAATCCTTTATTTCCTTTCCTTTCCTTTCCTTGCCTTTCCCTCCTTGATCCAAAGCTAGTGTTCTCTAAGAAAACTCTAAGTGACCAAGAGTGTGAGAGAGAGAGAATAATGAGAGAGCTCTAAACTTGAACTGACAAAGGGTTAGAAAAAGCTTTCCCACTGATCCTCAGAAACCTTTTTATTAATGAGGCCTCTAATTTCTTAATTTTCCATTATTTTCCTTCATTTTCCCCCTCACATGCAACTTGTGACCTTTCACCTTACTTTCCTCCTATTTTCCTTTATTTTCATTAAGAAATGTGCCAAAATGCCTTTTTTCATGTTAATGCCTTTACCTTAGCCTTTGCCAGTTTTCCTTAGAGAAAACATACATCCATTGATGTCCACTAGGATATATTTTCCCAACATTCAACTTGGAATAAGTGTCCCTTAACCATGGTCTTATTTTTCCTTTATTAACTTTTATTACATGAAATGTTCACTAGGGCTATTACACTAATCATGTGACTGACTGGTATGTATTGTAGGTGGAACGAGATGGGGAATTCCAACTAGACCCTCAATTTATATTGCAGGAAAATGTACTCATGCTCCATAACCAAGAAATCAAGCAAGTTAAGGTGTCGTGGAAGCACTTTGGGCCCAGTGAAGCTACATGGGAGATGGTAGATCAGATGCGAGCTATGTGTCCTTCCTTGTTTGCCAATTGAGGCAAAGAAGTTCTCGCTTGGTGTTTTGGTATATGCTTTGGTATATGTTTTGATGATGTTTGTTTATGTATATATGGATATGGATGTAAATACCGCCATGAGTTATGATATAAATCTTGACTATGTGGTATGTTGTTATGATGTCATGTTATTAGGTTGTTATGTTGGTTTTCTTTTTAGCAGGGTGATCATTGTAAATACTGCATCGAGCTATGTTATAAAGCTCCATCAAAATTTTATATTTTTCTACAACAGTTTTGTGGTTATAGGTGTTGTTGAACACTAAGGATGGTGTTCCCCCAAGGGGGAGGGTTCTATAACAGCCCTGGTGAAAATTCCATGCAATAAAAGTAAATAAAGTCAAAATAATAACCACAGTTGATGAGACATTTGTTCCAAGCTGAGTGTTGGGAAAAATCCTAGTGATGGTGATCACTTGTGATTGTTTATGGCTAAGGAAATTGGAAAAGTCAATGGCTAAGACTTTGGAAGGGAAAAATGGAATTTTTGGCACATTTATTTATGAAAATAATGGAAATTAGGAGAAAAGGGAGGTGAAAGGTCACAAGTTGTATGTGAGGAGGAAATTGAAGCAAAATAATGGAAAATGAAGAAAATAGAGGCCTCATCCATAAAAAGGCTTACGAGGATTAGTTGGTAACCTTTTTGTCATTTCAGTTTTGGAGCTCTCACATTATTCTCTCTCTCTCTCATACTCTTGGAGATTTAGAGATTTCTTGGAGAACTCTTGGAGGATGTGACATACATGCATTTTTGGAGCAAGAAGGCAAAGGAAGAGTAGGAAGATGCAAGAGGGCATCGAGATCAGCAGCTACATCATATTTTCTTGTAGGTACTAAGTTGCATGTATGTTTCCTTCACTAATTTTGGCATGCATGGCATACGCGGGTGGATTTTTGGTTGAGATCTATCATTGGTATGGAGGATGGCCAGGATTGACAGTGGATTGCCTAGCCTTGCCATTTCCTAGATAGCCATGGTGATTGTGGGCTTATTTTCATTGTTGTTTTTGGTTGGTTCTCATGTTTCCTTGGCTTGGGTTGAGTTATTAGTTCCCGGAATCCCTAGTTAGACAAATGCTTTGCAAGACTTGTAACAACTTGGGTTGAGTTACTAGTCTTAGAAGCCTTGGTTGGAAAAACACTCCGAAAACCCTTGGTGGGTTGAGTTTCTAGTCTTGGAAGCCCTGTTTGGACAAACGCTCTAGAAGCTCGGTATAAGTTGTGGGTTGAGCTACTAATCCTAGAAGCCTTAGTTGGAAAAAACGCTCTGGAAGCCCTAAAAGGCTTGGATGGAGACCAATATGATGATGGTTTTGGTGATGTCTAACCGGGTGGTGGAATCACTATTTGATGGGTTGAGGTCGATGGCCTCTAGAAGCCCGGAATGAATTTTGATTGATGTGTTCTATGAGATCCGACATTCATGCTTGGAATATGGCACAAGGTTGTATGGCTAAAGAGAGATTTGGCTCAACCATTCTACAGTCGAGTGGAACGTGGAATTCCCATCTCAGGTGTGGATTTTGCATCATTAACGAAGGATTATTTCTCCTTGTATTTCTACAATAATTTTGATGGATTATATGTGGTTGATATGATTGTACTTTCATCAGTATTTCCACTGCTATTTTTCTCGTTGTGTATGTGTTTTATGACAACAACCATGTGTGGCTTTCATCATGTTTTTACTTGCAATTGAATGATCAATGTATATATGACCTAATGGATGGAATGAAAGTTGATGTATTGGAGCATGAATGGTTTTTAGCAATTCTTAGCTAAGAATGAGGCCCCTATGCTCAGGACTATTATTTACACCTGTAGATTACATATTCGTGATATCTTTGATGAAATGCTTGTCTTAACTACGAGGGGTCTAGTCAAGGTCTTAAATAAATATTTTCTTTAATAATGTCATTTCCATGTTATTTTACAGATTTGAAGAGATGGTTCAATTTTGGGTAGTGACATGGGATTTGGGCTTGAAAAAGTGGCTAAAATCCCAGAGTCATTGGCAAAGCACTAACAGTTTTTGTCTCTGGTCGCTGGTAGGCAAGCTAGTGAGATCGACTTTGTGTTTCTAGTCACCCTCATACTTATAGCATGGGAGCGACTGAGGCTTAAGTTGTCCAAAAGATCAATGGGGCCCCAAGGAAAGTTGTCTAAAGTATTTGATTGGTTCCTTAGGGTCCTGTAGCTGATGATTAATGTATGTATGGTGTGTTTCTATCAGTTCCACTTCCTTAACATGACTTAGGAGGTTGAATCATATCATAGTGGCCTCTCGTCACATGTTTACCTTGACTGCCCAGTTGCTTCGGTAGATGTGGGAGAAGGGTGTTATATTGGGTGGAAAGAAGTCAAGAAGTTTGAAATGTGGTAAGAGCTAGACTAAGTGTGGTGGTCAAAAGGTAGGATGGAAATGCAGAGCAGTTGGTTAAAATCATTAGACCGAACCCGACATAGAAGGTGATGTGGTGTTTTTGTGGTTTTTGAAATAGAAAAATAAATGTATTTATATAAATATGGTTGCGTTTAGTTTTTTTTGTTTTTGGATATGTTTCATGAAGGATATATATATTTTTACACGCGTAACATGAAAGTTTGAATGTTTTCATACTTGGAAGGAAGAGAAGGTGATTGTAGACATGAAAATCAATTAAAACATTTTTCTATTGGTTGCTCGATGTGGATAGAGTTGGGTAGATGGAGGTCGAGATAGTTAAGTGTAGAAGTTAGTTGGTGGGGAGGTAGACTCCGATGTGCATGGTTTTGGTTGTACTTGTGTTTTTCAGTGTGGGGAAGAATGTAATCTGTAATTTTTTTTTATTTTTTTTTATGACAATGTTATTTACGAAGAATAATTAATTGATTTTTTTTAAGAAAAGCTAAATTGATTTTGAGAGAAGTAAAACATTTTTCTATTGTTGGTGGGACCTCGAGACGGTCGAGTGGATGGAGGTTGGGATGATTTATGGTAGAATTTAGTAGGTTCGTAGGGCAAGCTTGTCATGCACGGTTTTTGACATACATCTGTTTTGGGCATGCAAAGGGAAATGTGATTTAAAAAATATATTTTTTCCCGCAAATGTTATTTTGCAACTTTTTTACTTGAGATGACATTAAAAGAGAAGAAAGAGTTTTTTTTTTGAAGATTGGAAAAATATTTGTAAATGTATTAAAAAGGAGTTGTTTTAAAAAATGAAATATTTTTAGAGAAGAATGGATGTTTTTTTATATGATGTTGTTTTTAAGAAAATGTGTTTTTAACAAATGTTTGCATATTATATTTTTTAGGTTATTTAATAGGGTGATTTTGAAGTTTGAGATGATGCAAGTACGATAAACTAGTTGATGGCACATAAATTGAGAAAAAAATGAAGAACTGATAAATTTTTTATATCCTGTTATTTTGATGAAAATTGTGTTTTTAACAAAAGTTTGCATTGTGTATTTATTTAGTTTTTTAATATGGGGGTTTGAATGTTTGACAAGATGGGAGTAACAAAAAGTGGTTGTTGGCATGAAGATTGGAACAAAAAGTGTAACAACCCCTCCCCCTAGGCCCACCCAAGCAACCAACCAACCAGGAAAACATGTGATGAGAGAGTTTATTAAGGGATTCAATCTCCTAGGTGACCTTAAGGAAATGTAATCGAAGAAACATATCAAACAAACCCATCCACATCAGCAAAACACCCTTAGGATACATGTCAGCTAGTCAAACAACCTCTCCCTGAGTCCCACTAATGATTTAAGCCTTTGAACCCAGAGTTAATCTCATGCTATAGGCAAGATAATGACCAACAACTCAAAGTCACTCTCATAGGCCTTTGTGCCAGTGACTATGGACTTTTCTCAGTAGACCTATGCCAATGACCCCAAGATTTGAGCCACTTTTCTAGCCCAAAATCCCCACCTCTGCCCAGAAATTGCTACAACCATTGGAATCCATCGAAGACATGATAAAAATGTAGATAAACAAAAAATCAACCTGAGGACTAGGCCTGTGCGTCCCCAACCGAGACTGACATTCTATCAAACACTTGGCATCAATGCAACCTACAGGTCTAGCGTACAAGATAGAGAATAAATTACTGAAATAAATTATGAAACATAACTAGAAGTGTCACCTCCTTCTACATTGAACTATCATACCGTCAATTAGGTCTTGCATCCATCCATATAAGAATTACAAGTAAATACATGAAATAACCATGACATGAACCAGTCACTAAACCATGCTTATAACCAACACTAAACCATACAAATATAAGATATATGACATGCATTAAATCCACATATAAACAAGTACAAAATTAAGATAAATTAACTTTTATTAATCATAGGAATATCTGACCAGGTTCAAGACTTCCATGTACCATCCGACCATAGACATGGCTAAACCAAATCTCTCTTTCGCCCAGTCACACTCGTGCCATATTCCAAGCATGAATGTGAGATCTCATAGAACAACCAATCCAAGAACAACCAAGGGAATCCAGAGGTTAAACCACCTCCATCCTCACCAAAATGTGATCACACCAAAACCAGTTCTCCGATCACAATTGAACCGAACTTGGAATGCGATCTGGAATCCATCATTATCCTTGAGGAATTTTCCATATCCTTGTCTCTCAGGCTTTACCCCAATCTAATCTTGGATCACTAGGCCCTAAAATGAGACCAAACTCTTAGGATTTACCACAATCCAAACCCAGATCAATAGGCCCTAAACTGAGACTTCTCCCTCAGGCTTTACCTGTATCCCACCAAAATCAGTCAAGGGATTCCTAGGATTTTGGGAATTAACCTTGAGACCACCTCTAACCTAGATTCTGAAATCCATCCAGCAAACCAAAGCTCAAAACTCAGATAAACATCCCAACATACCATGGCATCTGGAAAAAGGAAATTCTGGGCTGAAAACCACTGTCATAACTCAACAGAACCATGCCACCGATAGCAAGAGAACCATACACTAACATGAAAATCCATGCATGTAAAAATCATCTAGGAAATCACACATGCAAAAGGTTACTTGCATGTATTCCCGTTGAAGCTGCTTGATCCTTCTCATCTTCCTTGATCCTTTCTTTCCTTTCCTTTCCTTTCCTTGATCCAAAGTGAGATTTCTGCAAGAAAAATCTAAGTGAGCAGAGAGAGAGAGAGAGAGAGAGAGAGAAAGAGAGAGAATAATGAGAGAGCTCAAAACTTGAACTGAGAAAAGGTTAGAAAAATATTTCCCACTGGTCCTTAAAAGCCTTTTTATTACAGAGGCCTCTAATATATTCATTTTCCATTATTTTCCTTCGTTTTCCTCCTCACATGCAACCTGTGACCTTTCACCTTACTTTTCTCCTATTTTCCTTTATTCTTATTAATAAATGTGCCAAAATACCTTTTTTCCTTTTAATGCCTTTGCCTTAAACTTTACCAATTTTCCTTAGCCAAAACACACATCTAGTGATGCCCACTAAGATATGTTTGGCCAACATTGAGCTTGGAATAAGTGTCCCTTAATCGTGGTCTTATTTTTTCTTTATTACATTTTATTACATCAAATTTTCATTAGGGTTGTTACAAAACCCTCCCCCTTAGGGAACACCATCCTTGGTGTTAAACCACACCGTGACCTCAGTAAAATGACTAAAAAGAAGAAATACTACCCATGGAGCTTTATAACTTAGCTCATTGCAGTATTTACAATGAATGACCTGCTTAAAAGAAAATCATCATGACAAGATGAAAATATAACAACCATAATAATATGACACCCATATTGCTTATTGAAGCTTTATAATTTAGCTCATGACAATATTTACATCCATATACATATACATACATATACAAAAATATCAACAAAACATATGCCAAACATATACCAACATCAAACCAAAGTGGCTTTGCCTCAACCGATAAACAATGAAGGATACAGGGCCCAATATGATCCCCATCTCCCATGTAGCTTCTTCAGACCGAAAGTTCTTCCATTGCACTTTAACTTGCTCTATGTCTCTGTTCCTGAGCATGAGATGTTTCTACTACAATATGCACTAAGGCTTTGGTTAGAACTCTGCTTCTTGCTCCACCTGCAATACAGACCAATCAATAACATGATCAACATCCTTTATATACTTCTTAAGTAATGAAATATGGAAAACATCATGGACTTTCATTATTGGAGGTAGTGCAAGTCGATATGCCACTGGTCCAATCCTCTCAAGGATATCGAAAGTCCCAGAATACCATGGGGCTAACTTGGCACATAACCCAATCCTCAAAGAGATTTTCTTGGGCTTGATGCACAAATACACATGCTCCCCAACCTGAAATTCCTTAAGCACCTTGTGATCATCCACATTACTCTTTTGTCTATCCTGTGTTGACTTTAGGTTCTTCTTTGTAACTTGCATTTGCTGCTCCATGTCTAGTCCAATAAGTACCCAGTTCATTGTATCACTCCAACTGATGGGAGTGTTACAACTTCATCCATATAATGCCTCGAAAGGACTCACCCTCAATGACTCCTGATAACCATTTTTGTATGTGAACTCAACCAATGGAAGATACTACCATTTCTTCTGCTTATGCATCACGTACATCCTCAACATATCCTACAAGATCATATTGACCCTCTTTGTTTGTCCATCTGTCTATGGATGATAAGCTGTACTCAAGGCCAACTCTGTACCCAAAACTGAAAATAGATCCTTCCAAAACTTGGAAGTGAACTTTGAATCCTTGTTTGACACAATCTTCTTTGGAACACCATGCAAACTCACTATCTCTTTGATCAACACCTATGCTACCTCATTGGTTGAATATGTAGTCTTTACTTGAATGAAGTGAGCTACCTTTCTCAATCTATCAACCATGACCCTAATATAATCATGATTCTTCATTTTCCTTGGAAGACGTGTGATGAAATCCATAAAAATGACCTCCGATTTCCATTCCAAAATCACTATAGGCTATAGTAAACCACCTGGATGCTTGCATTCTGCCTTGACCTGTTGACAATCTAAACATCTAGCCATGAACTATGCCACTGCTTTGTTCAGATTTTACCAACTGTAGAACTTCTTTATCACCGTCAAGTTCTTCTACTATCCTGGATGACCCGTGTATGGCTTGGTGTGAAATTCCCTTAGGATAAACTTCTTGAGCTCAAGGAAATTCAGCATATAGATCTGGTCTCTAAATCTCACCAAACCATCTTCTGTGAGACGATAGTCTGCATCCTGATCACCTGTACCTATACTTGCACCTATACATGTACCTGTACCTGTGCTCTGCTGTAACCTATGCATAATCTCCATGTAGTTTTCATCCTGCTGTCCTGCGTGCAAGATCCTATGCTCTAAATTTGTCCCATAAGAGCTCATAACTGCTATATGATTTACCTGTACCTTCCTGATAAGAGCATCTGCAACTCGATTATCCTTTCCTTTGATGTATCTGATCTTGAAGTTGAACTCACTAAGGGTAGCCAACCATATAGCTTGTTTGGAATTCAGATTCAACTGATCAAACAAATATCTCAACCCACTATGATCACTCATCAATGTAAATCTCCTACCAAGAAGATAGTGCCTCCACATCTTCAATGCATGTATAATCGTTGCTATCTTAAGATCATGTGTCAGATAGTTCTACCCATGCTCATTCACTTTTCGTGACTCATACCACACTACCTATCCTTCTTGCATGATAAGTTCCCTCGGGCCTCTCTTGCAAGCATCTGTACACATTACAAACTCCTTTTCTGGATCTACAATCTTTAGCACTGGTGCAGGTGTCAACAACTTCTTAAGCTGCTAAAAACTAGCCTCACATTCTTCTATCCATTAAAACTTCTTACCTTTCCATTGTAATGATGTGATAGGATAGGCAATGCATGAGAAGTTCCTGATGAACTTCCAATAGTAACTTGCCAATATCATGAACGATCTCACCTCATCCACATTCTTAGGAGCTTCCCACTCCATAACAACCCTTATATTTTCTAGATCCACTGCTATGCCATCCTTGGAAACAACAAGCCCCAAATAGTGCACCTATGTCTGAAAGAAGTTGCACTTGCTAAGGTTATCATACAACTGATGCTCTCTTAGCAATTTCAACACTACTTCTAAATGATCGGCATGTTCTTCCTCATTCTTAGAATATACAAGTATGTCATCAATGAATAAAATAACAAACTTGTCTACATAAGGACACAACACAATATTCATCAAACACATAAATGTAGCTAGAGCATTATTCAAATTGAATGGAACAACAACATACTCGTAATGCCCATACATGGTCCTCAACATAGTCTTAAAGATATCCTCTTCCTTGATGCATACTTGATGGCATCTCGATATGAAGTCAATCTTAGAGAACACTATTTCTCCCTTCAAATGATCAAACAAATCATGAATCCTCAGCAATGGGTACCTGTTCTTGATCGTTACTTTGTTCAGCTTCCTGTAGTCAATGCACAATCTAAGAGTACCATCTTTCTTCTTCATGAGCAACAATGGTGCACCCCAAGGTGATACACTCTGCCTAATATACCCCTTGTTCAATATTTCCTTCAGCTGCAAATTTAACTCAACTAACTCAGGTGTGCTCATCATGTAAGGTGCTTTTGATGTTGGGGCTACCCCTGGCACCAACTCAATAGAAAAGTCTACCTCCCTAAAGTGGCAACTCTATAATGTCCTCAGGAAATACATCCTTAAAATGTTGTAAAAATTGGTACGTGCTCAACACATCAAAATCCTCAAACTCCTTACCCTTGTCACTAGAAATGTGTACTACAAACATCAGACAACCTTTTCTTCAACTATGCTTAGCCTGCATAGTGGTAACCATCCTCATTGATGTAGGATTCTTCTTCCCCTGCAGACTCCTCTTTCCTTGACTATCATCCACACACTCAATGGCCTTATCAAAGCAATCCACTTTGCTTCTATGAAGGTATAGCCAATCCATACCTAAGAGCATACTATATGAACGTAGTGATAGTACATTCAAATGTGTTTTTGTAGGCATGAAATTTAACTCAAATGCACAAGCTCTTACCCAATGGTGAACTCTCTTCTTCGTACTTGTAGCCAACTGTACCAACCAAGATTTTGATTGCACTTATTTTGTCAAACCACACTTATCCACCAGGTTAAGATTAATATAACTATAGTTAGATCCAGGATCAATCAAAATAGAAACAACTTTATCACAAAGCTTACCGTCCATCTCAATGATCGATGCCTGATGATCCACCTGCATGTTGTCTGTAACTGCATAGATATGAGGAATGATATGACCAACATCACCAACTGTATGCACCTCCTGAGCACTGTAGATATGGGGTCTACCACCACTCTAATACTGTGGACATTCTCTCTTTTGATGATCCTTACCACATATCCAACACTACAATGGTTCCTTAACACTGCCTCTAGCTTATTGCTCTCCATGTCCCTTCTCAGCTGTATTGAATCTCTTGTAACGAACTGCATTTTATTTCTCACTTGCATCTTGAGGTATTCCTCTCTTTGGTGGCCATTTTCCTTTAGATTTCTCATTTCTTTTGAAGTCATGCTTAGACTCAACTTTGCACTTTTATTTCTCATACAATATTTCAACTTTCGGATGGAATCCTCCAATGGTCTAGGCTCATTGAACTCAATCTGATCTATGTATGCAACTGGAATCCATTGATGAATCTCTGAACCTTGGCTTTATTCTCCTTGAGGTAAGGCACATATCTTAACAACTCCAAAAATATGCTAGTATACTCATCATCTATCATAGAACCCATCTGCAACTCATAAAACTCCTTAGCTCTGTCATCATAGTACCTCTCAGATAAGTACTTCTTATTGAAGAGCCTTTCAAATGCATGCCAAGTCAAATCCTCCTCATGTATACCTTTGACATTCTTCATGTCTTCCCACCAAATATCCTCTTTACCTTTGAGACTGAAAGTGGCTATATTTGCTTTCATGTTTTATGAATAATCATGCAATCAAAAGAATTTATCCATACCAAGCAACCATGCTTTTGCATATTGTGACTTATTCATCTCTCCATCAAAGGTAGCTGGATTTTCCTTGTTAAGATCATCCAATATTTATCCCCGATCACTCTTCCTATAAGGATGATGATGATGATGATGATGATGATGATATCTATGAGAAACAGAACCAGAATAATACCTATGTCAATCACCTCTCTTATCTAGAGTGTCCAAATGTCTTCCATCTCTGATCATGTCAGATATATCCGACTTGTGTCCACTAGGAGACCTATTGCCCTATGCCCCACTAGTTCTATCCTCATGTCCATGGTTGATCTGAAGTGGTCCCTGTAACTGCAAATATGACAAACTTTGAAGTAGTATCACATTCACCTCTGCTTTTTTCTCTTACGACTGCATGATTTTGTTATTGTCTACTTTGCAACTCCATATTTCTTCCTTTAGGCTTCTCAATGTATCTTCCAACTCAGAAGAGTTCCCCAAACTATGATGCCCATCTTATGCATAGGGAGATTTTATGTAGTCTACCACCTTGGTAGCCATCTGGTCTCTTTTCTGCAAGGCATATTATGTCATCTAAACCAAATCACAATAAACCAATGTACCTTAGCACAATCTAGGGAGGATACCTTCTCTACAAGATCATCAAATCAACATGATACATGTACAACATAATTATAACAATATATAGGCATATATCGAATAAGTGTATCAACACAAAAATATCATTCTAGCTAGGGTGCAGTCATCAATGCAAGGCCATATCAACAATACATGTTGTGACCCCATGCATGACAACAACCATTACTCCATTGCACACATTGCCACATGCAACTATCAACATTCATAAGCAATGCCTAATCAAATACACATATGTATGAACGCATGTAGTCCAGCATAAGTGATCAATTCTTGTAATCAAGCTACAATACTGATACATGTAGTCAAAACATTCAATAATGCTCCTGACATACAAGGATGTATTCAAGTGACATATAATAAACATGTAAGCAACATATAACCATATGGAACTAGTCATAAAATTCCGACGATGCATCCCACAAAATCACATCAAGCTCCTCATGATAACCTTACTACAATCATGATCAACATGCTGCAATGCAACAAGCACATGGAATGCAAATGTAAGAGACATACATGCAACTTACATGTATGCATGACCAAGCATATTCACCGAAGGAGAGTAAAACCATGCTTTGATACCAATCTGTAATACCCCCTCCTCCCAGGTCTAACCAAGCAGCTAGCCAACTGGGAAAACATGCGATGAGAGAGGTTACTAAGGGATTCAATCTCCTAGGTGACCTTAAGGAAACAGAATCAATAGAACATAACAAACCAACCCATCCACATCAAAAAAACACCCATCAGGAGACATGCCAGCCACTCAGACAGCCTGTCCCTGAGTCCCACTGATGATTTAAGCCTTTTAACCCAGAGCCACTCTCATGGTACAGGGAAGACATTGACCAACAACTCAAAGTTTCTATCATAGGCCTCTATGCGAGCGGCTATCGATTTTTCTCAGTAGACCCGTGTGAACAAGCCCAATATTTGAGCCAATTTTCTACCCCATAATCCTGGACTCTGCCCAAAACTTGCTACAACCTTCAGAATACATCAAAGACACAATAAGAATTTTGATACAAAAATCGACCTCAGGATCAAGCCTAAGCATCCCCAACTAAGACTGACATTCTGTCAAACACTTGGCATCAATGAAACCTACATGTCTAGGATCAAAGACAGAGCATAAATGACTGAAAGAACTTATTAAAAATAACCAAAAGGATCACATTCATCTCCATTGAACTATCATACCATCAATTAGGTATTGCATCCATCCATTTAACAATTACAATTAAATACATGAAATAACCATGACATGAACCAATCACATAACCATGCTTATAACCAACATTAAACCATATAAATATTAGAGTTATGACAACCATTAAATCAACATATAAACAAGTACAAAATTAAGAGAACTTAGCTTTTAATGATCAAAGAAAAATTTGGCCAGGTTTGATACTTTCACGTACCACCCGACCATAGGAAAACAAAATTGAATTGCAACTATTTACTGAATGGAACTAATTGTAGAATGAAAAGGATGAGAAAAGGAAGAAAGAAAGTAGAAATCACATCTACTTAGACACCTCCTTGACAATGATGCCAAAAAGTGATGAGCACCAGTATTGCAGCAAGGATGTTGCAACTCCTGGTGCTATCGACTTTACTTCATCAACCCAGGGTTCGTACAAACTTGGAGGTAACAGTGTTGTATATACAAATAGATGTAATTAGTATACTCTTTTTCACTGCTGAGATGGGATGATAGACCACTAGGGTTTCTTAAACCAGCCTTCTATTGACTAGAAGAAGTCTAATTACCAACTTGGAGAAGGGAAATTTACCCTAATTGGAAGAAATGAAATGTTGTTTATTGCATGAAGGAAAGACTAAAAGAAATGCTTGCAAAATAACATGAAATCCTCTATCTACTTTCCAACACACTTTGCTTGCAAAAGAACCCTACTCTAACGTCTGTGAGGTTTTAAATATTCTGAGCATGAAATCTGATCTAGAAAGTACTATCTGCTGTGTGCATGAGTAAATATAAAATAACATTTTTCTTTTTATATATTTGTTTGAAACATGAAAATTCTAATCTTGCTTGGTTCTTTAGCAGGGGAGACAAGTGTGAAGGAAAAGGAGTACAATGGTTCAGATGGATTAGAGGGAAAGTAGGGACCTAATCCTAGCTTTTAGTGATGATTTTTCTCAATTCGGGATCAAAACAGGCTACTACAAGTTTTCCTACAAGATGTCTACAGGAAGTGGCCGAAATCTTAGGGAGTGGTCTAGAAGGTGGGATGGATCTTGGAAAAGGTGAATAAGGAGGGAATAAGGCATGGGAGTGGTAGGAACTTACTTCGGACTCAGGCCAAAGCTTTGAGATGGTTGGATTTGATCAACGAAGATGACAAGTTTACCTCATAAGACAAGAATTCGAATTGAGACCTTAGTGAATTTTGGTAATCATGGGTGGATATGGCTTAGCTGAGGCTGATGCGGTGAGGTCTCCCTATAATTTAGAAACTACTGCAACAACAAACATCTTCCTTGGCATTCATATATAAATTCATCAAAGACAAGAAGGGTTTATTCAAATAGAGGAAAAAACATAGTTTTCACCAGTTACTTGCTAAGTTCATGCATGGAAGTGCTTGAAACCATTATGAAAGAGAGACGAGATCAGTACACAACCTAAGAGATTAGAAAATACCAATTGCAACTTATCTATGAAACTAAAAGATAATGACCTAATTAGCAAGAAAACCCTAGATTACACAAAAAGCAAGAATTCTTTATTTTTGGGTTGTATAAGAAGTGTTCCTCAAACCATGATCCCTGCAAGGGAGAAATGAGGTGAAAGCCACTTGCTTCCAGCCTTTTTGGAATATCCTCTTATCACGACAATGCTACTGTTAGAACTATCCACAAATGGAAGCAAACTAATTAAATTTACCAATACTTGCAAATTAACAACACCAAAATCAGTTTAACTCTAACTATGAAGATAACCTAAGCATACATATACAACAAGAGGAACCTCTTCTGCTAGGGTTGGGCCCTAACCCAAGAGATTCAGCCCTCTGAGTCAAATCAGTGTTGGATCAAGGGAATGTTGCTCATTTTCATTAAATAAATAAGAAATACATAAGAGTTCTTGGTTACAATGCTTCAACTCGAAAACTGCTTAGCTGTCTTGAACAAAAAATATTAATCATAATGAGGCTCTAGGCCTCTTGATTTATAGAACTGAAGTTACCAACAACTTCCTTAAATTTAGGGAGGCTTGGCTCCAATCTCAAGTTCAAATGGTCTTCAATTGTCACTCTCTTGGCTGCCAATGAACTTCATGACTCGGCTTCTTGCAACTCTGAGATGATGAGATTTGATTGAGGAATCTTCGAGTGAGTGAGGAGTTAAGGAGGGAAATCATGTCTCCTAGAATCCCTCTTGCTTGTCTCCATTCGAGTTCCTGCACTTTAATTAGAAAAAAATTGTTCCAAAACCTGCAATCAATTCTCATTAGACCACTAGGCATGACATCTTATCTTTTCTCTCCTCATTAAGAAAAACATAATTAAAACATGTAAAGAATGATGAGAAAAGTTGATTTTAGTAATATGGAGGTGCATTAAGGACCATATAATTTACCCTTTGATGCGGCTCATCACATTGTGCCTATAGCACTGATTTTTAGAGGGAATATGAAACAAGTTCCTTTAGCAATGGCATGGGAGTTTAATATACACAAATTGTAGGGGATTCCTTTGCAACGAGCCACTGTCCATATAGGGGATAGAGAGAAGCATGGTTTTAAATTTACAGTTATATCGAGAGTGAATTCATTAGATGGTCTCCAGGTTTCACCACCTTTTTCTTTCCAGTATTTTGCTGAAATGCATAACAATGCGTATGTCACACTTAGGAAGAAAGAGGAGGAGTAGTTAAATATATTATCATTGTAAGGTTTTTTTTTTGGTTAAATAAGAAAATTGTGAAAGAAAAATGGTTGCATGTGCTACTAGGAAAATCATTGCTTGTAAAGAAGTTTTGTTGAGAAGCAAATGAATTAAGTGCATTGTCATTTCAATGTTAGGGTTGAAAAAAAAAAAAATGTGCAGTCAGACAATACATATTTGTTTTTTAATTGCAATGTCATAAAAATAAGTTTGTTTCATGCATCGCAAAATAATATGCAGATTATTGTTACATACATAAACAACTAGACGTGAATAAGGTTAAGAAACTAGTAGGAAATACATGCACCAAGAAAATAAATTCAAAGCAGAAAATGTGTGTGATAGCTAAGTAGGCATTCAAGACACTATTTTTTTTTTCAAAAACCTTCGAACGCAACAATTTGTTGGGAAATGAAACTGACAATGTTGTTCAAAATATATATTTCCATGTGATGAGAGGAAAAATGTTACTTAAAATAAGTTATGATTAAAACATAAATGATTAAGTGCACTATAGTTTGAAAACAAGGGCTGACTATGAAATACATATGAAATCAAAGAACATAAAGCAAATTGGTTTGATAGAAAGAAACACACAGCAAGGTATGCTGACAAGTGCTGAACAAAATATTATTTTATCCAGGCATAAATATACATTGATAAAGTTAAAGGTTGGCTAGAAAATTTGCCTGTAAAGAGATAAAATTCATGAGACCAAATGAGTGTGGTAGGTCAGTCCACATTCAAGTAAGAGTTTTGTTGTACAAAAATGTGTATATTCGAAAATCCATATTGAAATACTAACCTTCTTCTGAAATATTGTGGCATACATAGACATGTAAAAATATTGTGCCATACATAGACATGAATGAAAAAATATTGTGCCATACATAGACATGAAAATAGTAAAGCATTGAGCATGATATACATCCATTTAAAAATGAAATAGATTGTAGGGAATGAATCCCAAAGGTGAATATGCATAAACTGGTAGTTTTATTTTTTGAAAAAAAACTCACACTTTAGAAATTGGTTGCAAGTTGGTTTTAAGAAGAAAACAAGGTGTATCATATGGAAAAAAATTTGTCGAGCACATTATGCCAATATTGAGTGAGAGATAAACATCAATAAATAGGCCCCTACTCCAATGTAAGAGGTCATGTAAATAACATTGAATAAAAGGAAAGTTTTTTGAATAGTATGGAATCAGAAAATATGTAAGATTTGTATGCAATAAAGCATAAATCTAGCTCTGAAATTTGAATCCTTCCTCAGAGCATTATGCCCAAGCGAATCCAGTAGGTCATTCAAGCATTCTCCTCCTCATCCATCTCTTCTTTGTCATTGTTGACCAAATGTGGTACGTTTTCCTTGATGTAGATAACCCAATCTGAAAACAATTGAGAAATTCCTGAGAAGTGGACAAGCTGAAAATGGGTAATATTGACTTCACACATAGATATCAAATTCTACACAACTCTTTTCTTTTTTTTGTACTTGATTCTAAATTTGGAAATGAATTTTATCTTCTCAAAGGGAATCTATAGAAATATCTGAAATTTTTGTTGACTCCAGGTTTTATGGGTGCCCATGACTCTTTGGTCATCTATGGCATTATGTTTGAGATTGTGTTGCATTGAGCCAGGTTTCACATCTTTTAATGGTTTGGATCCTAAGAGATTGAATTCCTCTATAGAATCTATCCCCATATCCCATACTGACAGAAAATGTTCATTGACCCTTTTGATGCCTGATTTGATTTCCTTTTCCTCAAACTATCGTTGACCCAAAGAAGCAAACATTAGCTTTTTATCTGTTTTAGATCATTTTGAGATGTGGTTAGGATGGAAGTTTGTTTCCCATTCAAGAATTGATGTGAATTTATGTTTGAAGTACTTGTCTTCTTCCACCAAATATTCTATTATGTCCTCAAGTTTGATGTTTTGTTGAAATAATGTGCAAATTTTGTCCATTTCTTTATAAAGCTTGGCCTTCTCTATTCTTAATATTTCTCTCGCTTGAATTTCTTGCGCCTTAAAAACCTGCAAGTTATTCTCTGCTTCATGACTTTGAATTGATTGAAACTTAATAGTTTCAACTTTCAATGTTGTTGTCATGGTCACAATGTTCTTGACACAGGGATCCCTTAAAAATTCATATTTTTTGTGCATGTGCCTTTTTGATTACCTTAATGTTTGCGAATTGTTTCAGTTTCAATTCATTCAACTGATTTTCGTGTTCATTCTGCAAGTTCTCTCTTTTGATGTTGAACCCACCTACAGGCATCGTGGAATGCTTCTGCAAAATTTATTCACTGAAAGCTTTGGCTTTCTCAATTTCACTTTCCAAATGTTTTATCTTCTGCAGGTTGTTCTTGTAGGTGATGGAAACTTTGCCAACATGGCGTTGGTTGTAATTGACAAAGGGTCCTAGAGCTTGGGAGGATCCTTCAGTTTTTTGCTCAACATTTCCTTTTGCTTTCAAGCTGAATTCTGAAATGGTTTCGAACCTCGCAAGCTTTATTTTCTTCATTTTTCTGACAACTGACTTGGCTTGAGCATTAAAGTAATGCTCGATCAACGACGGAATGACTTCACGAACAATCTGTAATTCAGTAACAAGTTTAAATAAAAATGAGTTGAGAGGGATTTTCATAGAAATTGGAGTCATGGATCTCTCATGATAGGTATGTAGAATGGATATCTGGGTACTTTGTTCTTTCTGTTGAGAAAACTCTTTTTCTCAAACTCTTTTTCTATGTTGGAGAAAATGGTCAATATTGACATAGGGGCCCTCATAATTTTCCCTTATTTCTTTGTGTCAATGTCCATATATTCAAGTTCCTCTTTAATTTTCTTCGACTGTGTATATATGCCTCAGTCGTGTGATTTGGGTTTTCAATAATAATGTCACTGTCACTAGACGAACTCTGTTTTCATGTTGGTTTTTCTTTGTCTGGTATCTCTTATTTCTAGCCTGTGAGTTTTGTGTTCCTTTCATCTTGTTGGTCATTTTGGGTGTCTGGCACTTTTTCTTTACTAGTGCCTTCTTTTGTTTTTCTTGTCTCTGGAGCTATAAAAGAAACATCAGGGACATTTTCAAGTTGCGACTCTTCTATTTTTGTAGAGGAGGAAACATGCTATGAAATAATGTCATTTGAAATTGTATTTGAGAATCTCAAGAGATTTCATCTGTTCAATTTCAGTACTTGTATGAAGGATATTTTGGTTAAGGAAGTCCTCATAAAGAGTTTCTCTAAACTACTAGAGTTTAATTCTATCCTCTGTACTCAACAACTACCTTCTTTGAAACGCTTGATGAAAATTATCAATATTAATGAAAATTTCATCGAAGGGGGGTTGCTAGTGTGTCTAGTTTTTGATGTTGTTGACAACACTATAATGGTCATTGATGATTTTGTGAGGGTCATACTGATGAAGGGGAAATGAATAAAACAAAACATGGTTGAGTTCTTCGACCTCCTTAAATGCATGTCCTTGGTCCTTGAGGCAAACTTTTCCAAAGTGAATTGGGAAGTTGGGCCAGATTTTCTTCTGAAGTTTTCTCAATTTTTGAGCTTGTCCATTCAAGGAAATTTGATTGGATAATTCTTGTAGATCTATCCTCTCTGGAATATATCTATAAAGGAGATGAGGTTGAAATTCACTTCCATAGACTCTGAGATATGTGAATAATTATTTGACAAATCGGTCTCCTATTTCTTGTAAGTCCTCCTTTAAGGCCTTCACTAAACCTAGGAAGGTTTTCTCCAAACAAAATATGATGGAAAGGAATCATCTCACAATTATAGATGTAGTAAAAGTGAAATTTGAAGTTACTTTCCCACAAAATTGGGGCGTAATTCTGAATAGGGAGTTACTTCTCGACTGGGTAATTCCATTTCATCAGAGGAAACATAACAAAAACAATTATTATATCGATAATGTACGCTGACATCCAAAAGAGGTGATCATGTCCTCAAGGAGACAATGGAAAACATAAGGGAATCTATTATATTATGAGAAATAATTTCGGCCCAATTGAAATGCTTTGAATCATTGAGTAGGTTGTGTGTTAAAGCCATCCATTGCAATTTGCAATGCTCAATGCCTTTCTCTCCATATAGACATGACAACATTTTGACGAGGAACCTAATCGGTCTTTTGAAAACGACGATCAAATATTATTTTGATTGATTAAGTTTGAAGCCTTCTCTATCTTCTCATAACCAATGTTTGACAATTTTTCCATTATTGCCTTCATACTTCCTGGACACTGCACTGTTGAAGTTATTAAGAAACTAGGTGCTCAAGGAGATTTCAGGAGTACTAAGCTTGTAAATTGTTGAGAGTACTTGCGGATTCAAAGAGGCTATAACATTTTTATTGTAGTCTAGTATACTTTGGGTGGGAAAATCCAAATGTCGCATGGCCCATGAAACCATGTCCTAATAAGGAAGTGTCTTGGCTCTAGCAACAACTTTGTGCAATTTTGACCTCTATTTTTTTCAAACTGATTGTTTTTTTCCTTAGTTGAAGTTTCAGAATTTAACCAGCTTCTATCCTCAAAGAAATTATATATTTCTTCCCACTTCATCATACCTTCCATTTGCATTTTGAAGGTGGTTTCGGAGATGAGAGATGTGTTGACATTGTAGAACTCTGGTTCATGATTTTCTCTTCCCTTTAGGAATTCTTTGATGTGTTGTATGGCTTTCTTTGACGTCGTGGATTTACCTTTCTTTCCCATCTTGTTCCTTGAAGATGAGTGAAAATAAATTCAACTTTGTATGAGATATATGAATTAACTGATGGAATTGTGTATGGCACTGTATGTTTACCGGAAATGAGGACAATTGCAGTGAATTTCAACTTAATAGTTTGTAATGAGGGACAAGTTTCAGAGAACTACTGTAAACAGAGTGTAGAGAAGAAAGTGCAAAATAGGGAGTGGAAAGCAATAAAGTTGTTATGTCTAAATTTATGAAAATAATATTTTTAATATTATAGTAATGTTAATATAATAATAGTCAAAATTATAATATTAATTTTATTTCGTCAGAATTTCATATTTAATTTTTAATAATAAATCTTAATTCTATTTTTTTTAATAATAAATCTAAATTTTAAATTAATAATAATAATATATATTGATACTAGAATTTTAATCACATTTACTAATATTATTATGATTGTGAGTCATAATATACCAACCATATTTATTAAAAAAAATATAATTATACTAGTACTAATTAAATAATAAATATTAATAAAATAAATTAACAATAAATAATATAATTTTATCTTTATATAATGATATCATTACATATCTAAATCTCAACCTAATATCATCAAATATTTTTTTCACATAATATCTTCATATAACCTAATATCATCAAATAATTTTTTTTTCAAATAAACCAATTTTATTCCTATATAACGATATCATTACATAGGTAAATCTCAACCTAATATTATCAATTATTTTTTTCAAATAAATAAATGGATAAAAGACCCAAAACCCAATTACAAGTACAATTTTCTATCGTTGAAATGCTCATTCTCCCGCTCCTTTTTTAATTTACCTTAATTTAAAAAAAATATATATCTGAGTCTTCTTAATTTACTTTATTTCTGAATTAAATATATTGAGCTTTCTTAATTTACCTTATTTCGGAATTAAATATATTAAGTCGTGTATGAGTGTATGGTCTTCTAACAAATCTCATCCCCAATTGGAAAAAGCTCCAACGTGCAAAACCCGCGATAAACGGTAACGGTTATGGTGAAGGCGTCACGTGGCTCTATTAGCTGCCGACCTATCTCAATATAGATTCTCCAGTCGTCCCAAAAGTTCCCCACCTCTATATATTGCATAATTTACCTTTGAACGCCCGTATTCCGTTTCGCTGCGGTGAATTCAAGTGAGGAACAAGATCTTCCTCCGCTTATTTTTACGGGGTTGGTTTTCTTGCGGGCTTCGTTGTTTCTCTGACTTTCAGCGGATAGAGAGCCCTTTTTATTTGAAGTTTTGGACAACTCTGATGTTCAGCTTACATCTATTCTGCTTTAAGGTCGCACTTTCATTGCCACCTCATGCCTTTTCTCTCACTTTGTCATTGTTATTTAGATGCCATATTTTTTGTCAATTCTGCTTACTCCTGATGTAGCTTGTTTTGGGTTAATTCAGAAAGGGCGAATGTTGTGATGGACGCAAAAGGTGGGACGAAGCTATTAAATTATTGGCAATACGAAACTCCCTTGGGATACAAGACTGAAGACGTTCGACCTCGCGGTGGCATCCAGAAATTCCGCACTGCTGCTTACTCCAACGTAAGTTTTCTTTCTATGCTACGAATTGATCGACAGACGTTTTTTGTTTTAGGAAACTATGAATTCATTTAGCTGCAATTGTAGATAGTATGCATCTTCATTATCAAATACTGTTACTGTACAGAATCTCACATCTGGTTTTGGTTTGCATTTCTGTGCAGTGCGTCCGAGAGCCATCCTAATATTCTCAGAGTAACAACTGTGCACTTAGGATTTAGAATTAGATCGCTAGGAGGAGGTCCTTGTTTTGTATTCCATCTCTGCTACAGTTCAAAATGGATATGGCCTGTGAAGAAGTGGTTGCCGGCCCAATGACTGCAATTGGTTTCGAGGGATTTGAAAAGCGGTTAGAGATTGAGTTTTTTGCATCTTCATTTTTTACTGAAACAGAGGGCAGGGGCCTAAGGGCACTCACTCGAACCCAATTGGATGAAATGCTCAACGCAGCCGAATGCAAAATAGTTTCTGAGCTCTCTAATGAACATTTCGATTCATATCTCTTGTCAGAGTCGAGTCTCTTTGTTTACCCATACAAGATCATTCTCAAAACCTGCGGGACGACCAAGCTGCTGCTTTCCATCCCTCCGATATTAAGCAATGCAACCAGCCTGTCTCTCTCTGTAAAAAATGTTAAATACACTCGTGGAACATTCATCCATCCCGGAGCACAGCCATTTCCTCACCGGAGCTTTTCTGAGGAAGTGTCATATCTGGATAAGTACTTTGCAGCTCTTGGATCTGGTGGAATGGCTTATGTTATGGGAAATTCTGGAACGTTTTACAACTGGCATATCTACTCCGCTTCTTCTGATGATTTCGCATCGGAGGGTGGTGCGTCTTCTCCAGTTTTGACATTGGAGATGTGCATGACTCAGCTTGACCGCAACTGTGCTTCCCTGTTTTACAAGCATCATTGTAATTCTGCGGCAGAAATGACACTTAATTCCGGTATATCGAAAATTCTTCCTCAGGCGAAAGTCTGTGATTTTGAATTTGATCCTTGCGGTTACTCTATGAATTCTATTGAAGGACCTGCTTTATCTACAATTCATGTAACTCCGGAAGATGGTTTCAGTTATGCAAGTTTTGAAGCCATGGGTTATGATCCTAAGGATTGTGATCTACAAGCGTTGGTGGAGAGGGTATTAAGTTGTTTCAAGCCTATGGTATTCTCTATTGCAGTTCATGTCAATGCTGGCGCTTGTCAATCTTCATGGACCAAACCAATTTGTCCGCAGGGGTATACTTGTGAAATGATAGCTCAACAGGAGCTTACAAAGAAGGGTAGTGTTATATATTGCACTTACAGAATTGCCAATGCTGAGTCTAAACTGGCTTCTGTTACCCGGGAAGAGGAACGTGAAGGAAATGATTATTTGCGAGTGAAAAAGAAGGCAAAGAAGCATATTGAGTGCGATGCCCCGAAAGATTGATACACACATCAAGCTTCTTTCCGAGTGGGCTTTATAATGTTCTACCATTTGCTTCACGATGGATCTATTTTGTTCCATGTTATCACTTTGTTAGTGCAATTTATTGTTCTCTGTAGAGGGTTGTAGCGTCGTACGTTCTCATGTCAAGAAAGTACTTCGGTACTAATTTGTTCAACAAAGAAATGAATTACAATCAAACAAACATGCATAATTTGTTGCTATGTACTCGAATGATCATCAATGATCACTTTTTTTTATAACTGGTCATTCAAATCTCTTCATCTTGCTATTTTCTCGTGTCATATATTTTGTACATAATTTAGTTTTATGTAGAGACTGTATAGTTCCCATTCTTTATCTCATTGGATTTAATGTAAAATTAAGAGGTTAATAATTTTGGAAAAAATGGTATGAATCACAGTAATGCGTATTGCATATATGAATAATTCTGTTACGGTGTCTTGGAATTGATTGTCCATTGGTATATCTGCATTTCGTTGTTTCTCTAAGTGCCTATATCCTGCAGTTGATTGGTATGCCTACTATATTTTGTAATTTCAGTAGGTTGTTTGTCTTTTGCTTATGATAATCAATACAATGGTCATATGATAATCGATACAATGGCCATGTTTGTAGTGGCAATTATAGAGGATTCTAAGTTTTTTGATTCAATTATATGTAGATAATTCTAATTCACCTTTGTTAAAGCCATGTTGAGATTATGAGAGGTAGGCAAAATGGGCTTTTATTTTATATGGTAATTATAGCCAATTAGCATCTTGTGAAGACTTGTTATTTCATCACAAGACAACACAATATTAACATTGATAAGAAGCAAGTTAGTTTATTGGTGTTTCACGGGGATAAGGATCCATCGTATGCAAGTGATGAGCAGGGAACACACTTTGGTGAGAATATGGATCAAGAAGAGTTAAGAGGGAATTATTATCGAAATCAAAAATGAAACAAATGAAGAAGGAGACAATGATGAAGCTATAGAGAAGGAAGATGATCTTCTTGATGAACAATATGGTTATCAAAGAAACAAGTTCAAAGAAATGAGCATACATGGCTCTTAGCACTACAACACAATGAACAACGTTATTTATTTGCAAGTAGAAGAAAGGGAACAAAATGCTGATTTGCAAGGAGGAAGCTAGTGTTTCTCTTTGAGGTTGTGCAATTAGGGTTTCGACAAGCTAAAAAGCTAGATGCACACAAACGTCTAGAACAAGTTAGTAATATCAAGGGCATGACATCAAAAGTTGGTAGAATAAAAACAAGGCACAAGAAAAGCCAGAAAACAACACAACCTTGTCCCTCACGTGGCAAATACATTGGCAACTAATACCCTAGGGTTTCCAAAATTCTTCTTTATTCTCTTCGCAGTTTCTCTTCTATCAAAATGTACATATTTGTCAATGTAATGCCCATATCTATGCATAGATCAGTTGGGCATATGATAGTCATTGGACAAGAGAGACTTGTGAGGAAGTTCAATAGTGTTGAGAGTAGGTCAAAGGTTATGGTAATTGAAAAATCACCTCACCTTTATAAATATGCCCCCATACCTTTTTTCAAGGGGGAGATTTTAGCACTAGAACTAGGACTACCATTAGATAGTTGATATGTGCTTGAAGAGCTAGAGTCACTAAACTCTTGGTAACTGATAGCGTGAGTTGTGGCAAGGCTAGAGTTTTTCACTGGGTAATGCTATGAGTAGCCCATATTCCATTGTTGGGCTTTGATGAATCGCAGAATATGTACTTGTATTTTCCACAACATTAATAATAATTTATTTGTTTTCATTAGTGTTCCCGTGCATCTTTATGATTGTTGTATTGACATTCTTATATTTCCACCATGTTTTCAAGTGTGCTTTCATGTCTTCTTTTAATCTGTGCTTATTTATAACATGTCATGCCAGTAACCTATTGTGAATTGATTTGTAATTAACCTTTGTCACATTCTTGTTCGTGTATGTTTGAGATGGTTTTAGCTCACTCACCCTTCTCATGGCATACTTCTTCTTGTTGTTGCTATTACTCTCTTGTATCTCATGAATTTGTAGTTTGTCAATCTTAGGTTGACTTTGTTTCCATGTTTCGGGCATCTCATTCTTGCCTTCACTCTCACAACTCCTCACTTGATATCTAGGAGCGAAATCGACATGATGATAGATGGGCCTACACATCATATAGGTATCCTATCCCAAAAAATGTGAGGTCTAACTGGGACTTCACATTGGGGAGGCCCATGAGCTATTGGAGGTACATTCCATCTTATCAGAAAAATTTTAGCATTAGAAGGAGGGCCAAATGACAAGCTGAGCTCATAGAGCACTTATCTCAACATCATATCGTTGGATGGCTTTGTCCCAAATCTCTATCTTGGGTTGTTTTCTTAAAAGCCTTAATCGTTCAGTGCCCACAGAAATAGTTTGCCACTTATCACTTGGTGCCTATAAAGATAAGAGATCAAGACACAACAAGGCATGAAAACAGAAATAACATATTCAAAAGCAACATACTTAACTAATCTAGGAATGTTAAGCTAAACGATACATGAGGATATACATTTAGGGAAATTGAACCAGCAATTGTGTATTAATGGAAAATAAGGAGAAGCATACAACTAAGCCTTAATGTTGATAGGCTCTACTTGAATGAATATCCAATTCCAAGCTAAGCTCTCCAAGCACTCCTTATTCAGGCCAAATGAGTAGCATATATGCACAATCTTAGCATAAGGGTGCAAATAGACATAGACCAACCAACCTCTAACCATTTGGGAATGGGAGAGGATGAATATATAGGATAGGAAAGGGAGTTAGGATCTCTCCAAAGATAGGAGTAGGCCCTCATATCAAGAAGGTAGCTCATAGAAATAAGACCAAGAGGCCAAGTTGGGAGAATTCGATCTCATCTACACCAAAAAACCTCCATCTTGCCGCTCTAGAACCTTTTAGATCACAAATATTCTCATCCTCTTCGAGAAAGTTTCCTTTTTTGGATCATCGTAGGTATATGAGAAAACAGAGTGATTCCATCGCGGGTCTGGTATAGTGCAACATGTGACCATTGTGGTTTTTAGCCTCATAAGAGTGATGATTCTCAAATTAGGGTTTAAGAGCTCTTTCTCCATGGAAAGATGAAGGCATTTTCCAATAAATGTCTTAGGAAGGATCTGAATTGCATATATGAATGAGTACATTGCATTATGGTCATGTTTCGGGCATTTCGGGCAGAACAGGGAGTGATTGCTGAGATGCTTTACAAGATTTTGCAAGGACGAGAAAAAAACTGTCAAGAGACCTGAAAATCAAGGATGCATATACATATACATATGTCAAAAAATGAATCCACGGTATGGATGCAACCATCCAGATAGTAAGGACTATATGAAAGGATCCATGGCATGGGCGCAACTATCCAATACAGAAGGATCATCTATAATCTAAGATCCAAGGTATGGACGTAGCCATCTGATATAGAAGCATCATCATAAATGTAAAGTCCCACGGTATGGTCTCATCCATCGATATAGAGGAAACTTGTGTACAATGATGAAAAATACACAACTCCACGCAATCTGAGTCATATCAGATAAAACTTAGGGTCTTGTTCTCCATCCCAACTTGATCAAAGTACAAATTCTAACATGCGAATGAACGTGTCACAATAGAAGATGCTAGAAAACCACCTGATTACCAGCCATTTATGTGGACCGTTAATAGGCATGAGAGGAACCACCCATAATTACAATAGCTCTCAAGGTAGGACAGTACAATTAGTGAATGTGATAACAATGTTGAAGTCAAACACTCATGGAATCACCCGATCAAATGCCAAAATTGAAAACCTATCGTCAAATGTGAAGAACTTTCCATTAAGGTATGCAAGATCTAAGGTATTGAAAGGGAGTTTCTATGTCATCTTCCTAGATAATAACTTGAAGTCGACAGGAAGTGCCCATCGAAGGAGGGCCATGATGATTTCCCCATCATTGACATGAAAAAAGGAATAAAATGGAATGAAATGAGTAGGATCCAAGACTGTAGAAAAGAGTCAGACAATGTATAGGTAATAGACTGTAGATAGGACTTCTCTTGAATATATCGGCGACATGACTCCGGATCGTGGCAACATTTGACATAGCATAGGAATGATGACATGGAGTAATCGAATGAGAGGAAAAATGGATTACCCAAACCTGAAAGGACAAGAGACTAAAAGAGAATATCCCAAACCCAACACGAGAAAAAGATGAGTGTCATGTTCAAGAGCGAAATGCTGCCTATACAAGCGATGTTTCACTTTCACTTTTCCCAACTATTTGTAGTGAGTACCTCTTTATTTTTACACAAGCTCGAAGAGGATACCATATGCTTGTCGTATATGTTCACCCTTCAGGTGAATCCATCCTAGTGAATTTTACGAGTCCTAGGAAGGAGAACTAGGGCTCATCATGGTGACAAGTCTTTCGTCCTAACATTTTAATGAGTTCGGCGTAAGAATAACTAGGTATATTTTTCATATTTATGTAGTTTGAAAAAGAGACAAAAAATAAAACTCCATCATGTCCCTTTTCGTAATTTGTCCCTTGAACCCAAAATGGTAGAAAACAATATTCGAGAGAACCTCTTGACCATGTCAACCAAGGTGTAGCTTTTTTGTAAATAGTCAATCTCAGGCCGAAAAATGGGTAAACGTATACTGAGTAGACATCATTTTATTTACTTTTACAAGTTCCAAATGACAAGTACTCGACAATATTTTTATTTTTCGAGAGCTAGAAAAGAGTTGAAAAATGACTCTACTTGGAAGAATGAGTTGTATAAAAGGAGAGCAATTGGTTCCAGTTATCATGGAACTGCTCGAAACATGTAAAGGTCAAGAGGTTGGCGAATAAGACCACTCATTATCGATGTTCCTCAGGAAAGGGTAAAACAACCAAGTGAAAGTGAATGATCGGCTAAAGAGATAGTGGTGATGGAATGCAACAACCAAGGCTCATCTAGCAAAAATCGATTGATAGAAACAACAATCACAATAGGTAAAAAGGGAAGTAGTTTCATTTTTACACAAGCTTGAAACAGAAACAAACTATGCTTGGATTTGGTTTCATTTTTACACAAGCTTGAAACGAAGATAAACTATGTTTGAGATAAGTTTACATGCCCTCAACATAATGAATTAATTAGAGGAACATGCCCCCCAAGCTTCATTTCATTCACCTAAGTGGATGGAATGAAGGTTCAGTTACGAGATCAAGTGAAAGACTTGACTAGATTTTATGAGATCTAATCAAAGAATCGAATCATAAGGGGATTTATTTCATTTTTTAATGAGCTTGACATAGGAAAAGAACCATGCTCATGGAGACCCATTTCATTTTTTAACAAGGCTGACATAGTAAAATAACTATCCTTGTGGGAACCTATTTCATTTTTTAATGAGGTTGACATAGTAAAATAACTATCCTCATAGCCTTTGTTTCATTTTTTTAAGGAGCTTGACACAAGACAAGAAACTCTGCTCCATGGTCCCTATTTCATTTTTTAACGAGCTTGACACAAGCCAAGGAACTCTACTCCATGACCGTGTTCATAGAACAAATGAGGCCATGGCTTCCAAGAGGTTCTCATCAGATGGGAGAACAAAACTCTTGAAGGGATACATGTCTAGGTATCCAATGGAAAAATTGAGCTCCAATGCCCCTAGTACATGGCATACTACAACACATACTAGATCATCAGTAGATGTGGGCATGGAACATGTGGCCACATAATTAACCTATGTCGAGGGCGATAATGTTTTCACATAAGAACCATTTAGGAATGATGGTCGATGGGGATTTGATTCAAGACAAATGAATGTAAGTTGATCAATGGTCGCAATGCTTCCTTCATGCCAGAAACACATCACTCGAAAGAGGGAAGATACAAGAGCTCCCATGACATAAACATAGTCACAACCAAGGAGTAGATTAAAATATAAGGGGCTTTGGAAAACCATCACATCTATATAGACAATCCTTCCTCCCAAAGTAATAGGTAACTTAGGAAGGATCCCTAATGGTTGACTAGTTCCTTTGTTAAAAGCTAACATATTCTGGGTAATGGGGACAAGCTAAGGAGAACCTAAATATTGCCATGTAGTTGGGGAAAAGATACTAATAGATGCACTCTCATCTATGACTATGCTAGGTACGACCATATGGTAATCTTGTACTGTAATCTGGAAAGGAACATAAGATGGAAGATGATATCATGCCAGTTGACTCGAATCAAAAGAAGTGACTAAACTACTCGAAGGGGGTGTCGTAAGAATGTGAGAGCTTCCCTCTTGATCTATGGGAATAGGAGAATTACTCTCATGCACCTAGGGAACAGGAGGATTTCCCTCGAGTTCATTCAAAACTAAAGAAACCAACAGAACCTAAGTAGTACCAGGTTCACTCTCTACCAGAAAGGTACAGTTAACTGAAGGTGGAGCCAAGTCTATCATTTTCTCAACAAATGGTTGGTTAAGAACAAACTCACGAGACTCACTTTCAGAGAGAGTGGGGTTGACCAAATATGACTTTTGATCAATCATTGGATCAACTAGTGAAGGATCAGGGGAAAGCTTTTGATACCTAGTTGGAAGATGAGGTTGAGAAGCTGTAAGTTTTTCAGACTCTTTGGAAGCTTCATCCATAAGAGGACAAAGGTGAATGGGGTGATTACCTTCACACAAATTACCAGGAAATTTGGCTTTTCCTTTTTTCTCGTGAGCTTTATTATTACTAGTTGAAGGCTTATCATGAGCATGATCGCCAGAGGCTGATGACGAAGGTCGATGTGAACCTGCGGACCACACTTCTAAGACCTTAGGAATACCAAGAAAATTCTGAAGAAGGTGGTCACCCTTATATAGCATGAAAGGGAATTTTACTTTCTGGGGTTGGTTGAAAGATTTTTCTTCATAATTTGTATCGGTAGCAATGGCTGCTTAGTTTCCCCCTTTCTTATTTTTCTTTTTCTTCTTCGGCCTCTTCTTCTTCTTCTTAGCTTCCTGGTTAGTAGAATCTAGACTTTCACCATGTGAAGAGGAAGAACGGGGTGAAGAAATAGGTGAAGAAGTCGAGGGGTCAACTCTAGTATCAACATGGAGTTGATGTTGTTTAGGTGGAGGAGAACTTGGTTGAAAAGTAGTTTGGACACTCGAAACCACCGAGGTCAAAAATAACCAAACTGGCAGACCAATGGTTAATCTAGGAAGGGACAACATCACCATATAGGGAGCATGAGTATTTCCAAAAGAAGGAAAAGGACTAGCATTCCCATCAGAGGGGTTTCCTTGACTGGTAAACTCAGGAAATGTTACCATCAATATCAACCTAAGATCTTCTAAGGAGTATTTCCACAGGAAGGATGTTGTTCTGCAGTTAATTAATTTTATAATTTGAAACAAAAACTTTAACTTTTCATGTTTTAAGAGTCAATAAAAGGACGAAAATGTGACTATAGTCGCTTTCATTAGTTTAGCGAGCTTGAAAGGACAAGTGCTCGATGATCTTTTCAAGTTTAAGGGATCAGAAAAGATCGAAATCACTACTCAGGATACTCTAGGAAAAATGGATTACCAAGTAACCATGAACTTCAATATACACCTTAGCAGATAAATTTACTAAGGAATTGACATACATGTAGGTAATCTCCATGAATGTTGTGTTCAGTGTATCATATTTACAGGGTAGTAGACTCAACTTCCTATGGATAAAGTTTTGCAACCTATGAGGGTCTCCCTTTATATACTCGATGGTACGGGGAGCACAAGTCCGTGCTAGCACTGTCTAATGCAATTGTGAATGACAGCTACTGAGTTTTATAGACGCTGGAACACGTATTTGGCCTAGACCACTAAGTATGAGCGTTAATGTTTCAAATTCCCATTATATTAATTGATATATTTTAAAGTTAATCTTGAAATTATGTTTAGATTTTGAGGCTCAAAAATGATGTCACCTGAACACCTATGATGCAACTATTTTAGAAAAGGAAAACTTTCCACTTCAATGAAAGCCATACTAACCAAGGGAAGAAATTTCAATGAATAATGCTCAAACAAAATGCATCATGCAAAATTCCTTCCACTAACTTTCACTTTCGTCTTCCAAATGCCATGCCAAAAGTAAAAATGATTTCCACTTTTCACTATCCTAAATGCAACTTTTCGAAAGAAAAATGATTTTGACTCTACTAAGATGCATTTATATGAATTATGCTTTTCTTTTTGTTTTGAATGATTTGATGCATCTAATACAATTTTTAGCTTTCAATCACTGAAAAATGTAATCTATTTTCAATAATGAATCTCAAAAAATAGCTTTTCTATGAAACTAATCTAATGCATTTTCACGAAAGCTAAATTTCAAAATACAAGCTAAAACAAATGAAAAACAATGTTTCCAATGATTTCCACAGGAAACGACACTCAATCAATCAACAAAATAAGCATCTCAATGACACCAACAAGTAACAAGTGATGCCCAATTGACTATAACCCTACAACTCAATCAGATTTCACTTCAAATCCAATGAGACAATTTTTGCAAATTAATTAAGACAATCAATCAAAAATTCCATAGACACTCTGGAAAATCACTAATAGAGGACACAGAGACTGAAGACAAGAGGATAAACCCTACTTTCCTTTATACTCTAGGATCATCGCGCCTGTCATAGGAAAAAAGGTGATAATTGTGACTCTACCTAAAACATCTGTGATGTCATCAGGACTGTCAGGAAGAAAAACGTGGTAGGCAAGAAAAATGAAGAAAAAATAAAAAAATCTTCAAGACCAGACAACAATCAATGTCCTCAAGCAATCACCAATAAGTGAAAATAGTTATAGAAAAGAAAATAAGCTAGAAAATTGATGGTTGGTCAAACTCATCACAAAAGCAGGATGAAGGATTGAATGGAAAGGATCAGAGCTTCCCCAGCGGAGTCGTCATTTTGTTGTCTAGGTAAATCCTCTCTATAGACAAAGACGATCCCTCTAGCCCAATGAGTGGGTTGAGCAACCAAAGTGACAATCTACTAGACACTTTCCTAAGTTGCAATTGAAAAGAGAGACGAAGAAGATGGACTACTTCGTGTTGATGCTATCTCGATCTCCTTTGTTGAAGACATTGAATCACTTGCATCGTAGGATCGTTCCTGCTACTCTCAGTGTTTATGCACCTACACAAGAGACCAAGACACAAAAAGGTATGCAAACACAAATATAATATTCAAAAGAAACCTACTTAACTGATCAAGGAATGTTAAGCTAAATGATACATGAGCATATACATTTAGGGAAAGTGAACCAACAATTGTATGTTAATAGAAAATAAGGGGAAGCATACAACCAAGCCTTTATGTTGATAGGCTCTCCTTGAATGAATATCCAAGTCTAAGATAAGCTCTCCAAGCACTCCTTCTCCAAGCCAAATAACTACCATATAGGCACAGTCTTAGCATAAGGGTGCAAATAAACATACACCAACTAGCCTCTAACCTTTTGGGAATAGGAGAGGATTAATATATAGGCTGGGAAAGGGAGTTAGGATCTCTCCAAATATAGGAGTAGGCCCTCATCTCAAGGAGGTAGCTCATAGGGATAAGACCAAGAGGCCAAGTTGGGAGAATTCGACCTCATCTATGCCAAAAAACCTCCATCATGGGTCTGGTATAGTGCAACAGGAAACCATCGCAGTTTTTAGACACATTAGAGTGATGATTCTCAAATTAGGGTTTAAGAGCTATTTACTTCAGGGGAAGCTCAAGGAATTTTCCAATCAATGTTTTATGAAGGATTTGAACTGCATATATGAATGATAACACTACATTATGCTCATGTTTCAGGAACTTAGGGGTATGTCATAGGGAAGTGTAGGAGGTGTGACAAAATACTGTGTAACAGGTCTAATTGGGACTTCACGCCAGAGAGAACCTCTAGCAGTTGGTGGCACATTCCAGCTTGTCAATAGATTTTTGGTGCTATAAGGATGGAGAAATGAAAAGATCATACCATGGAGCCTTTATCTTAACATCATGTCTTTAGATGGCTGCATGCTAAATCTCTATCTCGAGTTGTTTTTCTAAAATCCTTAATCTATTAGTGCCTGCAAAAACAGTCTATCACTTCTCATAAGTTAAGTTTAATGGTGAGGGTCGAAAAACTGTATTTGGAAGCTTGTGTCACGTTATCCATTTATGTCACGCTAATGGAATACATTGTAAATATGCTATTGGCATATTGTTCTCCTTGAGACTCAAAGGTCGTGTCAAGCAATGGTGCCACATGTTGCCATCCACTTCCATCCATTCGTTCGCGAAACTCATTAGTGAGTTCTATGAAGCTTTTGACATGTATTATTATCAAGATCTATTTAAAAGGATAAGTCAAATTAGAATGAAACCCAAATAATCAATAGAGGATTTTACTACTAGGTTTGTTAATCTTTGTTGTGAATTTCCTGAAAGAGACATGGAATGGATGTATTTGGGTGAAAAATTATGGCAATTGCTTTATCTTTCACTGCAACCATTTCAATCTGAAATGAATCTCGATTTTAATGATCATCCTAATAATATGCAAGCTAAAAATTGGCTAGATATTATCTCTTCTCTTATCCTGCCTATTTTTTTGAGTGGGGAAAGCCTCAAGCTTCGTGGCAGGGGGGGGAATTATTGCCCAAGAAATTCCACATCATCCTTCATCTTCATTACTTGATGAAGTCTATGGTCAGTCTTTCACTAGACATCTTTGGTTAGGAAACACTTTAGGGAGTTTTCTTTTTCAAACTTTGTGGATCAATTTCTATCAGTATGTTATAATCTCTTGAGCAACAGTGAAGTCACAAGGATTTTACCATAGATCAAGTGCATATTACAACATAATGAACAAAAAAAATTAGGAGATTGGTACTTGTATCAAATATTTACTAAAATAAGGTTGTATGGATGTGAAATTCCTCCATATCATTTACTAGTCTTTCTCCCAAAGAGAATTTTTGTGCTTGAATTTATTAGACAAAGTTTGAACATTGACCAAATTAATTTTCTACCAAGAAGTAAATAGGATCTTGTCAATCTCAAGGCATAAGTAGGACCTTTTGTTGTGAACACCAAGGCTACTGATATTGAATTTGAATTTTTGTTGCACAAAATGAGATTTACAAAGGGACAAAGGTGGCCTTATGATCCAATTGGTAATATTTCATCCATGTGAATTCAACAAGGTTCTACTCCATATGTTTATTTACCAAAACTAGATATTCAAAGATATTCCAATAGAAAAATATGGGAAGAACATATCCTAAACGAATTACAAGGAGAGCAAGAAATACAACAACCTGTAAAAATTCATGTTTTATCTACTTCTTAGTAGAAAGAAAAATAACTCAAAAGGGTTATTGAAGATATTCCACATTACACTTCAAATTTAGATGGAACAACATTTCAAAAGACAAAAATTAAGGGAAACAAAATAAGCAATGTCTGAGACTATGTCAATAGATATATCTACACCTTCTACAATTGTTTTGTCAAGCAAACCTATGTATAGTCTACAACAAATGGAAATAGTAGTAGGACAATATTATTTAACCTCTTCTTCCAACCAAAGTGTTCTTTCTCAATTTATGGAAAGTAGAAAGAAAAATGAAGCTTTGAAGTCAATAACCTACATTCAGTTTGGGAAATAAATTTCTACAAAAAATATATTATTCTTAGACTTGGATGCAAAGAAAGGGCAATTTCAATTAGCCTTCTTAGACCCTAAAGTTCAAGGGGCTAACTCAAAAAAATATGTTAGGACTTCCATATTTTATTTTAATATAAAGCAAATCCATCGAATTGATCAAATTGATCTCGATACACAAACATGGGAGATGATTTATTCCACGTTAACTAGTTCAACATTTAATTTGTCTAATTTGTAGAATACATTAAATATAAAAATATCTGAATTAAAGATGGAGAGAATTTCCTCTTTTGCTAAGGATCATGATCAAATCATTGGAGGAAATAGTTATCAAACTGGGATTAGATCCTAATGGTACCAATATTTTCCACGAAATCATAAAGAATATAAATGCAAACATCTAGACTCTTCACAAAAGGTAAAAACTTGGCATCTACTAAACACCCTTGAAGACAAGAAATTGGATAAATGGAGAAAGAAACAGAATTGTTGCTATCTGTAATGATTGACCAGAATAAGAAGATGTATAACTTGGAATCACATGTAGAGAAACTACTATAGGAAATAGAGCAAGTAGGAAGTATAGTTCCTTATCATCCCTAGTAAGTTCAAAAGGAAATGATCCAATAGAGGAATTAACAAAATTATTGTCATCTTTGAGCTTAAAGAATAAATAAATCGATAGTTTGAAGAAAGCTTTAGAAAAAACTCAACAAGAGAAACTTTAAGTCAGTTAATTCCTTAGTTGGTGAACCTCAAAATATTTCCATATAAGAAAAGAAACTCAAATGGCATTTGGGCCAAGCTAACAATGCTTAATTCAAGTTAAAGAAAGAAAATGGATGGAGATTATGCCTTCAATTTATAATGCTTGGACATCAATTGAAATTATGGTTGAGAAAGAAGAATTGTTGAAATGAGTGGAAAGGAAAATATATGAAATGAAGAATGAGCTTGGAAACAAACCCAACTAGGATGGTAAGATTATAAAGTTTTTAAATTCAAAAACAAAGTAGGAGTTAGAAGAAATGTATATAGTTAACAAGACTCCTTTAATTAAAAAGTTCTAATTAAGACGAATTTGTTGATGCAAATGAAAGAAAAATGTAAATTCATGCAAACTTAGGTTAACAAGTTTAAAAAGAATTTCTATATTCTAAAATAAGCAGGTTTACCCACCTTTATAAATTCACAGGGAAAAAATATTTCTAGGGAAGAGTAACAAAGATTACTTAACAACGCTACACAGGATCATCGATTCTTCACCCAAGTTGAATTGTTGTAGTCGATAACCTCAGAGACCATAATATTATGTCTATTACTGGAGGTGATGGTAGAGGGAAGGTCCTGTTGTACCTGGAATAGACGTTGACTAGACTCACTTGGACTTTTTGGAGGGTAATCTTCACTCGAGATGGCATAAGTGAAGTTACTTGCACCAGATTTTTTCATTAAGTAGGTTTTCAATGTAACTGGTTCCATCATCTCTATCATTATTAATTTTCTCTTTGAGATCTGTGACATTTTATTTCATTACCAATTATTGATTTTTCCATGAAAAGTCTATTTGCATGGTTTGAATCCTTAGACTTTTTAGCGTGTGTTTAATTCTTTGTTTTTACTTTTTACAGAACTTAGGACTAGATTGTGATTTTCAATTTTTTATATTAAAAATTAAATTTATCTAAGTTGAATCTAACGACGTCAATGGCGAAAGTTACTAATAAAGACCTTCCTTTTAATAGGAACCCTAATCCTCTCCCTAGTTTTGAAAATGTCAGTCCTCCTTATATAGCCAGATTTCCACTTCCTTGATTCATCATAGGTTTACTTGTATGGTTGTTTTCAAATTCTTTAATTCAAAATACTTCAATTGTACCAGCTCAACTGATTTTTTTAGCGCCACCAATTTCATCATCTCAACATCACCAACCTATTTTTGACCTTTTACCTTCTTCACCCAACATGTCCTCTTCTCTTCCTTCTTCTTCATTTGGTAAAATCCTTGATGCTAGTAACTTGGTGACTAAGGACAAGAAGAAAGGGAAGAAAAAGAAGAAGCAAGATAATAAATATGTCAACAAACCAACCATGGTTGTAGGTAATGGTAGTGTTGAGGAAACTTCTAGAATACATCGTAAGCCCAAATGCCCTTCCAATATTTGTAAGGGTGACCACTTCCTTATAAATTGTCCTGGTATTCCTAAGGTTTTGGAAGTATGGTCAAATAATTATCATCAACTTGTTATAGATCCATCAACCATTGATTCTCATATTCTAGGGAAAAGGATTAAAGCTAGGTTTCATTGTAGGTTATAAAAAGGAACTCATCATAGTCAACTATTCCCTCACATGGATGAGGCCTCAAAATTGTTGGAAAAAAATTATTGTTTCACAGCAACAACTTCCAACTAATTACCATAAACGTTCTCCCCACCTACCATTAGTTGATGAAGCGATTGATCTAAATCCAACTATAGTCAATCCCGCTCTTCCATTGGAGAGTGAAACATGTATCACTGAGGTTGATCGACCATTTTTTGGTCAAGTGGTCAAATTTATTCCATGTTTGGTCGATCCCCTCTCCCTTTAGAGAGTGAAGTTCATACCACGTAGGCTCTTCATGTTACCTCAGATTCTTCTACACATGGGGAGATTTCATCTGTTTCTATTGAACCCCATCCAAGTAATGAGGTTATTTATTTTGATTGGAGTAGACTGACAGAATCTTGTCTTCCTTCTTCCACCCATTCCCAAATCATTGTGAAGGCTTATGGTAAGAATGTGTGTCACACAATTGTAGATGAAGGTGCTTCTGTCATTATTTTATCGTCGACCACTTGGTAAGATTTGGGTTCCCCTCATCTTGTGTCTATTACACATAATATTTTGTAATTTAACAATACCCTTAGTGAACCTTTAGGGATCCTTCCTAAGTTACCTATTACCTTGGAAGGTAAGACTATTTGTATCGATCTTATGTTAGTCCAAAATCCCTTGGATTTCAATTTTCTCCTCGGGATAGACTATGTCTATGCCATGAAAGTTGTCGTATCAACACTCTTTTGTGTGATTTCCTTCCCTCACAATGGAAACATTGTGATGGTTGATAAACTTTCATATGTTTATCTTGCTTCGACTACTAGTCATGTGACACCCCTAAATGTTCCTTATATGGAAGTGGTACCTACCCTACCATGGGTTAATTATACGACAACCTATCCCACGTTTTTAGTTACCGATGCAAGTTAGTCTCTCATTGTCTGCTCGACTTCTTTTGACTTAGGTATGGTAAATGACATGGTCAAAGCTTCAAAAGGGGCATTTGAATACAATTTTGTTATCCCTATTGATCCCCTTGACATTTGTTCCTTCCAGAGAATTGTTCTTCCATATGATGAAGAACATTTGGAAGCCAAGATGAAGGAGTGTCCCTTGACATGTGTTTCTTCCACTTGGAAGCCATGAAACATACCCTAAGAGGATAGTTCTTCTACTGTGTCAACCTCGTTAAAAAATGAAACAGGTTCTTATGAGAATAGTTATTTTTGTTTCAATCTCACATAAACATGAAACAATCCATGATGATGGTTCTTTTACTATGTCAACCTTGTTAAAAAATGAAACAAATGTTTGAGAGGATGCTTCTTTTACTGTGCTAACCACGTTAAAAAATGAAACAAATCCCTGTGAGCATAGTTATTTTCATGTGTCAACCTCGTTAAAAACTTAAATATGTTCTTATGAGCATAGTTCTTTTCCTGTGTCATGTTCATTAAAAAACTAAACAAATCCTCCCCTAATTGAGTGAAGTCTTTGACTAGATTTCGTAAATGTTAAGTCCAATCTTTCACCTGATCTTGTAAATGAACCTTCTTTCCATCCACCTATTAGTAACCATTAGTTTACTTAGGCAGATGAAACGAAGTTTGGAGGGCATGTGCCCTTGCAATCATTATGCTGGGGGCATGAAATATCAAGCACAATTTCCTCAACGCTCTCTTTCTTGTTGAGAGGGAGTGCTGAGAAATGGCAACAAGAAATTCCAATTTAATTTCTCCTTGAATGAAAGTGAGAATTAAAATCGAATTATATTCTCATACTAACTTGTAAATTGTTAATTAAGTTTAATTAACTTAATTAGCTTGGTAATTTCGAGTTGGAAGTCTTTCTGTAGTCATGTATATGTTCTCCCTAAGTTTTAGGGGTCCAGTATGAGTTTAAATTGAGTTGGAAATTAGATCACTCGGTTTACTGGGTTAAGTTCAGTTAAATTAGTTCCAAACTGTTTGATGAACTAATAGAGAGTTAACAATTATTTGGTGCACTAGTGCATCCACAAGTTTCACTCTAGTTAACTGAAGATTCCCTCATCAGGAACTCATGCATGTTGATTATGAGAAAGACCCAATTGAGACTAGAGTGTAGGGACAATGTACTATCAATTGTATTATTTACTGGATTGTAAATATCATGCATACATCAGAGATTTCTCCTATGTTTGGATTTCACATCTTTGGAAGCATGAATTCCCTCTAAATACGAGTTAATCATCCTATGAATTACGCCAGAGATTAGGGGCTTGGAGAGCTGTAGAATTGGCTAAGTCTTGGCCAAGAGCTAGCTTGTGAGCTGAGAGAGTTGAGCATACTAGTGTGGAATTGTTCTAGTGACAACAAGCTTTGTATATTCACTCATATTTCTGATAAATGCAATATAGATAATGACGTTTTGAGCAGTGGCTTTCCCCATATACATCTTATGTTATGTGCCATTGATTTATCTTCTTCTTTCTCATATTGTTTTCATCGATTTATTGGCTTCCACTGGTTGAAAGAAGAAGTAGATTCTTGTCCTATTCTTTAGTACATTGCATGATCTTGTGAATCTACAAGAAATTTTACAATTACATGCTCTTTGAATCTAGTTAATGATGCACAGAAGGATTGTGCAACACTAATTAATGGAGCTATGAATTTAATCATTGAGCTTGACATGGACCATTCCCAATTCATGGGAGAAATCATTGGAAAAGATTCATGTATTGCATATGTACTCAATAGAGAAAAGATTATGGAGGCCTAGTTAATGAATTAAAAAGGGTTGCCATGGAATTGGTTAGTCGGTTTCTTTCTCAACCACTAAGTTGCATGAAAATCATGAAAACTTTCCCCTCGAAGTTGAATAGAGAATTATCCAATATGGAGGAATTTTTTTCCATTTTTAGATTAATGTTTAGAATAATTTTGCCAAAGAAAGTAGCCAGATGTTATGTTGCTTCAATGTTAGAAGTTTCCAACTATTTCCCTATATTTTTGGGATAATAGCTAAGATTGGTTCTTTTGGCTTTGTGTTTTTTTCCTAATCTAAATTTTTGGAAAAAAACATATAAAAGGAACTTTTTTCTTTTATGTAAAATATTTCTTATGTAACTGCTTTAAAAGTTGTGGATGGATTTAGAAAAAATATGAAAAGTTTCTATTTATCCATGTAAGCCTATAGAGGCAATATGAAAAACATAAAACAAATGGAGAGTGGGTTGAATGGTTGGATAATGTATGCCTATGACTTGGTTGTTGTAAATCTCCCTTGAATAATAAGAATATTGATTATCATTGGTCCTGTGGATATTTCCCTTACAAGGAGGGCTTTACCACATAAAACATTGTGTCAATATTTGTGTTTGATTATTCTATTATCTTATTTATTTTCCATTATTTTATGCAATTTCAATTTATTTGCAGGTTATGCTTTTGATGCTCAACTCAACAAGTTGTATTAGAGTTTTAAGGATTTTTTTTGTTAATGGAGAAGATGCAAAGTGCAAAGTTCGAAATCAAAAATTTCAATGGAAGTAATATCTTTGAGCTATGGAAGGTTAATATGCAGGATATGCTTGTGCAACAAGGAGTGGCAAAGGCATTGTTGGGCAGGGAAAAGAAACCCGTGGGCATGGATAATGACGACTGGGAGGACATGGATGTAAGTTCCCTCATTGCTATTCATCTATGCTTGGTAGATGATGTGTTGTTTAACATCATTGGAGAGAAAATAGTTGCAGGCTTATGGACCAAGTTAGAAAGACTTTATATGACAAAGTCCTTGATAAATAGAATCTACTTTAAGCAACAACTATAAAGTTTGTGGATGAAGGAAAGTAGAAAGATATATGATCATTTGAATTCTTTCAATACTCTTTTATGCCAGTTGACTAGTATAGATGTAAATCTCGAAGGGGAAGACAAAACAATTAGACTATTTTGTTCTCTTCCCGAGTCTTGGAATCATTTTGTAGTGTCTATCAGTTTTAATTCTACCGATGATGTTGTTGTGGGAGCTTTGTTCTCCGAGGAAACTCAACATAAATGTAACCTTGAAACCTCAACATCATAAGCAATGGTGGCAAGAGGTCGATCAAAAGAAAAAGATCAAAATTCGAGAGACACATCAAGATCGAAGTCAAGAGGCAAGAAGAGTAAGTTAAAGTGCTAGTACTATAACAAATCATGGCATCTTAAAAAGTATTGCTGGAAAAGAAAGGAACAAGATACTCAAAAGGACTATACAAAGGAATCTAATTCATATGAAACAAGTATATGTATTGTTGATGAGGTATTGTCCAGTTCTACTATTTCTCAACATCATCATAATTAGTTTCTATATTCCGGTGCTTCCCATCATATGTGCCTTCATGGGAATTGGTTCTCTTCATACCAATCTATTGATGACGGTGTGGTTTTCATGGGTAATGATGTTACATGAAAAATTGTTGGGCTTGGTAGTATCAAGATTAAAATGTATGATGTTATTGTTAGAACATTAACATAGGTGAGGCATGTACCTGAGCATAGAAAGAACTTTATATCTTTGGCAGTGTTAGATTTTGCAGGTTATAAATGTAAAGTTCAAGGTGGAGTTATGAAGGTTATGAAAGTCATATTGGTAGTCATGAACACTAAGATGTTTGGGAAGCTTTAAAAGCTTGAAGGAAGGACATAAATAGATCATGTAACAATAACATCTGAAGGTGCAAGTGACTCTAACCGTTTATGGCATCAACGCTTGGGTCATATGAGTGAGAAAGGGTTGAAGGTATTGGTTGATCGTAAGTTACTTCCAAGCTTGAAATCTTTGAACTTGAATTTTTGTGATCATTGTATTTATGGAGAGAAATATAGATAGAAATTTAAAACATAAATTGTGGGCAGAAGGAGTTATTACAATGTGCTATCTGGTAAATTGGTCACGGTCAACTACAATTAACTATAATATTCTGGAAGAGGTATGGATAGGTCAACCTTGTGATTATTCAATCCTAAATTTTTTGGTTGTCATGCCTATTCTCTTATTCCAAATAATCAATGTTATAAATTAGATCCAAAATAAAAAATACTAATATTTTTTGGATATGGTAATGGAGTTAAGGGATATAGATTGTGGGATCCTACTACCCACAAAATCGTCATTAACATAGATGTCATATTTGATGAATCGTCACTCATGAAATTAGATGTAGATGGTGAAATGAAATAGGAAAAAGTACCACGGATTCAATAAGTTCAATTGGAAACTCATTCATCTTCAAGGGAGGAGGATCATGAAGATGGTCATGAAGATACTTCTACAGAAGAAGATGCAGATTAAAAAAATTCTCATTAAACAAAGGAAATATTGCAGTAAATTCTACGAAGGTCTACACAAATTGAAGGAATTTGACTTGGAGGTAAAAAGAATTCCACCTTGGGAGTTTGATGCATGAGCATCAGCCCCATGTTTTCCAAAGGAAGAGTGGCCATGTAAATTCTAGAAGAGATTTTATTTTTGAACAAATTAAGAATGTGGGTTGTAATTTTCCATGTGTCCCATTTCCATTTTGTAGAGTTAGTTTGTTTTAGTATAGGCCAATTGGGTCTTTGTAAATGCAATGATATATGGTAGGAATTTGGTAGTTTTAGTCTCTGAAAAAATGTCCCATTCTTAGTGTTTCTATTGGGATATTTTTCTAGCCAATGTTTGTATATGTAAATGTGTGTGGGTGTGTGATAGAGCTAGTAGATGTCTCCCACAGATTAGAAGCTTTTGAATATGGAGAAGGATCACTTCCCAACTGCAATTATGGGGAAAGATGCATGTAGAAATTATGGTGTAGATTTGCAACTTCTCATGCATTTTTAATCAAAATCACAAGACACAAACCTACTCCACTGCTCTGCCGAAGTCAATTAACAATTCAGACCAAATATTTTAGACATGCACTAAGAATTTACACACATGAACACAATATTTTTCTTAGGGAAAGAAATCTGTTAAAAACCCTAATGTCAACTTGCATTATTCTGATGAATAGAGATCTATTACAATTTCTTTGCTCAACTGAGCATAACCTGCAAGTGAATAACCTATCTCTCTTCTCACTGAGAAGATCTGACCCATACTTAGTCAATTTCCTTGCACAATTCCTATGAAATTAGGCCCCTGTTATTTAGGATTGTGTAATTCCCAAGGTTGACCATTAGACTGCATGCAACACCTATATACTTAACACTAGTATGGAACTAATGTTACATTACCTTGGAATCTCCACCACGGTTGGGGCACTCGAATTATCTGCATACACTAGCTATTTTGGTCTGATTGATTAGTTAACTATATGATCACTGAGTTTGACTGAAGTCCCACTTCACAATTAACCTTCCACTAGTTCCTCCAACAATTGGACCTAGTTTAACTGAAAACAACTTGAGATAATTGACTTTGATCGCTACAAATTAGCAATCAAACATGATTAAATGAATGCTAACTCCTAAAACTGGAAATTCAATTTTTTCCCAATTTAATCAAGGAAAAATAAAATTCAGAATTTTGTGCTACATTTTTCAACACTCCCTCTTAACAAGAAATGGATTATCAACCAGCTATATCCTACAACCGTGAAACTCAAATTTCCATCTTCAAAATGACTTTGTCAAAATGTCAGCATCTTGTTCCTCTGTCGAAATGTATTGTAGCAACATTATCCACCTCTCCACATAGTCCCGTAAATGGTGATACTAGATATATATATGCTTGGACCAATCGTGAAAAATAATATTCTTAGAGAGATTGATGCAACTATGATTAACATAGTAGATCACAGTTGGATCCATCATCTGACCAAATAATCCAATAAGTATCTTTCTCATCTAGATCATGTCACATGTTTCTTGAATTAAAACATGTACCACAAAACATGCTTAGCTACCTTCAAAAGTAATTTGGTTGGCCTAACCATAGCTTGGCTTAGCTGGTTGACTACATAACACATATCTAGTCATGTGTTCACAAGATACATTAGTGAATCCACTAGATGTCAATAAATTGTAGCACCCAATTCTTCACCTGAAGTGGCATCCTCATTCATCTAGTTGGTTGTTAGAGGTGTCTCCATGGATTTACAACTCTCCATGTAGATATCTATAATATCTCGTTTGCATACATTTCCATACTTCCAAATTGGAGGAAGTAGTGCATGGGACCTATTATCACCTGGATTAACCTCAAGCTGAAGGAAGGCAATGCCAGGGTAACCATAAACCATGCTTAGCAAGTAGCTAGCACTACTAGGCTGGGAGAGGGCTCTCTCTGTAAGGATCTCAACCAAGATGACTCGATCAGGTAAAGGATTTTAGGCTAGGTATAGTAGCATGAAAGTTTTGATTGGATTTTTAAGGGGTTTTTCCGGATCAGGAGGAGCTGGACAGTTTAGGTCTAGGGAATTAGGTCAAAATTGCAGGATGTTCAATGGGGCAAGGTAGGCATAGGCTTTAGCACTCAAGGGCTTGATGAGGTGAGATGTTTTAGACTGGTGAGAAGCTAAGAAGAGCATGTGAAAACCATGGATCCTTCCTAGACTACAGAAAACATGAAATGGTGAATGGTTTCCCAAGGCAGAGCATTGATATAATGAATTCTACCTATCAACTTGAAAACATTCAACTAGAAGCAATGAAATGATGAATGGAATACATAAAACACATTAAAATATGATCACATAAGAAAAAAATGTACTAAAACTCATACCACATGGATCCCATAAAAATAGTTGCAATTCTTATTAATCTCCTGCCAAACTACTTACAAAAGGTGTACAATCAAGGTCTGAGCATCCAGCTGAGTCCAACCCTTTACAATGAGAAAGAAGAAGAAGATGTAGACATGAATTCAACCTCCTCCCATCCTCAGGGGTCGAATCCCTAAGATGAGGAGCTAATATAACTAATACTGAACAAGAAACAGGAATATAGGCATCATCAACAACTTGCCTCTAAAAGTGAAAAACTGATTCATTTGAGCTCAAACTAACTTCTAAAGCAATGAATCTACCCTCTATTACTATTTATTTATCATAATTACATGTCAAGTCATCATTTACAATGGTGAATCATCATCCATGAGAGAGAATCCATGATCATAGTAAAAAACTGGAAAAATAGCAACCCTGAGCAAAAACTTCCCCACGCACAACGCCACTGGCCCAACGCACAAGACCACTTTCAGGTCCCTTTTCGAGGCCTTCCCGACATCCACATTGAGCCCATGATAGCGAATTGGAAATGTTTTCAAGTATACTTTCCAAAACACCTGGAATTTCTGCATTTGAAGCTCAGTTCAACCCTAAAAACTTGATTCTCCTAAGACTGCATCTCTGTCTCCAAAAAGTGGTAGAAAGGTAATTTTTAGGGTGCTTTTTGACCTTTTGGTGGACCAGTTCTACCCCAAAAACTTTGAAACTTGCTAGGGTGCATGTCCTCATCGCTGTGAATCCAAAAATGCAAACCATTTCTTCATTGAGTGCCCCTAGGAAAAGCGCAGTGCTGGGGGCGCTATGCGTCTAGGTAGTTTTCCTGTGTAGAATTTCAAAAATTGGAAAATGACAAAATTTCCTCCAAAGTTGCCTAAAATTGGTGAGAAGCACCATCATTAAGTGTCTTGATGAGCCAAGGAAGCTTTAGCAAGCATCCTAAGCCTATCCTCCTCTTGTTTTCCTTTCAAAGCCCGCCTAAGCCTAGCTTTCATTTTCTTGACCCTCATATTGCAAATCTTGTTTCGGGTCGGATAACGATAGGCCATGTGTCTGATCATTTGATTGTCTCTATTGGCCTTTTGTAGCAGCTTCTCAAGGTGCAAGTTGAATCTCTCAAGCCAGGTTTCCCTATCCTCTTAAATCTCCTTCTCAATGGGAGTCAAAGCGACTTGTGCCTCTTTGCCACTTTGTCGTTTCATCTTGAGCATTTGCAACTCCATGAGGACTTGTTTGTCACTCAACTGCTTGTTTTCTTGCTCCAAATATGTGATGACATATTTGGCCCTCTCTAAATTGTCTGCCAAAGCTTGTACTTGAGCTTCCCCTTCTTGTATGATGATGTCTTTGATGGTCTCTTCATCCTGAGCCTCAAAGTCAATGATTTCCACTCCATGATGAGTATAACGCTGCTCCAGCTCATCATGCTCAGTCAAGTCAAAGTCCCTTTCCTCCTCATCATCAAAACTCTGCTCCGATATCTTTTCCTTCCCTTTGTGCAGTTGTTGCACTTGTACCTGTGTTGGGTCCCTATAATACTAGTGATTACCCCATTACTATTGTAGTTATACCCCTTATTTATATTGTTGTGCCCCTATTACCCCCATATTGTTATTTCTGTCCCCCATAGAATCCCTCTATTGTTATTTTTGTGGCTTTATATTATTATTGTTAGGTTGGCTGGATTATATTGTGACTCCTTAGACTCCTATATATAGAAAGGAGGTTTTGTCATTTGTATCATCCAAGAATTGTTCATTTATGTAATGTAAAGGAGGTTGCCCCCTCGAAGAGGCTGAATTCTAAGGCGTTGATCTATCTTTTCTATCTTTTCTTGAGCTGGTTTCATAACATTTGGTATCAGAGCTTTGGATTCTAGGGTTTCGCTGCTCCGAACAGGTCAACGTGGAATTTTCACTATAACTTTTTTTCTGTGACGTTTCAGAAGTCGCAAAAAAAACCCATTTGAGAAGAAATCACTTTGAACCTTGGGTCCTAATTTCAGAGCTTTTAGCTTGATATTTGTGGAGATATGATCTGAAGAAGTTGGTCTTTTTGCAGACTCCTGAATTACATTCAAAACAGATGACCTGGGGAAAATCGTCATAACTTTCTCTCTGAGATCAGATTGAAATTTCGTAAGAAGGTACAAAAAGATGACGGATTTTAGTTTCTTTTATATCTTTTTTAGAACCAAATATCGAAAATTGTACACGTGGCACTTCATATAACTTCGCTCTTCTGGAAAGGTCTATAATCAGGTCATCTTGGGAGATTGTGCATAACTCTTTCTTGGAGAATCCAATTTGGATCAGACTGGTGGCATTGGAAAGAGGACACAGAGAGCTACTACAAATCACAAATTCAGAACTAGATGATTGGAAAGTACAGAGATACATCAGAGGCAATATTGAGCTCCTACAAAGTGAAAAAAGGTGTGTAGATTTTTTAAAATTTTTGCTTAAGCTCGGTTTGAAAATTTATTTTCAAGGAATTCAAAGGGCATAGTAGGGCATTATTATCAGCAACTGATTCCACGATGAAAGAAAAAGCAAACACCTAGTAAGGAACCTGAAAGCTCTAGCATGACTCATGAAAAAGAGGAAGAAATGCTACATGATATATCAAAATTACAAGAACAAGTGCAACAAATGTCACGCTCACAAAAGTTAATAGAAGCTAAGATAAATGGCGTGGAAGCTAAGATGAATGGCATGGAAGCTAAGATGGACAATTTGAAGATAGATTTGAACACAAATTTGAAGACAGGCATGGCAGATTTGAAGACAGATTTGACAAATTTTCTACAAGAAATACTTACTAATGGTGAAAAGGTAGTAAAGGAAACTCATGATGAGAACAAAAGAAATGTTAATCATGATTCCATAGACGCTAATGTTGGATCGAAGAATCACCATATTCCAAAAATCGATATGAGGAAGTTTGATGGCAAGGATTCCGCCACATGGATATTACAGATGGAGCAATTCTTCGATCTCAATAATGTGCAGAACGCACAAAAGGTACGTATGGCAACTGTATATTTGGAACCAAATCAGTTTGTATGGTATCAATGGCTTTGTTCTCGTAAAAAATTTATCACTTGGGCAATTTTTACGGAAGAATTGATAGCACATTATGAGGATACAAAAAGCAACACTTTTTTTAGCCAATTGATAAGTCTCAAACAAAAGGGTTCAATAATGGAGCACATTGAGGAGTTCCAAAAATTGAACATAAGGGTAAAAGATATTCCAGAGGAGCATAGGATTGATGTGTTCATAGGGTATTTAAAGGATAATATCCAACATGATGTTCGCCTTTGGGAACTTGATTCATTAGAGAAGGCATTCAGGTTAGCAAGAAAAATGGAAAGCAAAATTATGGCAACCAGGAAGCATACCACTCACAACTATAAAGATGGAAGTGTTGTTGCCCCTAGTCTTCCACAGCCTACAAGGTTGACACCACAACAATTGGAAGAAAAAAGAGCAAAAGGGCTTTGTTACAGTTGTGATAGCAAATACACAAAAGGTCATAAGTGTGCTGAGAAGAAATTATTCTACATAGATTGTGAAGAGGAAGATGAAAAGGAGCAAGAAAGGTCAAAAGAAGAGGATATACTCCAGGAACAAAGCCTAGATGAAGAACAAATAAATCCGACCATATCTTGTAATGCATTGGCGGGAATTACCACTCCTCAAACCATCAAGATAGAAGGACAAATCAAAAAGAAAAAGGTAATAGTGTTGATTGATTCAGGAAGCACCCACAATTTTGTTCATTGTAGGGTAGCAAAAGAATTGAATTGCTTCCTATATCCAGCACCAGAGTGTCAAGTGATGATTGCAAATGGAGGAACAATAAATTGCTCTAGAAAGTGCCATAATAACAAGCTACCCATGGGAGAATATGTATTGACTAGCCCAATGCTTTCCATTCCAATGGGAGGTGTTGATGTTGTACTAGGAGTCCAATGGCTACAATCCTTGGGTACAATAGCTTTTAATTTTCAAGAACTTTTCATCAAATTTTCTATGAAAGGAAAGGAAGTTGAATTAAGGGGTATTGCAGGGAAACCAGGAAAGATAATAAGCTCTAATGGCATGACTAAGCTTCTAAAAAAGGAGCAAAGAGTTGTAATTGCACAATTATGTTCACTAGATGTTTCCACATTGGAATCATCTATTTCTCAAGATCTCCAAAAAGTCCTGGACAATCATTCCAAGGTATTTGAGACTCCCAAAGGTCTCCCACCTATGCGTGATCATGATCATGCTATTCATCTGATTCCAGGAAGTGTTCCTCCAAACATCAGGCCGTACAGATATCCCTATGTCCAAAAAAGTGAAATTGAACGTATGGTTGCAGCAATGCTAGAGGCTGGTATAATTCAATCGAGTCAAAGTTCTTTCTCAGCTCCAGTAGTATTGGTGCACAAGAAGGATGGATCATGGCGCATGTGTCCGGATTATAGGGATCTCAACAAGCTCACTATTAAAGATAAGTTCCCCATTCCTGTCATTGATGAATTATTGGGTGAATTGCATGGATCAATTTACTTCACCAAGTTGGATCTTCGTTCGGGATATCATCAAATCAGAATGAAGATTGAAGACATTCCGAAAATAGCATTTATAACTCATGAGGGTCATTATGAATTTTTGGTCATGCCTTTTGGCCTTACCAATGCACCTTCAACATTTCAAGGTTTGATGAATTCAATTTTCAAACCATTCCTTAGAAAATTTGTGTTAGTATTTTTTGATGATATACTAATCTACAGCAAGTCTTGGAAGGATCATGTTGAACATGTTGACAGGGTGCTACAACTATTGGAGGAGAAACAATTATATGCAAAAAGATCCAAATGTTTCTTTGGAGTCCAGGAGGTGGAATATTTGGGTCATATTGTATCTCATGAAGGAGTTAAGGTAGACCCTAGCAAAATTAAAGCCATTAAGGAATGGAAAATCCCCACATCCATAAAGCATCTGCGAGGATTTCTTGGGCTGACAAGGTATTATCGCAAGTTTGTTAAGAATTATGGGAGAATAGCAGCACCTCTAACAACATTATTGAAGAAAGATTCATTTTCATGGACTCCGGAAGCAACAAAGGCCTTTGAACATCTTAAAGAGGCAATGTGCCAAGCACCGGTCTTAGCTACACCGGACTTCACAAAAACCTTTATTGTGGAATGTGATGCTTCAGGAAATGGAATTGGTGCTGTTCTAATGCAAGATGAAAGACCCATTGCTTTTGAAAGTCGTCCAATCAAGGGAAAGTTTTTAAGCAAAGCTATTTATGAGAAGGAAATGTTGGCAATACTCCATGCACTTAAGAAATGGCGACCCTACCTAATGGGAAGACACTTCAAGGTAAAAACGGATCATGATAGCCTTAAATACTTTTTAGAACAAAGATTATCCTCTGAAGAGCAACAAAAGTGGGTCACAAAGATGTTGGGTTATGACTTTGAAATCATCTACAGAAAAGGGAAGCAAAATGTGGTGGCAGATGCACTCTTAAGAAAGGATGAGGATGTGGAAGCATTGTTGTGTGCCATTTCTATTATCCAACCAGATTGGATAATCGAAGCAAGGGAGGAATGGAAGAATGACGAAGAAGTGTGGGCACTTATTCGAAAGCTACAACAAGATTCCAGTAATTCTAACACATTTAGCTGGCAAAATGATTTGTTATGGTACAAAGATCGCTTATACCTCTGTAAGAATTCCCAGCTAAAACAAAAGATTCTTATGGAATTGCACACTTCTCCCTTAGGAGGGCACTCAGGATTTTTAAAAACTTACCACAGGGTTAAGAAGGAATTTTTTTGGGATGGCCTTAAATCAGATATTCAAAAGTTTGTGGCGGAACGTTTGGTTTGCCAACAAAATAAAGTTGAAACAATTAAGACACCGGGTCTATTACAACCTTTATCCATTCCAAGCCAACGTTGGGAGGAGGTTTCAATGGATTTTATCACAGGTTTACCCAAGTCTGAGGGAAAGACTGTCATCATGGTGGTAGTTGACATTTTGTGCATTATCACATCCATTTAAAGCCAGTATAGTTTCTACTGCATTTATGGAAACAGTTCAAAAACTACATGGAAACCCAAAGATTATTGTAAGTGACAGAGATCCCATTTTCACTGGAAATTTTTGGACAGAATTATTTTCTTCTCTTGGTACTCAGTTAGCTCATAGCTCATCTTATCATCCTCAATCTGATGGGCAAACTGAGATAGTAAACAAATGTTTGGAAGGATATCTTCGTTGCTTTGTATCTGATAAATAGACACAATGGGTCAAATGGTTGCCTCTGGCTGAATGGTGGTATAACACTTCCTTCCATACAACAACAAAAATGACCCCATTTATGGTACTTTATGGGTATCAACCACCATCCATCACATCATATTTAAGAGAAAATTCTAAGGTTCAGGCAGTGGAAAATCACATCGAACATCAACACTGAGTCCTCCAACTCTTAAAGGATAACCTCGTGTTGGCACAAAATAGAATGAAACAACAGGCAGATCAACATCGCAGTAAAAGAAGTTTTGATGTAGGTGATTGGGTATTCCTATGGCTACAACCATATAAGCAAATGTCCCTAAAGAAAGCTAAGAAGGATAATAAATTATCACCAAAGTATTATGGGCCGTACAAGGTGTTGCAAAAGATTGGTACTATGGCATACAAACTGGAGCTTCCTGCAGCTTCTTGATTGCACCCAGTTTTCCATGTTTCATGTTTAAAGAAGGCTATAGGCGACAAGCTCCCAATTCAAACAATATTGCTAGAACTTGACGAGGAAGGAAAAATTATATTGGAACCGGAAGCAGTCACAGAAACAAGAACTCGACAGCTACGAAATCAATCAATTTCAGAGTATCTTATCAAGTGGAAGAACTTATCCGCTGAAGATTCCACATGGGAGGATGAGAATTTTATGCAGAAGTATCTAGAACTACTCAAGCGTTCAGGACAACACTTTTTTGAAGGAGAGGGGCATGTTGGGTCCCTATAATACTAGTGATTACCCCATTACTATTGTAGTTATACCCCTTATTTATATTGTTGTGCCCCTATTACCCCCATATTGTTATTTCTGTGCCCCATAGAATCCCTCTATTGTTATTTTTGTGGCTTTATATTATTATTGTTAGGTCGGCTGGATTATATTGTGACTCCTTAGACTCCTATATATAGAAAGGAGGTTTTGTCATTTGTATCATCCAAGAATTGTTCATTTATGTAATGTAAAGGAGGTTTCCCCCTCGAAGAGGCTGAATTCTAAGACGTTGATCTATCTTTTCTATCTTTTCATGAGTTAGTTTCATAACAACCTGTTGTGTCGATGAAGAAGGTAAAGCCCCTTCAACGTCCTATGGAGCTAGCATTATCCTATGGTATTGTGAAGAAGGCAAGGTCCCTTCCACATTCCATGGAGCAAACACTTGCCTATTGGCCGCAAATAATCTTCTTGTGCCCCTCTGATATGTCATGGAAACGGGCACCTTAGCAGTTCTAGTCTCCTTGGCTTCCTCATTCACCTGAACACTACTAGAAGGTCCCCCTACTTCTTAAGACACTGGTGGAGGAATTTCTGGACCCCCGAAGATATCCTGAAAAATAAAGGTCTCCCAAGAGATGTTGAGGAGACTGAGATGATGAAGCACAATGATCTTGATCAGGGAGTAGTGATAGAGACTACTCATCTGCTGAGGTTATGGCTTCTTCTGGACAAAATGAGCCATCTTCTCAATATTCCTAAACAAGAAGTAAGGGAGGCTTAACATCCTCACCCTAGTAAAATGCATAAGGAGCCTGATGTGATAGGTGTATAGCCTGGAGAATCTACCCTCACAAGTGAAATACTTCATGATGATTTTCATCATGGGAACATACTTGTCTTCGAGAAATATGAAAGGAAAAAGTCTCTTCACCTCATTTTTGTACTGGGTTTTGATATAAGGCTCATAGTAGTGTTCATCCAGGTCCTGGGCCTTATACCACCTCTCCCCTACATTCGAAATCCTGGTGGCATCTGAGATGATAGAAGGTGAAACTGTGAATGTTACCCCATCAAGAGTCACCCTGTTGTCTCGAAGATGAGCTACAAAAAGTCTAGTGAGCTCAAGGTGATGCTGAACTCTCTCTACCTACTCACAGAACTCGTAGCAGCCAAGGTATCTGAAACATGTGATAGCCAACTGAGAGGCCTCCAATTCCTTAAGGTTTGATGGCTCTTCTTTGATAATCTTGCCTCCCTTGTGTGGTTTTCTCTGTTGCCTAGCTCTGCCTGCTGAGCTGTCACTGCCTGTGTTTGCCTCCTCCTCATAGTCTCGGTCCTCCTGGTCCATTTTTGCAAGGTTGAGGTTGTTTGAAGGGAATGCGTGACAGTGTTTTTATGAATGACGAGATGGGAGATGAGCTTGTGGCTAGGAAATGAATGAAGGAGTAGGAAATGAGAGGGAGGGCTTGTTTTGAGAAATTTCTCTTGGGGAAGAGGGATAAAAGGGATGGGGAAATATGGAATAGGGATAAAGGGACAAAGGGATAAGGGATAGGGAAATAGGGATACGTTTTAGAGCTATAGTGAGTGATAGGAGGAACAATGATAGTTTAGGGTTTTAGGCATCACTAGGGAAATTTAGGGTTTCATTTTCAACATGGAAAATGATGCTTAGGATGTTTGATTTGCACACCAAAATTGAAGTGAGGGATGTCAAGTTACTTGCAATGATGGGAAGAAAGAGAAATTTGAGGTTTGTTCGAATTTTTGAGGCTTTTCTAGCCTTCTTGCTCAACGCACAGCGCCGATGCCCAGACACGCAGTGCCACCCTGAAAACACAGTGATGGTGTAAATTTACACTACGAATTTTTGCTAGACGTGTAGCACTAGTCTCAATGCGCAGCGCCAACCTGTCTGCCTCAGAAGCATAGCACCGCTCTGCCAACGTGTAGCGCCACTACTCCACTTCTCCAGAAGTGTAGCGCCACCCTGCAAAAGCACAACGCCAACTTTCCTTCACCCAAAACTCACTCAAGCTTGCCTCTTCTTCTCATTGTTTTGACTCCTTGCTTGCCAATGAGAATAATGAACTTGGAAATGAAATGTGGGAGCTTAATTAGGAGTAGATTTTGATTTTTCATTTGAAAAACCCACTTTCTAATGTTTCTTGACCTTCTTCAAAACTCTGTTTTAATGTCTTTTTCTTCTTTGTGTCTTTGCATGTGGATAAATGCTCAACTTGAGCTGATTTCGCAATGTTTCTTTGTCTTACAACAAGGAGAGATGCTCTGGTGCCGCTGGGATCAGTTATTACATATAGTGACTTAAAATTACATATGAAATACAAATAAACTCAAAATACTCTGTTTTCACCTCAAAAAAATGTTTTTTGAGGTGAAAATTACATTAGGTTAAAAGATAATTATTCAATGGCTATGACCTACAAGCCATCATGCTTGACTTATTCATCATCCTCATACCCTTGCTAACCTTTATTTACACAGAAAATCAGGCATCTTGACCTTGGAAATGAAACCCTAAGACCTAATGAAAACATGCCCTATGACCTAATGGACCATGATTGCAAATTGACCATGAAACCATAACTGAAGACAACCTGAAGAAGGGTCAGCAAGTATACTCTATGAGGGGAAAATTTAACTTCCAGAGGAGAAGACAACCATTAGTGGATCAGTTTGTCATGACCTAATGGAATGATGTAAAATTTTCAATATGGGATCCCTAAATTACAATGCAAAGAGCGAATTTGATCCCTGATAGAAGTATGCAGATACTGACACTAACATTGGCCTTATTGGGGATGGAAGCTCCTTGGAGGTGTCAAGAACACCGTAGACCAAGTGCCTCATCCATTGGGAAATGCAGTCAAAACAAAAAAGTGAAAAAAATGACTCAATACAAACTTAAAACTGACTCACAACCAAACTGACTCTAAACTTGACTAAAACCCAAATCAACCAAACTTGTCACTAACCATTTAAACTTTATAGCCTTCACTTCGGGTGCCAAGCTCGGATGACTGTGTACTTGAAAACTTGCAAGGAAAATCAAACTGGTATATACAATGAAGGCAAACTGACTTCAGGGAAGAACTTCAAAAGTAGTAGTGCTTCAGGAGCCTACCATTCACTGGCCCTCCTGGACAATCCTGACCATCCATTCCCTTCAACAAAAATGCATTATGTCCTCAATAACCTGAGATCTTATATGGTCCTTTCCATAAATTGTCAAACTTACCATGTAGGCCATTTTCCTCATTTCGTGCATCCCACCACAGCACTACATCTTCCAGCTGAAACTTTTTTGCTTTGGTTTTGCGGTCATAAATCTTCTTTATATTTTTTGGCAACCGGAAAGTGTTTTGGGAAACCTCTTCTCTTGTCTCCTGAAGGTGAATCATTTGATTAATTCTGTGCTGAAGATCATCCTCTTCGCTACTAGCTTCCTGTAATAATCTCATGACCGGCGCTGCAAGTGATGTAGGAAATACTGTATCAGTACCATAAACCAACTCAAAAGGTGACATACCTATGGATTTCTTGTTGCTCACTCTGTTGGCCCACAAAGAATTAACAAGATTTCAATGCCAATTCTTCTTGTTTGCCTCCAACATTTTCTTAATAATGTTCACCAAGGATTTATTTGATGATTCAGCCACCTCATTACCTTTCGGATAGTATGTTGTGGAATGACCTAATGTAATATTGTACTTGTGGAAAAACTAAACCATCTTCTTGGACATAAATGTTGTTTCATTATCTGTTATAATGTTACGAGGGCACCCAAAACGAGACAAGATATTAGATTCTAAAAATTGGATAATTACCGTATCAGTGGCTTGCCTTGTCGGAATGGCCCCAATCCACTTAGTGAAGTAATCAATAGTTGTCAAGCTCCATTTTTGTTGTGCAGATGATGTAGGATGGATTTCCCCTATGAAATCAAGTCCCCACTGCTGGAAAGGTGCATTTACTTCAACTGGCTTCAAAGGAAGAGGAAGCAACTTCCTTTTTCCTTGAAAAGCTTGGCATTCATGGCAGCCCATCACTGGCTTATACAAATCTAAAAACAAAATTGGCCAATAATATCCCGCTCTTAACACTTTGTTAGCTGTTGTTTTCTGAAACAAATGACTGCCACTATCACCTCTATGAAATTCATGCATTACCTGCTGAGCTTCATCTTCAACCAAATAATTAAGAAGAACTCCTCCCAGATCTTTCCAATAGAGAGCACTATTTAAAATGCAGAATTTTGCAGACTTGATTTTAAGTGATCTACCTTTACTTCTTCACATTCTAGGAGGTGGTGAAAGATGTTGAAGAACATAAACTGTATCAGAATACCAAGGTGATTTGAGAAACATTTCTGATACCTGAATGAGTGAGCCACCATCTTCGTCCTCTGACATTGCTGTAATAAGATTTATGTCTAGAGCATGCAGATTTGATTCAGCCATCAATTTTTCCAAGCCTTGTCCTTTGATCAGTTTGGTAGGCTTAATCTCAAGATCATACTCCAACATTGCTGCTATCCACTTACCTCTTCTTCCCTCCGGATCAGTTTGCATAAGAACATCCTTGACTGTTGCATTAGGAACATATGCTATAGTATGTGAATGCAAAATGTATACTCTGAAATCCTTCAATGCCTTTATAAGATTCAGTACTTGTTTTTCAATGATATTGTACTATAATGTAGCATCTCAAATATTCCTACTGAAGAAAGCAATAGGTTGCTCCACTTGATCCCTCTTTTGCATCAATATCGCAGCCATGGTGTGCTTGGATGCAAATGAAAATATAATAAAATCATGAGTATAATTAGGACTAATCAAGACTAGGGCTATAGTCAAAGAAAATTTTTCCAAATTGAATGATTTCATGGCATCCTCAATCCATTTCACAGTGTTGTCCTTCTTCAACATATTAGTGATTTCACGTAAATGCTCAGCCAAATTTAGTATAAATTTGCGCAGGAAATTCATCTTACCATTGAAAGCTTGGATCTCCTTTTTATTTCACAAAAAATCTATATGCTAAATGGCCTCCAGCCTTGAATGATCAATGTGAATACCATCTTTGGAAATGATATGACCAAGAAGCTTACCCTCTTCCATGGCAAAAAGACTTTTCTTCGGGTTGAGAGAAATCTGAACTTCCTACATTTCTGAAAGACAAACCTTAAGTGGTGCAAGTGCTCATCATCAGAACTAGAAAATACCATCAAATCATCTAAATAAACAACCAAGAAAAAAACCTTCTCATTAGGGAAAGATATGTCCATCACTCGCTGAGAAGTGGCTCCGGCATTCTTCAATCCAAATGGCATTTTGGTATGCTTAAAATTTCACCAGGGTGTTGTGAAAGAAGTTTTGTCTTGGTATTTTTCATGCACTAAGGTTTGATTTTAGCCTGAGTAACCATCAAGTAGTGACATCCGTGATTCTCCAACTACTCTTTGCAAAATATGGTCCATATTAGGAAGTGGGTAATTATCCTTTAAGGACACCTTGTTGAGGTTCTAGAAATCTATGCACAATCTTATCTCTCCGCTCTTCTTTCCTACCGGGATGAGATTTGAAATCCAATTAGAAAATCTAATTGGAACAATGATGCAAGCTTTAAACAATCTATTTACCTCTTTCTCGATGGAAAGCAACAGCTTTGGATTGATTCTTCTCAACTTCTATCTAGAAGGCTTTTGATTCGGTTTGATAGGAATAGTATGCTTAATGATATCCTTGTCATACACTTTCAAATCTAAATAATCCCAAGCAAAGACATCAGAAAATTTAGAAAGTAATCTAACATACTTAGCCTTTACTTTGAGAGACAATGTTTTTGATAACTTTACAAGCTTGGGCTTGTCAGCTGTCCCAAGATTTACATCTTCAACTCCTTTGTCCATAGGAACCAAGCTCGTTTTTCTTGCCACATCATCCTGATCAAAAAGCTCCTCTAAAGGTATGATACCTCTAGGAATAACATTATCCTTCAGTTGTAAAACCTCCATCTGATTTACCTCAATCTCTTGGTCATCAGAATCACAATCATCATCAATGGAAGCATTTTTAAACTTTCCTTCATTTTGTAAAAAGGTATTAATTTCATTATCATCCCAAAACACTTGTCAATACCTCAAATTATTAGGGACAAAAGGCCTATGTTTGACATGAATTTCAAATTTGTTGCTAGAATTCATTGGAATCTTCAAATTGCTGGCCGCAGTGGTGAGTGAATCTGCAATGATGTTTTGAGTCCGGGGTACTACTGTTAAGGTATATTCAGGAAACATCCTTATAATATCCAGAACTACATTTCTATAGGCCCTCATTCGTGAATGCTTAGCTTTATATTCTCCTTTCACCTGTTTAATCACCTTCTCTGAATCACCATAAACTGAAATCCTTTTTGCATTAAGCTTCTTCAAAATTTTCAGACCTATAATCAAAGCCTCATACTCCACTTCATTATTAGAGCAATCACAAGCTAACTTGTAGGAACATACTCTAACATCACTTGGGACTTTGGTAGGCCGGAAAGCAGGGCTTGGAATCCAAATTCCAACACCGACACCATCCTTACCCACAATGCCATTGAAGTCCATGCTCCAAAGGTCAGCTTCATCTTCTAGATGCTGAAATTTTGTTTCTTTCTTAGCTTTACCTCGGCTGATTACTTCATTTTGCTGCTCTTCACTAACCCTTTGCTACTCTATAGGCTGCTTAGAAGAACTTGCTATTTTTTCTTTTTCTTGATTAAGAACTACTCTAAAATTCTCAGAAATTTCAGGTACATCATCTACTTCTACAAGCTAAATGTCTACATCATTCAATCCACTATCAGAGTACAAAACAAAGGACTCTAAATCAGTATGTACAACATTTATTGGATGATTCACATGCTTCTCTTTACTAGTGATCATGTACTTCATTTTCTTTTCTCGGTACAACTTCCTCAATTGACCGAAAACAGGGATGGTAGCATAAGAGAAGTCAAGTTGTAAAACGCGTTTGAGTTTAGCACCCCACGATCTAGATAAGAGCATACCAAATCGAGGAGGTATATCAGCAACTACGACATCCATCAAGACATTTTTTTCTGGGATTTGATCTAAAGGAACCATCAAATCTTTGATGAGACCAATGCAACGAACTCTATCAGAGTCAAAGGAATACAAATCATGATATTTCTGGGTGATATCTAGGCCCAATTTTTCCATAATGGCTTTAGGCATCAAATTATGAGAAGCTCTGGAATCTAACATAGCATTATGGAGAATGTACTCATGAATTCTAAGACTCAGATAAAAGGGAGGTACTTCACTATCTTCAGGCTGACCTTCTATGGCTGTACCAAAAATGAGTTCGAGATGATCATCCTCGACATTCACCATGTCTGACAAAGGATCAATTTGCAATATTCTAGATACATGGTGTTTATAATTGCTATTCTTAACCAGCTTAGTCAAAGGAATGGACACTTTTAACTTATCAATTTCACTTTCTAAATTAAAGGATGAAACTTTTTCTACCTCTTTGACACCAATGTCCTTATTTTCTTGCTCTTTCACTCCACTATATTTTTGCTGATTGTTCTTCTCATTTGTAGTGATACTTGTTGATGCTACCTTGGTAGGACTCAGATTAGCAAGCTCTTTCCCTTTCTTCTGAGTGTTTGAGGAATCATTCTTGGATTGCACATCCTTTCTTTTATGAATGGGATTGACTAGTACATCTCTACTCGGGAAAGAGTACTACCTCTGCTGTGAAGACAAAGCATTCATATAACCACATTGATAATCATCAGATCCAACCTCCAAAACCACTTCATTTGCCAAGATGTAATCTTCATCTCTTTGAATTTCTAGAGCTTCTACATATTCTTCATCTTCGGTCAAAAATATAGGCATACTATCAACAGTAAAAAAGTGATTTGTTTCAATTACTGAATCTTCATCATCTTCTTCTTCCATACCTTGAACATAATTCTATTGTAAGGGAGTTCTGATCTACTATTGTTGTGTTGGTTGCTCTGGTGCCTTTTTTTCTCTCTGCTTGATTCGAAATTGGGGCTGCTGCTGTCCTCTAAAATTTGGATTCCGGATTGGAGCTTCAAGTTTATCTGTGATGGTTAACTAGTCAACCATCCTTTCCACTGTTCGAATCAATGTATCCATCTTTACATCTGAAGGAGATGCTTCTTCTTTCATGGTCACTCTTTTCTCTGATCTCATTCTTGCTCTTTTGGCTAGCAAGTTCACTTCTACACTCACTGCATTCTTTTGCATGTCTTCTAGTGTGGTAGGATCACATTCTCGCAACTGATATGCCATATCAGCATTGAAATTGTCTGGGAAATTGAGCAAAGCCAATCCCTCCGGTGGTTTAATGTTGTCCGGAATAGCATTGTATACTACATTAAATCTCACACAATAGTCTTGCACACTCCTTACGGTATTTCTTTTGATGTTCTCATACTCGGATAGAATTTGAAGTGGATTCTTCTTCACCTCCCACTGATCCAAGAATTGCCTATGGAGGATTGGTAAAGTGGTGAGAGAAGCAGCTGGTAAAGATCTGAACCATTTTCGAACTTCACCACCAAAGATTTGTACAATCTCATCGACACATCTTCAATTTCTACTTCATGGAGGTCAAAGAAATCATTCATTCTATCAACATGTTGCTGAGTTGTAATGGTTTGAGTAGCATCAAAGAAAGATATATTGGTTTGATAATTAGCGGGCATGCCACCATTTTGAGGTAAAATTAGGGGTGCATACTGAGTAGCCATAACTCGAAGTGGATTTAAAACAAGGATCGGGCTACTAGGAGTTGATGGAGAACTAGGAGGAATAGGTTATTAATGTGGAATGATAGGTTGATGGGGAAGTGAAGGTATGATTGGAGGTGGGGAACGAACTTCAAAGGTTGAAGGGAATAATGATGAACTGAGGGTAGTGGACACCAGTTCAGAAAGTTCAGGGATCTTAGCAGTAGTGAGGGATGATTGAGGGGAATTTAGGATATACTCATCAATTGATCGGTTTGCCTTTTGGACTTCAAGATCTGCAATAAACTCCGGATCTAGAACTATATCATCAAGTGCACTTTCAAACTTGGTTTTAAATAGGGAAAGGTCAAACGATAGATCAAATGGGAGGTCTTCTAAAAACAACCACTCGTCAGGGCAAGAATCTACTTTTATTGAAGGTGTGGGACTGACTGAAGTTTCTTGTTTCTTGAGTCTTCTTGAAATAAGATTAGGATTATCCACTATTGGGCCAAGGTTTGGATCAAGATTGGACCTAGTGTACTTTCTCGAAGCGAGTGTGCTCAAATTTTGAAGTTTTATATATTGCTTTACAACTTTCCAATTCAACTTAGTAAATTCTAAAACTCATCATCCACAAGCTTAAGAATTCAAATGAAATATATTACCCGGGTGATTAGTCTTTCGATTCCCTAGTATGGTCGCCACTATGTTATCACCTAGATTGAACCTCAGGCTTAAGGAAGGCAATGCCAGGGTAACCACAAACCATGCTTAGCCAAGTAGCTAGCCCTAGTAGGTCGGGAGAGGGCTCTCTCTGTAAGGATCTCAACCAACATGACTTGATCCGGTAAAGGATTTTAGGATAGGTATAAAAGTATGAAATTTTTGATTGGATTTTGAAGGGGTTTTGCTGGATCAGGAGGAGCTGGATAGTTTAGGTCTAGGGAATTAGGTCAGAATTGCAGGGTGTTCAATGGGGCAAGGTAGGCATAGGCTTTAGCACTCAAGGGATTTATGAGGTGAGATGTTTTAGACTGGTGAGAAGCTAAGAAGAGCATGTGAAAACCATGGATTCTTCCTAGACTGCAGAAAACATGAAATGGTGAATGGTTTCCCAAGGCAGAACATTCATATAATGAATTCTACCTATCAACATGAAAACATTCAACTAGAAGAAATGAAATGATCAATGGAATACATAAAACACATTAACATATGATCACATAAGAAAAAACTGTACTAAAGCTCATACCACATGGATCCCATAAAAATAGTTGCAGTTCCTATTAATAGCCTACCAAACTACTTAAAAAAGGTGTACAGTCAAGGTCTGAACATCTAGCTGAGTCCAACCCTTTACAATGAGAAAGAAGAAGAAGATATAGACATGAATTAAACCTCCTCCCATTCTCAGGCGTCTAATCCCTAAGATGAGGAGCTAATCTAACTAATACTGAACAAGAAACAAGAATATAGGCATTATCAACAACTTGCCTCTAAAAGTACAAAACTAATTCATTTGAACTCAAACTAACTTCTAAGGCAATGAATCTACCCTTTATTACTATTTATCTATCACAATGACATGCCAGGTAATCATTTACAAAGGTGAATTATCATCCATGAGAGGGAATCCATGATAATAGTAAAAAATTGGAAAAATAACAACCTTGAGGAAAAACTGCCCTACGCGCAGCGCCACTGGCCCAATGCGTAGCACCTCTTTCAGGTCCCTTTTCGAGGCCTTCCCAACATACCAATTGATCCCATTATAGCTCACTGGAAAGTTATTCAAGTCTACTTTTCAAAACACCTGGAATTTCTATATTTGAAGCTAATTTGACCCCTCAAAAATTGATTCTCCCAAGACTGCTTCTGTGTGTCCAAAAAGTGGCAAAAAGGTCATGCTTAGGGTGTTTTTTGACCTTTTTGTGGACCAACTCTGCCCAAAAACTTTGAAACTTGCTAGGGTGCATGTCCTCATCACTCTACATCCAAAAATGCAAACCATTTCTTCATTGAGTGCCCCTAGCGGAATCGCAGCGATGTCTAGGCAGTTTTCCTGTGTGTAGAATTTCAAAAATTGGCAAATGCCAAAATTTCCTCCAAAATTGCCCAAAATTGGTCAAAAGAACCATCATCAAGTGTCTTGATGAGACAAGGAAGCTTCAGCAAACATATTAAGCCTATCCTCCTCCTTTTTCCTTTCAATGCCCACCTAAGCCTAGCTTTCATTTTCTTGACCCTCATATTGCAAATCTTGTTTTGGGTCTGGTAATGATAGGCCATGTGTTTGATCATCTGATTGTCTCTATTGGCCTTCTCTAGCAGCTTCTCAAGGTGCAAGTTGACTCTCTCAAGCCAAGTTTCCCTATCCTTTTCAATCTCCTTCTCAATGGGAGTCAAAGTGACTTGTGCCTCTTTGCCACTTTGTCGTTTCATCTTGAGCATTTCCAACTCCATGGGGACTTGTTTGTCACTCAACTACTTTTTTTCTTGCTCCAAATATGTGACGACATATTTAGCCCTCTCTAAATTGTCCACCAAAGATTGTACTTGAGCTTCCCTTTCTTGTATGATGATGTCTTTGATGGTTTCTTCATCTTGAGCCTCTAAGTCAATGATTTCCACTCCATGATGAGTATAACGCTGCTCCGGCTCATCATGCTTAGTCAAGTCAAAGTCCCTTTCCTCCTCATCATCAAAACTCTACTCCGGCATCTTTTTCTTCCCTTTGTGTAGTTGCTGCACCTATACTTGTTGTGTCGATGAAGAAGGCAAAGCCTGTTCCACATCTTATGGAGCTAGCATTTGCCTATGGGATGATGAAGAAGGTAAGGTCCCTTCTACATTCCATGGAGAAAACACTTGCCTATTGGCTGCAAATAATCTCCTTGTGCCCCTCTAATATGTCATGTAAACGCACACCTCAACAGTTCTAGTCTCCTTGGCTTCCTCATTCACCTGAACACTGCTAGGAGGTCCCCCTGCTTCTTGAGACACTGGTAGAGGAATTTATGGACCCTTGAAGATATCATGAGAAATAAAGGTCTACCAATAGATGTTGAGGAGACTAAGATGATGAAGCACAATGATCTTGATTAGGGAGTAATGATAGTGACTACTAATCCACTGAGGGTATAGCTTCTTCTGGACAAAATGAGCCATATTCTCAATATTCCTGAACAAGAAGTAAGGGAGCTTTAACATCCTCACCTTGGTAAAATTCATAAGGAGCCTAATGAGATAGGGTGTACAGCCTGGAGAATCTGCCCTCACAAGCGAAATAATTCATGATGATTTTCATCATGGGAACATACTTGTCTTCGAGAAATCTGAAAGGAAAAAGTCTTTTCACCTCATTTTTGTACTGGGGTTTGATATAAGGTTCATAGTAGTGTTCATCCAAGTCCTGGGCCTTATACCACCTCTCCCCTATATTCGGAATCCTGGTGGCATCTGAGATGAGAGAAGGTGAAACTGTGAATGTTACCCCAACAAGAGTCACCCTGTTGTCACGAAGAAGAGCTACAAAAGGTCTAGTTAGCTTAGGGTTATGTTGAAATCTCTCTACCTGCTCACAGAAATCATAGCAGCCAAGGTATTTGAAACATGTGACAGCCAACTGAGAGGCCTCCAATTCCCTAAGGTTTGATGGCTCTTCTATGATAATCCTGCCTCCCTTGTGTGGTTTTCTCTATTGCCTAGCTCTGTCTGCTGAGGTGTCACTGCCTGTGTTTGCCTCCTCCTCATAGTCTTGGTCCTCTTGGTCCATGTTTGCAAGGTTGAGGTTGTATGAAGGGAATGAGTGAAAGTGTTTTTAGGAATGAGGGGATGGGAGATGAGCTTGTGGCTAGGAAATGAATGAAGGAGTAGGAAATGAGAGGGAGGGCTTGTTTTGAGAAATTTCCCTTGGGGAAGAGGGATAAAAGGGATGGGGAAATATGGAATAGGGATAAAGGGACAAAGGGATAAGGGATAGGGAAATAGGGATAGGGTTTAGAGTTGTAGTGAGTGATAGGAGGAACAATGATAGTTTAGGGTTTTAGGCATCACTAGGGAAATTTAGGGTTTCATATTTAACATGGAAAATGATGCTTAGGATGTTTGATTTGCAAACCAAAACTGAAGTGAGGGATGTCAACTTACTTGCAATGATGGAAAGAGAGAGAAATTTGAGGTTTGTTGGAAGTTTTGAGGCTTTTCTAGCCTTCCTGCTCAACGTGCAGCACTAGTGCCCAGACGCGCAATGCCACCCTAGAAGCGCAGCGCCAGTGTAAATTTACACTGCGAATTTTTGCCAGACACACAGTGCCAACCTGTCTACCTCAGAAGCATAGCGCCGCTCTGCCAACGCGTAGTGCCATTGCTCCACTTCTCTAGAAGCGCAACACCACTGCTCCATTTCTCTAGAAGCGGAATGCCAACCTTCCTTCGCCCAAAACTCACTCATGCTTGCATATTCTTCTCACTTTTTTGACTCCTTGCTTGCCAATGAGAATAATGAACTTGGAAATGAAATGTGGGAGCTTAAATAGGAGTAGATTTTGTTTTTTCATTTGAAAAACCCACTTTCTAATGTTTTTTTTCCTTCTTGAAAACTCTGTTTTAATGCCTTTTTCTTCTTTGTGTCTTTGCATGTGGATAAATGCTCAACTTGAATTGACTTTTGTAGTGTTTCTTTGCCTTGTAGCAAGGAGAGACGCTCTAGTGTAGCTAGGATCAGTTATTACCTATAGTGACTTAAAATTTCATATGAAATACAAATAAACTCAAAATACTATGTTTTCACCTCAAAAGCATGTTTTTTGAGGTGAAAATTACATTAGGTTAAAAGATAATTATTCAGTGGCTATGACTTACAGGCCATCATGCTTGACCTATTCATCATCCTCATACCCTTTCTGACCTTTATTTACACAGAAAATCAGGCATATTAACCTTGGAAATGAAACCCTAAGACCTAATGAAAACATGCCCTATGACCTAATGGACCATGATTGCAAATTGACCATGAAACCATAACTGAAGACAACTTGAAAAAGGGTCAGCAAGTATACTCTATGAGAGAAAAATTTAACTTCTAGAGGAGAGGACAACCATCAGTGGGTCAGTTTGACATGACCTAATGGAATGATGTAAAATTATCAGTATGGGACCCCCAAAATTACAATGCAAAGAGCGAATTTGAGCCCTAATAGAAGTATGCAGATACTGAAACTAACATTGACCTTATTGGGGATGGCAGTTTCTTGGAGGTGTCAAGAACACTGTAGACCAAGTGCCTCATCCATTGGGCAATACAGTCAAAGCAAAAAATTGAAAAAAAATGACTCAATACAAACTGAAAACTAACTCACAACCAAACTGACTCTAAACTTGACAAAAAACAAAATCAACCAAACTTGACACTAATCATTCAAACTTTATAGCCTTCACTTCGAGCCCCAAACTCGGATGACATTGTGCTTGAAAACTTGCAAGGAAAATCAAACTGCTATATACAATGAAGGCGAAGTAACTTCAGGGAATAACCTCAAAAGTAGTAATGATTTAGGAGCCTACCATTCACTGACCCTCCTGAAAAATCCTGACCATCCATTTCCTTCAACAAAAATGGATTCTATCCTTGAGAAGTTGAGATCTTATACAATCCTTTCCATAAATTGTCAAACTTACCATGCTTGCTCTTTTCCTCATTCTGTGCATCCCACCGCAGCACTAAATCTTACAACTGAAACATTTCTGCTTTGGTTTTGCGGTCATAAATCTTCTTTATCTTTTCTTGAAACCGGAATGTGTTTTTGGAAACCTCCTCTCTTTTCTGCTGAAGGTGAATCATTTGATTAATTCTACGCTGAAGATCATCCTCTTCACTGCCAACTTCCTGTAATAATATCATGACTGAGACTACAGGTGATGTAGGAAATATTGTATCAATACCATAAACCAACTCAAAAGGTGACATACCTATGGATTTCTTGTTGCTCACTCTCTCGGCCCACAAGGCATTAACAAGCTTGCAATGCCAATTCTTCTTGTTTGCCTCCAACATTTTCTTAATAATGTTCACCAAGGATTTATTTGATGATTCAGCCAACCCATTGCCTTGCAGGTAGTATGGCGTGGAATGACACAATGTAATATTGTACTTGTGGCAAAACACAACCATATTCTTGGACTTAGATGCTATTGCATTATCTGTTACAATCTTGTGAGGGCACCGAAAACAAGACAAGATATTAAATTCTAAAAATTGGATAATTACCGTATCGGTGGATTGCCTTTCCAGAATGGCCTCAATCCACTTGGTGAAGTAATCAGTAGCTGTCAAGATCCACTGTAGATGATGTAGGATGGATTTCCCTTATGAAATAAAGTCCCCACTACTGGAAAGGTGCATTTACTTCAACTGGCTTGAAAGGAAGAGGAAGCAACTTCCTTTTTCCTTGAAATAATTGGCATTCATGGGAGCCCATCACTATCTTATACAAATCTGAAAACAAAGTTAGCTAATAATATCTCGTTGTTAACACTTTGTTAGCTATTCTTTTCCAAAACAAATGACTACCACAATCACCTCTATGAAAGTCATGCATTACATGCTGAGCTTCATCTTCAACCAAACAATTAAGAAGAACTCCTCCTGGATCTTTCCAATAGAAAGTACTATTTAAAATGCTGAATTTTGCAGACTTGAGTTTAAGTGATCTACTTTTACTTCTTCACATTCCACGAGGTGGTGAAAGATGTTGAAGAACATAAACTATATAAGAATACCAAGGTGATTTGAGAAACATTTCTGATACCTAAATGAGTGAGCCACCATCTTCGTCCTCTGATATTGCTATAATAAGATTTATGTCTAGAGAATGTAGATTTGATTCAGCCATTAGTTTTTCCAAGCCTTGTCCTTTGATCAGTTTGGTAGGATTAATCTCAAGATCATACTCCAACATTGTTATTATCCACTTACCTCTTCTTCCCTCCGGATCAGTTTGCATAAGAACATCCTTGACTGCTACATTAGGAAAATATGCTATAGTATGTGAATGCAGAACGTATACTATGAAATCCTTCAATGCTTTTATAAGAGCCAATGCTTTTTTTTCAATGATATTGTACTGCAAGGAAACATCTCTTATAGTCCTATTGAAGAAAGCAATAGGTTGCTCCACTTGATCCCTCTTTTGCATCAATATCGCAGCCATGGTGTGCTCGGATGCAAATCAAAAGATAATAAAATCATGAGTATAATCAGGACTAATCAAGACAGGGGTTGTAGTCAAAGAAAACTTTACCAAATTGAATGATTTCATGGCATCCTTGGTCCATTTCAAAGTGTTGTCCTTCTTCAAAATATTAGTGATTTCATGTAAATGCTCAACCAAATTTGGTATAAATCTACGAAAGAAATTCATCTTACCATTGAAAGCTTGGATCTCCTTTTTATTGCATGGAAAATCTATATGTTGAATGGCCTCCACCCTTGAAGGATTAATTCGAATACCATCTTTGGAAATGATATGACCAAGAAGATTACCCTCGTCCATGGAAAAAATACTTTTCTTTGGGTTGAGAGAAATCCCGAAATTCCTACATTTCTGAAAGACAATCCTTATGTGGTGCAAGTGCTCATCATCAGAACCCAAAAATACCATCAAATCATCTAAATAAGCAACAAAGAAAACATACTTTTCATTAGCAAAAGCGATGTCCATCGCCCGCTGAAAAGTGGCTCCAGCGTTCTTCAATCCAAATGGCATTTTGGCATACTTAAAAGTTCCCCAAGGTGTTGTGAAAGCAGTTTTGTCTTGGTCTTTTTCATGCACCAAGATCTGATTATAACCTGAGTAACCATCAAGTAGTGACATCCATGATCCTCCAACTACTCTTTGTAGAATATGGTCCATCTTAGGCAGTGGGTAATTATCCTTTAAGGACACCTTGTTGAGGTTCCAGAAATCGATGCACAATCTTATCTCTCCAGTCTTCTTTCGTACCGGGACCAAATTTGAAATACAATTAGAAAATCTAATTGGAACAATGATACCACCTTTAAACAATATATTTACCACTTTCTTAATGGAAGGGAGCAGCTTTGGATCGATTCTTCTCAACTTTTGTCTAAAAGGATTTTGATCCAGCTTGATAGGAATATTATGCTGAACGATATCCTTGTCATACACTTTCAAATCTAAATAATCCCAAGCAAAGAAATTAGAAAATTCAGAAAGTAATCTTACATACTTAGCCTTTACTCCGGTAGACAATGCTTTTGATAACTTTACAAGCTTGGGCTTATCAGCTGTTCCAAGATTTACATCTTCAACTCCTTTGTCCGTAGGAACCAAGATCGGTTTTCTTACCACATCATCCTCATCAAAAATCTCCTCTAAAGGTATGAGACCTCTAGTAATAATGTTATCCTTCAGCTATAAAACCTCCATCTTATTTACCTCAATCGCTTGGTCATTAGAATCACAATCATCATTAATGGAAGCATTTTTAAACTTTCCTTCATTATGCAAAAGGGCATTAATTTCATTATCATCCCAAAACACTTGCCAATACCTCAAACTATCAGGGATAGCAGGCCTATGTTTGACATGAATTTCAAAATTGTTGCTAGAATTCATTGGAATCTTCAAATTGCTGGCCACGGTGGCGAGTGAATCTGCAATGATGTTTTGAGTTTGGGGTACTTCTATCAAGGTATATTCAGGAAACATCCTCAAAATAACCAGAACTGCATTTCTATAGGCCCTCATCCACGGATGCTTTACTTGACATTCTCCTTTTACCTATTTAATCACCAGCTCTAAATCACCATAAACTAAAATCCTTTTCGCATTGAGCTTCATCAAAATTTTCAGACCTGTAATCAAAGCCTCATACTCTGCTTCATTATTAGAACAATCAAAAACTAACTTGTAGGAACATACTCTTACATTACTTGGGACTTTGGCAGGCTAGAAAGCAGGGCTTCGAATCCAAATTCCAATACCGGCACTGTCCTTACCCACAACTCCATTGAAGTCCATGCTCCAAAGACCGGCTTCATCTTCTAGATGTTGAAATTCTATTTCTTTCACAACTTTACCTTGGCTGATTACTTCATTTTGCTTCTCTTCACTAACCCTTTGCTACTATATAGGCTGCTCAGAAGAACTTGCTATTTTTTATTTTTCTTGATTAAGAACTACTCTAAAATTCTCGGAAATTTCTGGTACATCATCTACTTCTACAAGCTGAATATCTACATCATTGAATCCACTATTAGAGTACAAAACAAAGGACTCTAAATCAGTATGTACAACATTTATTGGATGATTCATAGGCTTCTCTTTACTAGTGATCATGTACTTCATTTTCTTTCCCCAGTACAACTTCCTCAATTTACAGAAAACAGGGATGGTAGCATAAGAGAAGTGAAGTTGTAAAGCACCTTTGAGTTTAGCACCCCCTGATCTAGATAAGAGCATACCATATCAAGGAGGTATATCAGCAACTACCACATCCATCAAGACATTTTTGTTTGGGATTTGATCTAAAGAAACCATCAGATCTTTGATGAGACCAATGCAACGAACTCTATCGGAGTCAAAGGAGTACAAATCATGATATTTCTGGGTGATATCTAGGCCCAATTTTTCCATAATGGCTTTAGGAATCAAATTATGAGAAACTCCAAAAACTAACATAGCATTATGGAGAATGTACTCATGCAGTCTAAGACTCAGATAAAAGGGAGGTACTTCACTATCTTCAGGCTGACCTTCTAAGGCTAGACCAAAAATGAGTTTGGGATGATCATCCTCGACATTCACCATGTCTGAGAAAGGATCAATTTGCAATATTCTAGATACATGGTGTTTATAATTGCTATTCTTAATGAGCTCAGTCAAAGGAATGGACACTTTTAACTTAGAAATTTCACTTTCTAAATTAAAGGATGAAACTTTTTCTACCTCTTCGACACCAATGTCCTTCTTATCTGCTTGCTCTTTCGCTACACTATCTTTTTTCTATTTTTTCTTCTCATTTGCAGTGATACTTGTTGATGGTACCTTGCTAGGACTCGGATCAGCAAGCTCTTTCCATTTCTTCTGAGTGTTTGAGGAATCATTCTTGGATTGCACATCCTTTCTTTTCTGAATGGGATTGACCGGTACATCTTTGCTCCTTAAAGATTAATGCCTCTGCTGTGAAGACAAAGCATTCATATAACCACATTGATAATCATCATATTCAGCCTCCGAAACCACATCATTTGCCAAGATGTAATCTTCATCCCTTTGAATGTCTAGAACTTCTGCACATTCTTCATCTTCGGTCAAAAATATAGGCATACCATCAGTAGTAAAAAAGTGATTTGTTTCAATTATTGGATCTTCGTCATCTTCTTCTTCCATACCTTGAACATAATTTTGTTGTAAGGGAGTTCTGATCTGCTATTGTTGTGCTAGTTTCTCTGGTGCCTTTTGTTATCTATGCTTGATTTGAAATTGGGGCTGCTACTATCCTGTAAAATTTGGATTTTGGATTGGAGCTTTAGGTCTATTTGTGATGGTTAACAGGTAAACCATCCTTTCTACTATTCGAATCAATGTATCCATCTTTACATCTGAAGCAAATGCTTCTTCTTTCATGGTCACTCTTTTCTCTGATCTCATTCTTGCTCTTTTGGCCAGCAAATTCACTTCTACACTCACTGCATTATTTTGCATGTCTTCTAGTGTGGTAGGATCATATTCCCGCAACTGATATGCCATATCAGCATCGAAACTGTTTGGAAAGTTGAGCAAAGCCAATCCATCCGGTGCTTTAATTTTGTTTGGAATATCATTGTATACTACATTAAACCTCACACAATAGTCTTGCACACTCTGACCGATATTTCTTTTGATGTTCTCATACACGGAAAAAATATGAAGTGGATTCTTCTTCACCTCCCACCAATCCAAGAATTTCCTATGGAGGATTGGTAAAGTGGTGATAGAAGCAACTGGTAAAGCTCTGAACCATTTTCGAACTTCACCTCCAAAGCTTTGTACAAACAATCTCATCGACACATCTTCAATTTCTACTTCATGGAGGTCAAAGAAATCATTCATTCTATCAATGCATTGTTGAGCTGTAATGGTTTGAATAACATCAAAGAAAGGTATCTTGGTTTAATAATCAGCGGACATGGCACCAAGATTTTGAGGTAAAACTAGGGTTGCATACCGAGCAACCATAACTCGAGATGGATTTAAAACAAGGATTGGGCTACTAGGAGTTGATGGAGAACTAGGAGGAATAGGTGATTGATGGGGAGTGATAAGTTGATGGGGAAGTGAAGGTATGAATGGAGGCGGGGAATGAACTTCAGAGGTTGAAGGGAATAATGATGAATTGAGGGTAGTGGACACCGGTTCAGAAAGCTCAGGGATCTTTGCAGTAGGGAGGGATGACAGAGTGGAATTTAGGATATACTCATAAATTGACCAGTTTGCCTTTTGGACTTCAAGATCTACAATAAACTCCGGATCTAGAACTATATCATCAAGTGCACTTTCAGACCTGGTTCTGAATAAGGAAAGGTCAAATGATAGATCAAATGGGAGGTCTTCTAAAAACAACCACTCGTCAGGGAAAGAATCTACTTTTATTGAAGGTATGGGACTGACTAAAATTTCTTGTTTCTTGAGTCTTCTTGAAATCAGATTAGAATTATCCACTATTGGGGTAGGGTTTGGATCGGGATTGGCCCTAGTGTACTTTCTCAAAGCAAGTGTGCTCAAATTTCAAAGTTTTATATATTTCTTTACAACTTTCCAATTCAACCTAGTAAATTCTAAAACTCATCATGCATAAGCTTAATAATTCAAATGAAATATATTACTGGGGTGATTAGTCTTTCGATTCCGCAATGTGGTCACCACTATGTTATCACCTGGATTGAACCTCAAGCTGAAGGAAGGCAATGCTAGGGTAACCACAAACCACGCTTAGCCAAGTAGCTAGCCCTACTAGGCTTGGAGAAGGCTCTCTCCATAAGGATCTTAGCTTGATAGTGAGTCGGGTCGATGCGAATCGGTCTCTTTAATGAAGACTTTACCCTCTCTCAGGTAGTAGCCAGATTGTATTATGTAAAGCATTTTAGGCTAGGTATAATAGCACGAAAGTTTTGATTGGATTTTGAAGGGGTTTTGCTGGATCAGGAGGAGCTGGATAGTTTAGGTCTAAGGAATTAGGTTAGAATTGTAGGGTGTTCAATGGGGCAAGGTAGGCATAGGATTTAGCACTCAAGGGCTTGATGAGGTGAGATGTTTTAGACTGGTGGGAATCTAAGAAGAGAATGTGAAAACCATGGATCCTTCCTAGACTGTAAAAAACATGAAATGGTGAATGGTTTCCCAAGGCAGAGCATTGATATAATGAATTCTATCTATCAACTTGAAAACATTCAACTAGAAGCAATGAAATGATGAATGGAATACATAAAACACATTAACATATGATCACATAAGAAAAAACTGTACTAAAACTCATACCACATGGATCCCATAAAAATAGCTGCAATTCCTATTAATCTCCTCCCAAACTGCTTACAAAAGGTGTACAGTCAAGGTCTGAACATCCAGCTGAGTCCAACCATTTACAGTGAGAAAGAGGAAGAAGATATACACATGAATTAAACCTCCTCCCATCCTCAGGGGTTGAATCCCTAAGATGAGGAGCTAATCTAACTAATACTGAACAAGAAACATGAATATAGGCATCATCAACAACTTGCCTCTAAAAGTGAAAACTGATTCATTTGAGCTCAAACTAACTTCTAAGGCAATGAATCTACCCTCTATTACTATTTATCTATCATAATTACATGCCAAGTCATCATTTACAATGGTGAATCATCATCCATGAGAGATAATCCATGATCATAGTAAAAAACTAGAAAAATAGCAACCCTGAGCAAAAACTGCCCTACGCACAACACCACTGGCCCAACGTGCAACGCCACTTTCAGGTCCCTTTTGGAGGCCTTCCTGGCATCCAAATTGACCCCATGATAGCTCATTTGAAAGGTATTCAAGTCTACTTTCCAAAAGACCTATAATTTCTACATTTGAGGCTGATTTGACCCCTCAAAACTTGATTCTCCCAAGACTTCTTTTGTGTGTCCAAAAAGTCGCAGAAAGGTCATTTTAGGGTGTTTTTTGACCTTTTGTTGGACCAGTTCTACCACAAAAACTTTGAAACGTGCTAGTTTGTATTTCCTCATTGCTCTAAATCCAAAAATGAAAACCATTTCTTCATTGAGTGCCCCTAGGAAAAGTGCAGCACTCTAGGCAGTTTTCCTATGTGTAGAATTTCAAAAATTGGCAAATGACAAAATTTCCTCCAAAGTTGCCAAAATTTGGTGAGAAGCACCATCATCAAGTGTCTTAATGAGCCAAGGAAGATTTATCAATCATCCTAAGCCTATCCTCCTCCTTTTTGCCTTTCAAAGCCTGCCTAAGCCTAGCTTTCATTTTCTTGACCCTCATATTGCAAATCTTGTTTTGGGTCCAGTAATGATAGGCCATGTGTTTGATCATCTGATTATCTCTATTGGCCTTCTGTATCAGCTTCTCAAGGTGCACGTTGACTCTCTCAAGCCAATTTTCCCTATCCTCTTCAATCTCCTTCTCAATGGGAGTCAAAGTGACTTGTGCCTCTTTCCCACTTTGTCGTTTCATCTTGAGCATTTCCAGCTCCATGAGGACTTGTTTGTCACTCAAATGCTTGTTTATTTCTCCAAATATGTGATGACATATTTGGCCCTCTCCAAATTGTTTTCCAAAGCTTGTACTTGAGCTTCCGTTTCTTGTATGATGATGTCTTTGATGGTTTCTTCGTCCTAAGCCTCTAAGTCAATGATTTCCACTCCATGATGAGTATAACGCTGCTCCGGCTCATTATGCTCAGTCAAGTCAAAGTCCCTTTCCTCTTCATCATCAAAACTCTGCTCCGACATCTTTTCCTTCCCTTTGTGCAACTGCTGCACCTGTACCCATTGTGTCGATGAAGAAGGCAAAGCCCCTTCCACATCTTGTGGAGCTAGCATTTTCCTATGGGCTGATGAAGAATGCAAGGTCCCTTCCACATTCTGTGGACCAAACACTTGCCTATTGGTTGCAAATAATCTCCTTGTGTCCCTCTGATATGTCATGTAAATGTGCACCTCAGTAGTTCTAGTCTCCTTAGCTTCCTCATTCACCTGAACAATGCTATAAGGCCCCCCTACTTCTTGAGACACTGGTGGAGGAATTTGTGGACCCCTGAAGATATCATGAGAAATAAAGGTCTCCCAAGAGATGTTGAGGAGACTGAGATGATGAAGCACAATGATCTTGATCAGGGAGTAGTGATAGAGACTACTCATCTGCTGAGGGCATGACTTCTTCTAGAAAAAATGAGCCATCTTCTCAATATTCCTGAACAAGAAGTAAGGGAGGTTTAACATCCTCACCTTGGTAAAATGCACAAGGAGCCTAATGTAATAGGTGTACAGCCTGGAGAATATGCCCTGACAAGTGAAATACTTCATGATGATTTTCATCATGGGAACATACTTGTCTTCGAGAAATCTGAAAGGAAAAAGTCTCTTCACCTAATTTTTGTACTGGGTTTTGATATAAGTCTCATAGTAGTGTTCATCCAGATCTTGGGCCTTATACATCCTCTCCCATACATTCAGTATCCTGGTGGCATCTAAGATGATAGAAGGTGAAACTGTGAATGTTACCCCAGCAGGAGTCACCCTATTGTCCCAAAGATGAGCTACAAAAAGTCTAGCGAGCTCAGGGTGATGTTGAACTCTCTCTACCTGCTCACAGAACTCATAGAAACCAAGGTATCTGAAACATGTGACAGCCAACTGAGAGGCCTCCAATTCCCTAAGGTTTGATGACTCTTCTATGATAATCCTACCTCCCTTGTGTGGTTTTCTTGGTTGCATAGCTCTGTCTGCTAATGTGTCACTGCCTGTGTTTGCCTCCTCCTCGTAGTCTTGGTCCTCTTGGTCGATGTTCGCAAGGTTGAGGTTGTATGAAGGGACTAAGTGAAAGCGTTTTTAGGAATGAGAGGATGGGAGATGAGCTTGTGGCTAGGAAATGAATGAGGGAGTAGGAAATGAGAGGGAGGGCTTGTTTTGAGAAATTTCCCTTGGGGAAGAGGGATAAAAGGGATGGGGAAATATGGAATAGGAATAAAGGGACAAAGGGATAAGGGATAGGGAAATAAGGATAGGGTTTAGAGTTGTAGTGAGTGATAGGAGGAACAATGATAGTTTAGGGTCTTAGGCATCTCCATGGAAATTTAGGATTTCATATTTAACATGGAAAATGATGCTTAGGATGTTTGATTTGCAAACCAAAAATGAAGTGAGGGATGTCAACTTACTTGCAATGATGGAAAGAGAGAGAAATTTGAGGTTTGTTGGAAGTTTTGAGGCTTTTCTAGCCTTCTTGCTCAACGCACAATGGCGGTGCCTAGATGTGTAGTGCCAGTGTAAACTTACACCGCGAATTTTTGCCAGACGCGTAGTGCTAGTCTCAAAGCACAATGGCAAACCTTCAACGCGCAGCGCCAACCTATTTGCCTCAGAAGCGCATTGCTGCTCTACCAACGCACAACGCCATTGCTCCACTTCTCTAGAAGCACAGTGCCAACCTTCCTTCACCCAAAACTCACTCAAGCTTTCCTCTTCTTCTCACTTTTTTGACTGCTTGCTTGCCAATGAGAATAATGAACTTGGAGATGAAATGTGGGAGCTTAAATAGGAGTAGGTTTTGATTTTTCATTTGAAAACCCCACTTTCTAATGTTTCTTGTCCTTCTTGAAAGTTTTGTTTTAATGTCTTTTTCTTCTTTGTGTCTTTGCAGGTGGATAAATGCTCAACTTGAACTAGTTTTTGCAATATTTCTTTGTCTTGCAGCAAGGAGAGATGCTTTGGTGTAGCTGGGATCAGTTATTACATATAGTGACTTAAAATTAGATATGAAATACAAATAAACTCAAAATACTCTATTTTCACCTCAAAAACATGTTTTTTGAGGTGAAAATTACATTAGGTTAAAAGATATTTATTCAGTGGCTATGACCTATAGTCCATCATGCTTGACTTATTCATCATCCTCATACCCTTGCTGACCTTTATTTACACATAAAATTAGGCATCTTGACCTTGGAAATGAAACCCTAAGACCTAATGAAAACATGTCCTATGACCTAATGGACCATGATTTCAAATTGACCATGAAACCATAACTGAAGACAACCTGAAGAAGGGTTAGCAAATATACTCCATTAGGGAAAAGTTTAACTTCCAAAGGAGAATACATACATCAGTGGATCAGTTTGACATGACCTAATGGAATGAAGTAAAATTTTCAATATGGGACCCCTAAAATGACAATGTAAAGAGCGAATTTGATCCCTGATAGAAGTATGTAGATACTGACACTAACAAGACCCATGCCTTTCATTTCAAGCTCCCTTGCAAGGTCCTCCTTACAATATCTAGTCAGTTGTTCACCACCAATTAAAATTAAATCATCATCATATAAGACAATAATAAGTAATTTACCTCCTACCAAGATATGATAGAGGTTTTCATCTGCTTCACTTTTAGTGAAGCCCAAACTGGTGAGATAACTATAGCTTCTGGTGTACCAAGCACGAGGTGCTTATTTGAGACTGTACAACACTCGCTTGAGTATGCACACATGAGACTCCTGATCAAATGTCTCAAATCCTTTTGGTTTCTCGATGTACACCTCCTCCTTAATAACCCCATTGAGAAATGTTTTTTCCACATCCATTTGGTGGATCTTCCACCACCATCTGCTTGGCTATAGCAAGAATTGATCTATTTGATGAGTACCTTGCTACAAGAGAAAATGTATCCTCATAGTCAATTCCCTCAAATTGAGAGTACTCCTTGGCCAAAAATTGTGCCTCATAATTCTATATTGTTCCATCTCCTCCGTGTTTCACCTTGAAGATCCATCTCAAATCCGCAACTGATTTATCTGCTTGTATTCGGACCATTTTCCAAACACTTTTCTTTACAGTGGATTTGTATTCCTCCACCATTGCATCAACCCATACAGGCTACTCTACTTCTTCCTTGAAAGAGGATCGCTCAATCATTAGAGCAATTTAGCCAGTGTATCGATTAGGTGATCTTCTCTACCTACATTGATTTGAAGGAGCATCAATATTCTCCCTCGCATCCTACATAAATCTCTCAGCTTCCCTAGTCCTTTTTCTTCCTTCTCTGGATGGTTCTTCTTGAGTGGTTGTCTCCACTCTCTTCTCCTCAATTTGTGGCTACTCCACAACTTCTTGAGGTTATTCTTTTGGAGCTAAAAGTTCCTCTTCTAGTGGGATCTGAATCTCCCCCTCAAGAGAGCATCACATTGCTTTCTCCTCATCAAACTTTACATCCCTTCACACAACTTTCATTCTGAGGGATGGCAGGTACACACGGTAGTTGTGGAGATTTTCTGTGTAACCCACAAATACCCCAAACTCTGTTATCGGCTCAAGCTTCTTCCTTGATTCTTTTGAGACATGGCAGTAAACAGAGGCTCCAAAAATCCTGAAGTGCACCACATCCAACTTCCTCCTTGGGAAAGCCTCCTTTGGTGTAATCATACCACTAATCACCCTCGTTGCTTCCATAATGCTATGATTCTTTCTCTCATCCACCCCATTATGTTGTGGGATGTTGGGTGCTGTCAACTCTCATCGAATGCCTTCTTTTTCACATAATTTTTTAAATTTATTCGACATGTACTCACCTCCATTATCTCTTCTGAGAGCCTTCACATTCTTCTTGGTTTCTTTCAAAAATAGTGCCTTGAATTCTACAAACTTGGAGAATCTCTCATCTTTATTCTGCATGAAGAAGATATAGCACTTCTGTAGGAAATTGCCAAAAAATATGACAAAATATTTGTGCCTAGAAGTGGAGGTTGTTAAGCAGGGTCCACATATATTAGAGTGGATCCTTTCCAAGATTGCATGTGCTTTGTTGTCCCGATCATGGAATGTGGATTTTTTGTACTTCCCCAAGGTACATCCTTTGCATACATCTTACTTCTCAAGTTCTTCTTTTGGGAGGCCAATCGTTATTTGCTACATAATATTCAAGGTGCCATGATGAAAATTTCCAAGTATTCTATGCGAAAGTTCACTGACATCGCGGATCTACACCTTCTCTACCTTTTTGCATAATGAAACACAGTCTTCCACATCTAGCTTATAGGCTCTTCACACAAACCCCAATATACTTCACCTGTCCCGTGGCTATGTGTCTCAGAAACGCCTTTCCTTTGTTGAATATCACATCATAAGCATGGAGTGGTGTAAATACTATAACTCTTACTAACTGTAACGACATGGGGTAGTGTAACTACTGCTAAAAATGATGCTATGAACTTTTGTGGGTACTATGTTGACCCAACATTTCTCTTAACCTCTACGATATTAATAGGAATTGGGAATTTTATGATGGTCTCCATATTTTTGGGATCTAACATGAGTTCACTTCCACCATGGGCGCTTCATCTTGTCAAATATCTTATAACATTCATTCATAAAGGGAATTTTTTAAATTGAGAAAAACAAAGTCAATATATTGTAGGTAATGGGGGTTGGGATGTGAGGTATATGGAGTTTATAAGTATTAGGAGATATAAAATGGGGTATTTGGTAAAATTAGGGGATATGTAGTAAAAACAATGACTCTTTTTATTGTAAAGATGTACTTGGGTTGTGGGGTGGGTTCAACAAAAGGATTTTGGGAGGTATTTATTTATATCTAGAAAATTAGAGGTATTATTTAATATCTTATGAACATACATGCTATGTCATATGTTCAATGAGTAAGAATTGTGTGCCCACCACTCATCACACATCCAAAATACAGTAATGACCTTAGAGAAAAACCACATCTATTGAAGTTAGTTATCAACTAGTGCTTCCTTATAATATCCAACATTGGCATAAGATGTGAGATGTGTTCCTCCTAAGGAGATATAGAAACTAATATATCATACGAATATACTATAATAAATTAATCAAACTATGGGTGTAATACGTCATTCATGAGTGCCATAACTGTAGCTAATTTGTTACATAAAACAAATGGCACAACCAACTATTTATACAAACCTTTCCTTTTCTTGAAGGTTTTCTCTTAGTTGTCTTCTTGTTTGACACATTCTTGGTGGTATCATGATTTGAAATATAATGTTGTGAAGTACTTTTCATGATACAACTCGTCCAATAGATCATTGATCTTAGGTAGAGGGTATTGATTCTAGAGTGTAACCCTTTTTGAAAAATCCCTGTAGTTAATACACATCCTCTAAGTCCTATCCTTCTTGGGAATGATAATAATATGAAACCCACACGATGTGGTGCTTTGTTGAACCACTCACTTTATCTACTCCTAGAACATATGTTGTATACAACCCAATATATGTTAATGGGGAGCTAGGAAATAAATCTATCTTGTGTGTCACTTCCCTCTTAGGTGGCATCCCGTTAGGCTCTTGGAGAACCCCTCTATATGCCTTTAGTGCATCACTCCATGGATTCCTTTTCCTTTATTAATTAATCTCCTTGCCTATTCTCTCTCAATAAAACCAAAACGTATTTCTTACTAAAACTAATAAACTTCTTGGCTTGGTTAGCACTTACTACTAAGATATTCGATTTACCTCTGTATTCATTAAGTATATAATAATTGTTATCCTTTATCAGGTCATATTGGTTAGATATTTGAACTAAGGTTGCATCCCTCATATACATGTAAGGCATTCCAAAAACTACACCATTCATGTCAAGGGGTGTTGCATTTAACTCAATTTCATCAATAAACTTTGCACTAATAGAAGATTTGATCTTACACTGTTTCTTGACCTGGATTTATTTAACCTTGTTCACCCACACCAACAAGCATGGGCTTTGATATTTTTGAACCTTTGATCCAAGCTTGTTGATTATGTTAGTTGCTATAAGATTGGCTTGTGAACTAGAATGAAACAGGGCATCTATCTTGGTTTTCTTGACCTAAATATTGATATGGAATGGTTTTTTCATCTCCTTATCTTCCTTGAAATGAAGGCTACTCATATTGACTTCCTTCCACATTCAAGTGCAGGGAATATTCTCAACCACATTTGATCTACTTTCTAACTAATTGCTTGAATTTGTGGTTGCAAGGCTCCTTTCTTTGCACCTTTCGTAGCATTCTTAAGGTTCATCTCTAGATGTAGTTTCCAACACTTTTCTTCAATCTCACCATTAATATTGTAATGGTTACAATGATTACTTGCAAGATCTACAGTGGCTATTGTCTTCTTGTCTTTCCCTCTCCATTTATTCTCTCTTCTTGGAATTTTTAGGTGCTCTTTCTATTTGGAACCACTTCGATACCCTTTTTATGACTTACATTTTCCAAGTATGATGCATCTACACATGCCTAATCAATTTTCCTATACTTGAAGAGAATCACTTTCTTTCATAAATGACTGTGTAGACCCCCCAAATACTTAAGGAGTACATCTAGGTTCTTGGGAGAGTTACCCAACAAGATATCCATTTTTTTTATAATTCAGTGGTGTACTCTTGCACACTATATTGTTTCTTTTCTTGAAGTAATGCTATTGTGTCCATTAGTCCTATACATATCCAATAGGGTAGAATTAGGATTTCATAAGGGTTTTGAAATCCTCCCACTTATTTTTTAGATCACCCTCCACCCTAAGTGTCTCCATGTGACATTCCCACTAGGTTAATGCATGGTCCTCTAATATTAATATGGAAAAATAAATCTTTTTCTCCTCTTCTATGTAGTGGAAATTGAAATGGACCTACAACTATTGTAGCCAATGATTCAAATTTAATGCATCAATCTGAGTTTGGTATGGCCTACTATCCACTTTCACTTTCATTTACATTGCGAATAGATAATGGTATTGGGACTTGGTTGCTCTTTCTTAGGCTCTTTTCTCATCTCTTTCTAGGTCTCTATGATCTATAGATTTATGCTCTAGTCTGATCTTTGAGTTAGATCCTCCAACCTCCTTGTATGGTTCAAGCTTGCTTGTGAACCATGATGAGGAAGGCCATATTATCAGAGATATCAATGAATTTCTCTTCGAACCCCACAAATATCTCTTATGTTGGATCTCAAGTGTTGTTGTGAAAAGAATCATCTATCATGGCTAGGGTTTGCCACTTTTTTCCTAAGCCAAATTCTAGATCCTAAAATTTCCCACAGACACTTAGAAGAAAATTGCTCTAATATTGATATGATCTATAAATAGTCATGGATGTTATATTGGAACAATTCAACGCGGGAGATATTATAATATTTTAATACAATAGATTTTGGATATTTAGTCTCCTTAGATTCTAGATTAATTATTTTCTAGCTCTGTTGAATTTATGAAATAAATGAAACAAAAAATGGAAAGAATAGGGACAAAAAATGCCATCTGAATAATTGAATAGAATGCTCACCTTGGGAAAGCTAATACAGGAGAAGAAATAACTAAAAGGTGAGGCCTATCCTCTTCTTTATTTCCTTTAGTTATAAAATCACAGATATAAAGGATTGGGAACTCCTATGGAGTTACATTTTGACACTATGGCCTAAACAACTATATGATCCTCCTCCTCCTACTCTATTATGCTCTAAGAACACTACTATTAGGTGTTCATGTAACTATGGAACAATGAAAATGAAAAAGAATGAAACCCATTCTCCTTCTACTGGTTCAATATTTAACATTAGTCGATAGCCATTGATGGGTAGGTTGTTAACTTCCTCAACCCTTAATGGTGATAAGGTTTTCCACCTTCTCTACAGGTGGCTAGCTCTAAATGTGTGAATAATAGGGGTTGATGTGACATCTACTTGTACAACAATGGTTAACATTGTAGGTCAACTTTAAGGAGACATAAGTTTTGTATCTAAGCTTTGACTAAGGAAATTTTCAAATAATTGGAAATGTTTTGGTGTATAGATCAATCTTAGGGCTATGGGCACATGTTTTGGACCTTGAAACCTCAAAAAACATTTTTTGATGCTTGAAAATGGCCCCAGAAGGTTATAAACCCCAATTTTCCAAGTTGATTCCTCTAGGTTTTTCAACCTATAAAGTATTTAGATAGATGGAAAATATTATGATGATCTAGTGTGGGTCAATATGGAAATTATCACAAAATGCATGATAATAAAGATTTAAAGGGATTTTTTTCTACGATGATAAGTTAAATGTAATGAAACTTTGGTCTCTAGATTTATATATGCAATTAAGACCAAGGGACATAAGGACATATTTTTATTTTTCCTAAAAAATAGAAGTATTTTACATTCAAGGAGAATAAAAAATACATTCTACATAGTGCATGTCACACAAAATTCAAAGTTGTACTAAATTTAGTACATATCGTTGAACTACCTATAATTCTACCCACCATTCATTAGGAAGATAATCTTAAAATGGACACATTGAAAGGACTTACATTAAATTTAATCAAAGCGCTACTGAGCTATTCAATAAAAATCTATAAAAAAAGAACCAAAATAAACATCAAAGCTCACTCACTCACATACAAAAAGATAAATAACCAAACTTTGTGGTGCAAACATCGCATCTTTATTTATGACCTATACTAAATCATTGGGATCCATGTTCAACTTTATATGGGTTCTTCTTAGTGTACATGAAAAGAATACCACTCCCATCCTTATTTTGTCAGAAACCCTATTTTCGAGGCTAGCAACTAAACTTGAAAGTATAAACTAATTTCAATTAAAATCTCTTGTTACCCTTAATAATGATGAAATAATAACCTATCCTTAAGATTAATTAAATAAAGATATTAAATAATCCAATAATCTAAAAAACAAACTTAAAATCCGTACAAATTAGATGGTTACGAATAACAAAATTTTATCTTTTATATAATTACTAATATCAATATCAATATCTTTTCTTTGCAAATAAATATATATATATATAGAGATAAAAAACCGAGTACAAGCCCAATTTTCAAAACGTGCACCTAAAATTTTCTGTCGTCGAAATGCTCATTCTCCCGCTCCTTTCCTAATTTACATTAATTTTAAAAATAAATATATTGTGTTTTCTTAATTTACATTATTTCTGAATTAAAGATATCGAGTGAGTGGGGGAAGAGATGTAAGAGCCTAGTACCTAGTAATCTCTCACTGCCAGTTGGCAAAAGCACCAAAGTGTGGAATCCCCGATAGATGGTTGTGATCACGTGACTCTATTAGCAGACAGACTATCTTAATATAGATTCTCCCGTCGGCGCAAATGTTCCTGGCCTCTCTCTCTATATATATAGCCACATTGACCTGTCAATGGCAGTGTTACAATTTGCTGAGGGGCATTCAATTGGCACTATAATTGTCAATTGAAGGATGAAGGACAGCATCTTCCTTCCCTTATTTTTACAGGGCTTTCTCGCGGAGTTCATTGTTTCTCTGACGTTCAGGGAACAGAGGGCTTAAGTTTTGGACAACTCTGATGCTCGTTTTACATTTATTTTGCTTTAAGGTCAGATTTTCAATCCCCGCGGAATGCTTGTTCTGTGTTTGTTATTTAGATGCCATACTTTTTGTCAGTTGGGCTTACTCCTGATGTCGCTTGTTTTGTGTTAATTCAGAAAGGCCGAATGTTGTGATGGACGCAAAAGGTGGGAGGAAGAAATTTAATAGTAATTACTGGCAATACGAAACTCCCTTGGGATACAAGACTGAAGACGTTCGACCTCGCGGTGGCATCCAGAAATTCCGCACTGCTGCTTACTCCAACGTACGTTTTCTTTCTATGCTACGAATTGATCGACGGAAGTTTTTTGTTTTAGGAAATCATGAATTCATTTAGCTGCAATTGTAGATAGTATGCATCTTCATTATCAAATACTGTTGCTGTACAGAATCTCACATCTGGTTTTGGTTTGCATTTCTGTGCAGTGCGTCCGAGAGCCATCCTAATATTCTCAGAGTAACAACTGTGCACTTAGGATTTAGAATTAGATCGCTAGGAGGAGGTCCTTGTTTTGTATTCCATATCTGCTGCAATTCAAAATGGATATGGCTTGTGAAGAAGTGGTTGCCGGCCCGATGACTGCAATTGGTTTCGAAGGATTTGAAAAGCGGTTAGAGATTGAGTTTTTTGCATCTTCATTTTTTACTGAATCAGAGGGCAGGGGCCTAAGGGCACTCACTCGAACCCAATTGGATGAAATGCTCAACGCAGCCGAATGCAAAATAGTTTCTGAGCTCTCTAATGAACATTTTGATTCATATCTCTTGTCAGAGTCGAGTCTCTTTGTTTACCCATTCAAGATCATTCTCAAAACTTGCGGGACGACCAAGCTGCTGCTTTCCATCCCTCCGATATTAAGCAATGCAACCAGCCTGTCTCTCTCTGTAAAAAATGTTAAATACACTCGTGGAACATTCATCCATCCCGGAGCACAGCCATTTCCTCACCGGAGCTTTTCTGAGGAAGTGTCATATCTGGATAAGTACTTTGGAACTCTCGGATCTGGTGGAATGGCTTATGTTATGGGAAATTCTGGAACGTTTTACAACTGGCATATCTACTCCGCTTCTTCTGATGATTTCGCATCGGAGGGTGCGTGTTCTCCAGTTTTTACATTGGAGATGTGCATGACTCAGCTTGACCGCAACTGTGCTTCCCTGTTTTACAAGCATCATTCTAATTCTGCGGCAGAAATGACACTTAATTCCGGTATATCGAAAATTCTTCCTCAGGCTAAAATCTGTGATTTTGAATTTGATCCTTGCGGTTACTCCATGAATTCTATTGAAGGACCTGCTTTATCTACAATTCATGTAACTCCGGAAGATGGTTTCAGTTATGCAAGTTTTGAAGCCATGGGTTATGATCCTAAGGATTGTGATCTGCAAGCATTGGTGGAGAGGGTGTTAAGTTGTTTCAAGCCTATGATATTCTCTATTGCAGTTCATGTCAATGCTGGCGCTTGTCAATCTTCATGGACCAAACCAATTTGTCCGCAGGGGTATACTTGTGAAATGATAGCTCAACAGGAGCTTACAAAGAAGGGTAGTGTTATATATTGCACTTACAGAATTTGTAATACTGAGTCTAAATTGGCTTCTGTTACCCGGGAAGAGGAACGTGAAGGAAATGATTATTTGCGAGTGAAAAAGAAGGCAAAGAAGCATATTGAGTGCAATGCCCTGAAAGATTGATACACACATCAAGCTTCTTTCCGAGTGGGCTTTATAATGTTCTACCATTTGCTTCACGATGGATCTATTTTGTTCTATGTCATCACTTTGTTAGTGCAATTTATTGTTCTATGCGTTGGGAGAGGGTTGTAGCGTCGTACGTTCTCATTTCAAGAAAGTACTTGGGTACTAATTTGTTCAACAAAGGAATGAAATACAGTCAAACAAACATGCATAATCTTGTTGCTATGTACTGGAATTATCATCAGTGATCACCTTTTTTTTATAACTGGTCATTCGAATCTCTTCATCTTGCTATTTTCTCGTGTTGTATATTTTGTACATAATTTAGTTTTATGTAGAGACTGTATAGTTCCCATTCTTTATCTCATTGGATTTAATGTAAAATTACGAGGTTAATCATTTTGGAAAATATGGTATGAATCACAGTAATGCGTATTGCATATATGAACAATTCTGTTACGGTGTCTTGGAATTGATTGTCCATTGGTATATCTGCATTTCGTTGTTTCTCTGAGTTCCGATATCCTGCAGTTGATTGGTATGCCTATATTTTGTAATTTCAGTAGGTTGTTTGTCTTTTGCTTATGATAATCAATACAATGGTCATATGATAATTTAATGTGAAATTAGGAGGTTAGTAATTTTGAAAAAATTGGTATGAATCATAATAATGCATATTGCATCATATAAATATGAACAATTCTGTTACTGTGTGTTGGAATTACCATCTTTAATGATTGTCTGTCTGCATTTTGTTGTTTCTCCCAGTGCTGATTGGTATGCCTACACTTTGTAATTTCTGCAGGATGTATGCTTCTCACTGCTCATCTCTATGTTTGAATATTGTAATTTCGGCATGTTGTAATCAATAGCGAGGAGAAGAGGATTAACTGAAATATATGACGAGTTTTAAGCTGTTTACTAACGTGCAAATAATCCATTGAATCTTAAACGAAATTTTGAAAGGCATTGTCGTCCCCAACCACATTTTTTTCTAAAACAATAACGTGTGTATAACGGTTATCTGCATAGCTTCATCACTCATTTGTCTTGTCACCTCTTAGAAAAGAGAGCAACAAATGCCGTTAACTCCCACATGTGATGAAATTGATCCTTTAACGACCAAACTTATGTATACCCAACTTATTTAGGTATAATTTCCATGACACTCACTTTTGTTTCAAAAGTTTACACTTCAATATAGCCTCTATGCCATGTTCAAGTGTCACTTTCAAGATGCATGATGCACTTAAAATTTTCAAGATGTTCTTAGGATGGTGCAAGGGCTAGGTATTATTTTGAAGTTAATTATATTTAGACTATTTTATAATTTACAAGTTATTATATTATTTATTAATTTATATCAATTTAGTGCATATAATAAATATATTTTAAATAATAATGAATATCATTAATCGATTGAACAATCTTTTGCTCATAACTTTATGCTTGAGAGGTTTAGTACTATAAAACTATAGAAAGCATTCCAAGGTATATGTGGTAGGCCTTCTATAATTTTCCAAGATATACTTTATTGAATATTGAGGTTTAAAAGAAACAAATAATGCATAGAAATTATTTGAGGAAATGTCCTAACAAAATGTGTTATTATGGATAGTTATTAATGTGTGGGAACTGTTTGATATAATGTTTTAGAAAAAATGTGATGCCCCACAACCCTAATGAATCAATGAGGGGTTTGGGTGTGTTACAAATTTGTATTAGGGTTAATTTTTAAGATTGTAAAGAAGAGAACAATTTGATAACTCAAATATTTAATCGAGCATTAACGCATTGGGTATGTTACAAAGTGCTATCAAAGCATTGTTCAACACTAGACCTAGATGGGATGAAATGGGAGCTCTAATTATATATTGCAAAGTGGTAAAAAAACATGGTTCAACACTGGAAGTGGATGAGTTTGATTAATAGTTGTGTGTTATTTCATTAAATAATATTTTCCAACAGTGAAAAGAAAGAGAAGGATGTCCATTACGAAGGCACAACTTAGGATTGAAATGCTCTCCTTCGAGAAAGTGGGGGAGAACAGTTTGAAGGAAGGCATCTGGAGTTACAAAGCAGATAATGAAAGACTCATTAGAGAACAAGAAGAGTAGACCAATCTAAGGTTGTTGCAACATGGACCAACTGATGGAGATATAGAGGGGTATCATAATTATAAGATCAGGGAATTCAATGAAATAAAAGGATAAACATTATTATAAATAGTTAGAAATGGAGCTAAAACCCTATAAGGTTTGGAAATAGTAAAGGCCATTGAAATCTTGGGATTGTGGAGGATAACACTACTCCATGAATGCCCTCCCCTACAAAAAAAAATAAGCATAAATCATTTAAACTTGAGACACAAGGGCTAGCAACCAACAATATAGACTTTGAAATGTTGGGGCTACAAAAGGGAAAACCTTCTTTGTTATTTCCCTTATAAATAGCACGAGGGCACAAAAACATTTAATGTCCAAGAGAATACCTCAATGAACAAAGCATACATAAGTGTGTTAGAGGTTGATACAACAATGGAAAACTAGGAGGAATAATCCCTAACAGTGATAATAGAGATTTCGAGGAGTTGGTTGTACCTAGAGAAATTAAGAAGGATGAGTCACCTACTTTTGGTGATGAGGATAAGAGAAAGGAGGGAGGATCACTAAACGCTCAATAATATAATTAAGAGCTTAATGAAAGTTTTATGATAGCTTTATAAGATATAATAACTAAATATTCATAGCTAAGATAAAGTATTTGCATAAGAATGCAAGTGGGAGGGTTCCTCTTGAACAATTTAGAAAGATTTTGAAATTTTAAGGTTGCTATAGACCTAAGGAAATACTCTAATTAGATTTTGTGCATATGATTGTATGTTCAATGTGATTTTTTTCACACAGTGTTGTCATTGATGATGACAATATGTCATTGACATCAAAGGGAAGGTTCAATAAAAAAACTACATTGTTCATAATGTCAAAGGAATCAACATGAATCTCCATGAAGAAATATGATAGTTGCTAGGAAAGTCGGTTTTGGACGATTTTTTTTTTTGATTTTGGGTATTTTCGACCTTCTGAAGCCATTGGTGTAGGTTTTACAGCCATTTGAGGTCATTTGTAGAGGTTTTGGAGCTGTGAAAGTTCTAGGAGCCACTAGGGCCCAGTTTTGTGAAGACTGTATAGGGTTGCAGGTATCCATTGGAGGTGATCCAATAGTCAATCCTGAAGGATTCAAGTGTTCTAAATCCATTTTTACCATCTATTTCTCCTGTAGATTCTTCTATTCAGATGTATTTTCAATTTGAGAATTTAATAAAAACAAGGACAAGCCCGGTTGGGAGCTTTGGACCCAGCAGACGTAGCCCTGGAGGGGGTGAACTGCTTTATCAACTTATTTTGCATTTGTGGTTGATTTATTTTGAAGATCAAATTCGTTTTAATATGTTAAACAATAAAAGGAAATAACTCTGCTATGCTTAAATGGGTCATGAACAGCTGAAAGTTTCATGTGTTTTCTTTTTGCAAGACATGGAAATCTTTTAAACATGTTTAATTCTGAATTGAATACCTTGCAAACAAATTTCAAGTAGTTTCAAATTCAGATCAAGTTGGTATCAGAGCTCAGGGTTTTGTGCAAAGATCTTCTGTCTTGCAAAGTATTGATGCTTACCAGGTTGAAACTTAAAAGAGGGGAAGGACAGTTGACTAGAGAACGAGAGAATCCTTAGTCAAGGAAGGCCAGAGAGCCATCACCTCCACCTTCAATTTCATCCTCAAGAGTCTCAGCAGAAGCTTCAAGGATGTCTGAACATGAAGGAGAAATTCCTATAGAGACAGATCCAGGAGAAGAAGAAAGAGTCTTCAGAAAGGCTTTCTTAGACCTCACTGAAATGGTGAGGATATTGTACCAAGAAAGAAATGAGAAATTGGCTGGAGAAGGGTCCAAACATCCACATGAAGGAGAGGGCTCTTCAGGAGGTAAGAAGGATGATGATCATTCCAAGAAAGGACATGGAGGAAATGCTGATCCACCACCCCCATCTTCACCTTCTTCCTCTTCATCCTCGTCTTCTTCTGTTCATAAGCATAGATCCTCTGGAAAAAGTCCTTTTTTGAAGCTTGATGTAAAATTCGAATTACCTATGTTTAATGGTGAAGTGAATGCAGAAAAGCTTGACAACTGGATTAGGCAGTTGGAAGTTTACTTGAGGATCCAGAATATGCATGATGATACCACAAAGATTCAGTTGGCTTCTTTGAGAATGGATGGAGCAGCATTGGTCTGGTGGGAGGCTAAGACTAAAGAGGAGATCAAGAAATTTGGTAAGGTCACCTTAACATGGCCTGAATTCTGTTAGCCATTAAAAAACAGTTTTATCCTCTTGCTCACATGCAGAAAGCCATTGTGAATTGGTAAAATTTCAGACAACTTAAGGCTCAGAGTGTCCAAGACTACACCCAAGAATTCAGGAGAAGAGCTCTCTTGTTAGGGGTAGATTTACAGACCCAAGAAACCTTGCTAAAATACATTGGTGGCTTGCATAGCTACCTTAGACACACCATCTTGATGTTTAACCCTACTAGCCTGGACGAGGTTTGTGTCCAAGCTACCCATTTAGAGGCAAGGGGAAAAAACACATTTGAAGAGGGTAGAAACAAGCCCCCCAAGGGGAAAAACAAAGAGAAAACCTCCAAGGGAAAGGGCAAAAAGAATACATCTGTCAAATAGGAGAGTGAGAAAGTGATCTGTAAACATTGTTTTAAACCAGGCCATGAGGAGAAAAACTATTGGGAATTATATCCTGAAAAAATACCTCAATTTAACAAATCCAAAGGGAAATAGAAAACTGCTGCTACTACATCTACACCACAAGGTTTAGGGGAAGATTCAGGTGATGAAACCAAAATTGTAGCCATGGGTTTGAAAAACTTGAAGGGAAAAGAAATCGAAACTCAAGCCAGCACTAGTACCTCAAACTGCCATGTACAAGCTCCTAATGAGGAAGAAAGAATTGAATTGTTTCATGTAAGGGTGATTTCAAAACATACTAAAATTGGCACACTTTTTGATAATGGGTCACAAGCAAACCTTATATCAGAGGACTTGGTCAAGCAGCTTAAACTTGAGACCGTTCCACATCCGAAGCCATATCCACTTGGATGGATTTGCAAGGATGCAAATTTACAAGTTTCAAGAAAGTGCACATTGCACTTTGCAATTACTGCACATTTCATTGACACAGTTGAACTTGATGTGGTACCTTTTCATATAGCAGGAATTGTTTTGGGAAGTCCTTACTTGTTTGACAAGAAAGCTATCTTTCATCGCCATGAAAACAAATATCATCTGTTCAAAGATGGCAAGGATTTCATTGTTAGAGCTCATCACAAGAAGACAAATATAGTGATGGTGAATGCAGGATAGGTAAAAGGCTGGTCAATTCAAGTAAGAATTTTGTTCTTCTTATGATTAAGCCCAAGGTTGATGTGAATCATGAGTCATTTGACAATTGTGATCCAAAACTTAAATCAGATCTGTATGATGTAGTTGATGCATATCATGAGATGTTCCAGGAGCCTACAGGTTTGCCTCCTAAGAGGGAGATTCAACATGAAATCCATTTGCATCCAGATTGTCCTCTTCCAAACATAGGCATGTACCGCATGTCTATTATGGAGAATGCTGAAATAAAGAAGAAAATCAAGGACTTGTTGGACAAGGGTTTCATAAGGCCAAGTACTTTGCCATGTGGGTCACCGATTGTATTGATTCCAAAGAAAGATGGCACTTGGCGTATGTGTGTTGATTTCAGGGCCTTGAACAAGATAACGGTAAAGAATCATTACCCACTCCCAAGGATAGATGATTTGCTAGACCAGCTGAAAGATGCTCGATATTTCACTAAGCTAGACTTGCGCAGTGGATATCATCAAGTAAGAATTGAAGAAAGTGACATTTGGAAGACAACCTTTAAAACCAAACAAGGACTCTTTGAGTGGCTTGTGATGCCGTTTGGTTTGTGCAATGCACCTGCAACTTTCATGCGGGTAATGGATGATGTCTTGCGTCCTTTTCTTGATGATTTCGTTATTGTCTACTTAGATGACATCTTAATTTTCAGCAAGTCTAGAGAAGATCATGTCATGCATGTTAGAAAAGTACTTGATGTTTTGAAGAAGAATCAGTTATTTCTTAAAATGTCAAAGTGTGAATTTGGAAAGACTTCTTTGGTTTATTTGGGACACATAGTAGGAGGAGGTGCTTTGAGAATTGATCCTGCTAAGATTGAGGCTATTGTGAAGTGGCCTACTCCCAAATCCATAACATAGGTAAGAAGTTTTTTGGGTGCAGCTCAATATTGGAGGAAGTTTATCTTTAACTTCTCTTCTATAGCAGCTCCTATGCATGCAGTGACAAGTGTGAAGCATGCTTTCCAATGGGGAGGCAAGCAGCAAAAAGCTTTCGAATCTTTGAAAGAGAAGATTAGTTCAGCTCCAGTCCTTGCATTACCGGATTTGAGACAGCCATTTGAGATACAAACTGATGCTAGTGATTATGCTATGGGTGCAGTTCTTCTACAGCATGGTAAGCCTATTGCTTTGCATTCTGAAACTTTTAATGGTGCTGTTGTAAATTATCCTACATATGATAAGGAGTTGTATGCGTTGGTACAAAGCATCAAAAAGTGGAAACACTACTTGATGGGCAAAGAAACTGTTATACATACCGACCATCAGCCCTTATAGTACTTGCAATCACAAAGCAAGTTACAACAGTCACGACACTTCAGATGGATGGGCTTCTTGCAATAGTTCCATTTGGTAATAAGGTATAAGAAAGGTACTTTGAATAAGGTTGCTGATATGCTTTCAAGGCCTATTATTGGTGCTGTTACTTTACTTAAGAATGCTTCCATTGTACATGATAGTTACATAGAACAATATGCATCTGATGATGACTTTAAAGATGTGTATGCTAACTTGAGTAAAGGGAATCATGTAGAGGAAAATGACTATCACATGCATAACAATTTGTTGTTTCATTTGGGCAAGTTGTGTATACCACAGGGGGAGAGGATATATGTCATAAGAGAAGCTCATTCTTCTCTTATTGCTGGCCATTTTGGTGTGAGCAAAACAGTTGCACATCTATAGAGGTATTGCTATTGGCCTCGCATGGTAGATTCTGTTTCAAGGTTCATAAGAGGTTGTTCATTATGTGCTACAAGCAAGCCTAGCAATAGGAAGCTTGGTTTGTATACTCCTTTGCCGGTACCTTCTAGACCATGGGAGAGCATCTCTATGGATTTTGTAGGAGGTTTGCCAAAATCTCGAAAGCAGCATGATTATTTATATGTAGTAGTTGATCGTTTCAGCAAAATGTGTATACTTATGCCTTGTAAGAAAACTATAACTGCTGAACAAACTACTGAATTATTTTTTCATCATGTATGGATTCACTTTGGTTTGCCTACTTCCATTATTAGTGACAGGGATTCCAGATTTGTGGGGAATTTTTGGTCCAACCTATGGGAGATGATGGACACAAAGTTGAAGAAAAGTACTGCTTTCCATCCGCAAACAGATGGACAAACCGAAGTTGTGAACAGAACCATTGTGCACCTCTTGAGAGGTTATTGCAGCAAGCATCCCAAGCTTTGGGATGAACATTTTCACTACATACAACATGCTTATAATCGTGTCAAGCACTCTTCCACAAACACCTCACCGTTTGAAGCTTGTTTTGGTTACTTGCCAAAATCACCTCTTGATTTCATTCTTGAGAAAGATTTTGCCATTGAGGGACATAGTGACATTGACAAAGCTCGTTCATTCATTGAAAGAATTCAGCAAATACATCAGCAAATTCAAGAACAGCTTGAGAAGAGTCAAGGCAAGTACAAGGAAAGACACGACAAGCATAGAGTCGATCACAAATTTCAAGAAGGAGATGAGGCATGGCTGTACATTAGTAAGGAAAGGATGCAAGGAGAAGGTAAAAAGCTGAAGCCTATTCATTATGGTCCATTCAAAATCCTCAAGAAGGTTGGAAAAAATGCTTTTCAATTAGATTTTCCTTCCTACATGCAAATGTATTCTGTTGTTAATGTGGAGAACTTACGTTTGTATGAACCTCCTTTGATTGTTGATCATTAAAGTGATGTTCAGCTGCCATCTATAGAAGATTTCTCGCCAGAATTCTTAGATGAGCTGAAAGAAGATACAATCCTTGACAGAAGGACACACACTTCAAGGAGGGGCAGTGTAGATTATGTTCGGATTGGTTTCAAAGGCAGCAAACCAAACAAGGCAAAGTGGATGGAGGTGGAAAGAGTGAGGAAGCTGTACCCTCACCTCTTTAACAGGTAGTTGAAGGCTTTTGGGGTCCAAAAGCTTCCCAATGGGGAGGCGTGATCAGGTGCTCATGTCCTAAGTGTCGTAAAATGCTCAAAATTTAAAATGCTTAGAACTGGTTCAAAGTTGAATGACTAGAAATTGCTCATCTTCCTGATTCCAGCGCCGCAAACGGTTCGAAAAACGGTCGCCGTATGAGGAAGTTATGGCAAAAAGAAGAATTTGTCCATAACATTAGAAATTTTAATTTTTCAAAAAAAAAATTAAAAAAGGAATATTCCGCCTGGCACGAAATCCAAGGCAACCACCAAACATTAAATGTAACTACAGTTAAGTTGGTGGAATTTTGGTAGGAGCGCCAAATTTGGCGGACCCTCCATAATTGGCGGAGCTATCTGGAGTTAACTAAAGTTAGCTGGAGTTTTTCTAGGGGAAAACTGGAGAAACTTTAAATGGCCATAACTTTGGCTAGGAAAGTCGGTTTTGGACGATTTGTTTTTTTGATTTTGGGTATTTCCGACCTTTTGAAGCCATTGGTGCAGGTATTACAGCCATCTGAGGTCATTTGTAGAGGTTTTGAAGCAGTGAAAGTTCTAGGAGCCATGAGGGCCGAGTTTTGTGAAGACTGTATAGGGTTGCAGGTATCCATTGGAGGTGATCCAATAGTCAATCCTGAAGGATTCAAGTGTTCTGAATCCATTTTTACCATCTATTTCTCCTATAGATTCTTCTATTCATCTGTATTTTCAATTTGAGCATTTAATAAAAACAAGGACAAGCCCAGTTGGGAGCTTTGGACCTAGCAAACGTAACCCTGGAGGGGGTGAACTGCTTTATCAACTTCTTTTGCATTTGTGGTTGATTTATTTTGCAGATCAAATTTGTTTTAATGTGTTAAACAGTAAAAGGAAATAACTCTGCTATGCTTAAATGGGTCATGAACAGCTGAAAGTTTCATGTGTTTTCTTTCTGCAAGACATGGAAATCTTTTAAACATGTTTAATTCTGAATTGAATACCTTGCAAACAAATTTCAAGTAGTTTCAAATTCAGATCAATCACACAAATATATAGGTGGTTGAATTTATTGAGTTTTTGATATAGTTATGATGACCAAATGATCCTAAAAACTTAATGGCAGTGTAGGTCTCATTGATACCTTTCCAACACTTGAAAATGAGTGACATGTGGAACCCCTCTTGAGTTGCCACATGGCATGATGATATCGTTTTGATGTCATCATGTGGGAGACAAAAGACCCGTGGGGACCTAATATCAAGGCATGGTTACATGGTTTAAAATGAGGGGCTAAAGCTTCGCCATCATCACGATGGAGACTCAGGTCATATGAATTCATTATCACATGAGCATGTGGCTCTAGTTGGCTATGGTCAAACCCTAGAATTCCAAGTAGAATCTCGTGGAATTTTTGGTTGTCCCTCTCAACAACAAACCGCATGGAATCATTATATATACAACACCCATGTCATCAAAATATACACAACAAAAAAAATTGAATTGAATGGAAAGTTTGAGTCCTTGTGTGAAGGTTTCATTTGTCGAAGGTTCTAGTTCTGGTGACTATTGGTGATTGGAATTGGCAGATCTCGTATAGTTTGGTTGTAGATAGTAAGGGAGGCTTGAGTGCCTATTACACAATATTTTGTCACACCTCCTATTCACTTCATGTTCCATATCCCGAAGTTCCAAAATGTTGACAATTGTGAAGTATATCCATCATGATACCCAGATAAAAACATCCCTGAAAAACCAAAGGAAAACTACCCTGAGTCAATTCTTAAGAAGTTTATCTAAATCCCTAATTTTTAGGGCCAGTGTGCTCTGCTCCACTGCATGCCTGTGTTGATGGTAGGTTGCACCACATTACCCTAGCACTGCCAGCACGGGTTTTGATATGAAAACCTGCATTGAACCTCTTTTGGCAGGTGTTGAGAAGGTAAATCCCCTCTACGGATAGAGGCGATCCCTACTAGCCCAACAGGGGTCTAGCAACAATCACACAATGCCGTCACGCATGTTCCTAGTTACAATTAGACAAGAAGTAAAGAGCACCTACTTGGATTCCTGCGCTGTCGTTGGTCGAGGAGATGTTTCCTTTGCTCCTTCGCTTCAGCTGGTCATAGTCCTCCGCGATCCCCGCGAACGGACACCTGCACACACGAAAGGAAGACGAACGCAAGCATAAAATCTAGCAAAAGTAACTATATGCCAGTCAGAAAAGACATAATTCACATTTATCCATTGCATATAACAAACGAGAATGGAACAATAATGGCAGTCATCTATTATTAATTTGAATAGAGAAGAGTACAACCAAATGTTCTGACGTCGATAAACTTCTCAGGAGGGATCAGTCAGCATGTGTCTCAAGCATTCACCTTTGAAGATGGTTCTCCCAAGACAAACTAGTCTCTCTCTCTCACACAAATGTCACAAACAAACTTCCCAAAGCAATCAATCACTTCCACTCCTAACACACCACACCTATAGCAGCAATCTGAGCACTACAAGCTCTTGTATAATCCAAGCTAAATCTAGCTATCCTCTAACTAGCTGCTCATGGTAATGGTGGAGGTTTATATAGGAGAAGGAGTCTCCTAGAAAGGTGGAAGGATGAGCTTATCTTCAAGGGGAGTAGTTGCAAAGAGTCGAACAGACATGCCATAGAAGGGAGTCGACATTCACAAAGCTAACAACCAAGCCTGGAAAGATCTGGAAGGCTGGTTGTTTGAACAAATTCGCCCAAACTGGATCAGCGCGGATTATATGGAGACTGCCGCGCTGTCAGCACATGACAGCAACTGAACAAGCCATGTCAGCGCGGAAGGACACGTGAAAGCCGCGCTGTGCGTCATCGCGGAAAAGTGATGTTCTTCCGCGATGGCAGCGCACGAAATACACTGTGGGGCGCTGGTCATCGCGGTTATTTTAGGAACAGACGCGCTGATGCACAAAACTTTGGAAAAATGGGTTTTTTAGCCAGTTCAGGGCACAACATTCAGTGATTGTGACTTCTTTGACACAGCAGGGTGACTGACAGGAAGGCAGTGACAAATTACTGTGTAACAGATGCCCCCTAAAGCATGAAGACCGAGAGAGTGGGAGGGGTGAAATGCTTTACAACACACGCCGAACTGAAACACCACCAGGAAGTACCGAAAAATCTCTGACAATCATGTACACGCAGTCTCGGCATGGGCGCAGCCATCCAAAAGACATGCAAAACTGGTCTATAGTGTGGACGCAGCCACCCAGATAAAAAGACCATAATAATGACAAGGTATGGGCGCAGCCATCCATGAAGACTCAGGTATGGGCGCAGCCATCCACTGATGAGTTATGATTATCCACAAAATCGCAACCTGGACCACAGTGAGCAAGGATCCAGGGTCTTGCGCTCCATCTCGACCCGAACAGAGTACAAGTCCACACATGTGAATACAGGGGTTGAAGTCGAACATGTATGAACATCGCCTGATTACCGGTCAATGATGAGAACCGTTAACAGACGCGAGAGGTACCACCAATAATGACAATGGCCCTCAAGGTACTATAGGTACAATCCGTAGCGTGTGAATCAATGAGTTGGTGTCGAACACCCACGGAATCATTCGATCGTAGGTCAATGATGTAAACCTTGCGTCGAACACGAGGAACCTGCCATTGAGGCATGCAGGCTCCAAGGCACCTGGAAGGAGTCTCTAAGTCACTTTCTCGGATAATGAGTTGAAGTCGACGAGAAGTGGCCTTGATCGAAGGTGGGCCATAATGATTCCCACATCAGCGACACGAGACAGAGGTATAATAATTTGTGATGAGATAGCGAACGAGGTTGCTTTGTGGCAGAGGACAACTTCTCTTGAACACATAACGGCACTATAACGGATTTGGCAGTACTTGACATCAAATGAGCAGCGGGTAGGATGATGATGGCAATAAACAGATGAGAGGTCAAATAGGATGTCCCAAACCCATGGAGGTTAGTGAAAACGAGATGAGATGACCCCACCCAGACACGAAACAGCGGAGTGCCGTGTTCAAGAGCGACGTACTGCCGAGACGACTGTAATCAAAGTTCCATTTTCCCCACCTTTGCAGGCAGGTACCCCGATTATTTTTGGATGACAAGCTTGACGGGGGTAACATATGCTTGATGTGTGTCATGTTGACAATATCCGATGTCATTGAGTGTTTAACGAGCCTGACAAAGGAAAAACTCGGCTTCTTTTCTTGTTTCGAGAGTCTGAAAAGAATGCGGAAAAGGAGACTCCAGGGGGGGTCCTTTTTCGTACAGTTGTGTCTCTCGAGCCCGAAAAAGTATAAAACTGTGCTCGAAAGAACCGCCCGGTCATTACAACCGAGGAGTACTTTTCATGAATAGTGTCTCCGACCGGAAAAAGTAAAAAAGTGGTCGAAGACACGTCGTTTTAGAGCCAATATCGAGTGCGAAACGACAAACACCCGGCGATCTTTTTGGTTTAACGGTCGGAAAAAGAGCCTAAAAGGCGACCGCCTCTCATTTCTTTAACGAGTCGAGAAGGGGACTCGGCAATCTTTTCATCTTTAAACGGTCAGAAAAGAGCTTAAAGCAGACCTCCATTTTTATTCTCTTTAACGAGTCAAAAAGGGAAAAATACTCGGCAATCTTTTCACATTTTACGAGTCAGAAAAGAGCTTAAAGGTGACTCGTCCTAGAGGAACGAGTGGGATAAAGGGTAGCAACTGGTTCCGGTAATGGTGGAACTGCTCAAAACATGTAATGGTCAAGAGGCTGGCTAATAAAACCACTCATCGCTGCGGTTCCTCAGGAAAGGATAAACAATCAAGTGAAAGCATATGATTGGCCAAAGAGATGGTGGCGATGGAATGAAAACAACCAAGGCTCATCTAGCAAAATCCAATGGATAAAAATGGCAATCACGAGATGTAAATCGGGTATGGGTTCATTTTTACACAAGCTTGAACCATGGAGAACTCTGCTTGGATTATGTTTCATGTTTACACAAGCTTGAAACGAAAAACTATGCTTGCTATAAGTTTGCATGCCCCCCAGCATAATAATGAAAATCGAGGTACATGCCCCCCAAGCTTCATTGCATTCAACAAAGTGGATGGAATGAAGGTTCACTCTCGAGATCTATGAAAGACTCGACTTGTATTTTACGAGATCTTAATCAAAACACTCGATCTGGAAAGGGAGGTGTTTCATTTTTTAATGAGGTTGACACAGTAAAAGAACTATCCTCATAACCCGTGTTTCATTTTTTAACGAGCTTGACACAAGATCAGGAACTATGCTCCGACACCTAGTTTCATTTTTTTAAGGAGCTTGACACAGGAAAGCGAACTATGCTCCGACCAGACCCAGTTTCATTTTTTAAGGAGCTTGACACCGGAAAGGAACTATGCTCCGACCAGACCTAGTTTCATTTTTTAAGGAGCTTGACACCGGAAAGGAACTATGCTCCGACCAAGCCTAGTTTCATTTTTTAAGGAGCTTGACACTGGAAAAGAACTGTGCTCCAACACCTAGTTGCATTTTTTAAGGAGCTTGACATAGGAAAGTGAACTATGCTCCAACCAGACCTAATTTCATTTTTTAGGGAGCTTGACATAGGAAAGTGAACTATGCTCCATCCAGACTTCATCATAATGAACGGGAAGTGGAGGCCCCCAAGAAAGAGGCTCCGGAGGAAAGGCCGACATCTTGGAAATCAGGACCTAATGCCCCCAGGACACTATGCACGATGGTGTCATCACTAGGTACGAGCACGGGGTAGGTGGCCACGTAGTTGATTTGCGGCGAGGCAGATGCAACTTGTGGATGAAAGCCAGGAGGGAAGGATGAGTGCGCCGGAGGGGCTTGTGGACGAACGAACGATAATTGATCGAACGTCACGATTCTTCCATCGTGTGGAAAACAAACCACACGGAAAAGTGAAGAAACAAGGGCTCCCATGGCATACACATAATCACGACCAAGGAGAAGACTGAAGTCTAAAGAACCTTGGGTAACTGAGACGTCTATATAGACAGTTTTACCCCCCAAAGTAATAGGAAACTTCGGGAGGATCCCTAATGGCTGACTCGTTCCTCCATCAAACGCGGTGAGATGCGGTGCGACAGGTACAAGCGATGGGGAACCCAAAGCTCGCCAAGTAGTAACGGGCATGAGACTAACCGATGCTCCTTCGTCTAACACAGTGCCAGGCAGCGCCTTATTGCAAGCATAGGCGGTGACCCAGAAAGGCACATGGGACGGAAGGGGAGGGGCAGTCAAACGACTCCAATCAAAGGAGATGACCGAACTACTTGGTGGGGGAACCATATGGTTGCCCCCTTGCTCGGAAAGAACCGAATCTAAATTCTCCGGAGAGGTTTCAGGAGAACCTTTATCAAGCTCAGGAGAATCTGAGGAGACGAGAAGAACATGAGAATTTTGCTCTTCCGAAACAGAGTGGTTGAGAGGAGGTGAACTCGAATCAACACCCTTTCCGACCAACGACGGGTCTGGAACAGACTGGGAACAGCCAGGTTCGGGAAGAGGGGCCTGGACAAAAGGGGGATCTGAAGCGATCTCTTTGTCAACAAGGGCGCGATCTACAGTTGTAGAAAGACGCTGATAACCAGCGGGGAATGGATTCGGAGGAGCAGCAAGACTTTCCAACACAGCAGAGGCTTTATCCATGAGTGGACAAAGGTGAAGGGGATGTTTGCCTTCACAAAGTCGGCAGGGGATTCGAAGCTTCCCTTTCTCCTTACCATTCCCAACTGATGAGGTAGCATCGCCATGATCATCAGTGGACGATGAAGGGTGGGCCGGATCGCGAGACCATACTTCTAGTACCCTGGGAATGCCAGGACAATCACGAAGCAGATGGTCCTCCTTGCATAATCGACAAGGAAACTTAACCTTCCGCGGAGGAGCAGAAGGTGACCCGACTTCAGGTGCACTGGAGTGAATAGCTAGACTTGAGAGGGGGACTGTGTGTGTAGGCTCTCCCTTAGGGGACTTCTTCTTCTTGGACTTCCTCTTCTTCTTCTTAGCCACCTGGTTACTCCCATCGAGAATTTCACCAGGCGAAGTACAAGAGGATGACGTAGAAGTAGGCGTCGAAGGGGAGAGATCCACCTTAGGATCAACATGATGTTGTTCAGGTGGAGGGACTGATGGACTAACAGCCGATACGGTAGGGACCAAAGAGGTTGAAAACAACCACACAGGCAACCCGACAGTTAACCCTGGTAGGGACAACGTCGCCATGTACGGAGCACCAACATTCCCAAGAGGAGGGAATTGTCCTGGATTCCCATCAGAGGGGGAACCTGGGTTAGTGAATCCCGGAAAAGTTGCCATAGCAGACGAACACGAAACCTACTCAGGCTAGCGCACATAAGATCTAACCAGGAAATGTTATCGAGGCCGAATAAATTGTTAAGACACTGGAACCAAACTTGACCTTTTCATGTTTCAAGAGTCGAGAAAAGGACGAAAAGATGACTCTAGTCTCCTTCGAATGTTTAATGAGCACGAAGTGACAAGACGCTCACAGGCACCTTTTCGTTTAGGGAGTCCGAAAAGGATCAAAAGCGACTGCTCTGGAACTCTAGGTAAAGGGTGTGCCAAACTTTTCGCAAAACCACAGAATACTTTTTAGGGTACGGGTGGTCAATCTTCGTGAATGCTGTGTTCACTGCATTGCGAATCGTAAGGCGGTAGACTCGGCTTCCTATGGATAAAGGATAAAAGCCTAGTGGGGTCTCCCTATATACGCGACGGTACGTGGGAGCGCAGTCCGTGTTAGACCACTATCGAGTCACAGAAGGAGGAATCACCCAACCTAATGTGAAACAACAGTGACTATGTTTAAAGACGCCGGAACACGTCTCTAACCTAGACCTCTAGATATTTGCGTTTAGTTCCAATGCGTTTTTAGATTCATTTGGTTCATTTTATAGTTGATCTTGAGATTAAGTTTCGATTTCAAGCTCTATCGTATGTTCTCTCACAATTACCTAGATGCAAACTACATGCCAAAGAATACCATTTTGTTCGATGAATTCTAGCTACGAAAGGGCAAGAAATTTTCTATCAAACAAAACAAGTACAAGCAAACAAGCAACTTAATGCAACCTTAAGCGAGGAAAGGAAACTTTTCTTTTGAAAATGCAAATCAATGAAACATTCTTTTCCTTTTCGATTTTTTAAAAGCAAAGCCACTAGTTTGATTTTCTTTCAGTGACACAAAGCATCTAAAATAATTTGGAGGAACCGGAACACCAAGTAAACTACTTAATGAAAGCACACAAAGTTCCCTAAACATTCAACCAAAGCTTCCAAATCAAAGGAAAACAAAGGTCTGCACGAGCTATGTAATCTAAGCTCGTCAAGACAAGCAAGGATTGTAACAAGGAGGAAGCGAATGTGAACTGATCGATCCAAACAATCGTAATCTATGCTTGGTAGTGAAGAAATCGAATCAACATAAAAAGGTGGTTCAATAATCGACACTAAAAATCAACCAGCAATAAGCAGTGGAAAAGCCTCAAGCAAATCAATAAGAGGGTTGTGGATGAACCTTGAATAGACAAGTAACCCAAGCAAATGGTTTCTCGATGAAACTTCTAAAGGGCTAGGTCACATGGTCACAAGACTCACTCGAATGAAATCAAAGAGAGAGCGTCCCTTAACCAAAAGCAATCAAAACAAGCTAATGAGGGACAAGAAACAACAGGGGATAAGAAAGATTGATGAATTCAGGAGATAAAGTTATAAAAACAACTTTTAGGAATCAGCGCAAGTTTTACACTGAGCACCCGAGATGATCAAGGGTCAGCGCAACTTTTACACAGACCACCCGAGCTGTCAGCGCGACTTTTGCCCCAAAAACCGAGATGATCTCAGAAAAGCAGAGTCAGCGCGGAAATAAGCTAGAAAAACACAGTCAGCGCGGAATTAAGCTAGAAAGCGGCGCTGTCATCGCGGATATACACGTCTTTTCCGCGCTGATCCGATTTTCAGCGCGACTGTTAAAATTAAATCCGCGATGGAGCTCAAAAATAGGGACAGGCAAATCAAAACTCCCAAATCAAAACAGCCAATCTTTCAATCAAACAGGGGCATTTCCCAGATCAACCCAGGAAACGCAAAAGACTGATAATTAATCCCCAAAGTTTCAAAAAGAGAGCAATCAAACAAACTCAAAACAAGGATGAATGAAAAAGGACAAAGGCTGATCCCCAGCGGAGTCGCCAAATTGTTGAGAAGGTAAATCCCCTCAACGGATAGAGGCGATCCCTACTAGCCCAACAGGGGTCTAGCAACAATCACACAATGCCGTCACGCATGTCCCTAGTTACAATTAGACAAGAAGTAAAGAGCACCTACTTGGATTCCTGCGCTGTCGTTGGTCGAGGAGATGTTTCCTTTGCTCCTTCGCTTCAGCTGGTCATAGTCCTCCGCGATCCCCGCGAACGGACACCTGCACACACGAAAGGAAGACGAACGCAAGCATAAAATCTAGCAAAAGTAACTATATGCCAGTCAGAAAAGACATAATTCACATTTATCCATTGCATATAACAAACGAGAATGGAACAATAATGGCAGTCATCTATTATTAATTTGAATAGAGAAGAGTACAACCAAATGTTCTGACGTCGATAAACTTCTCAGGAGGGATCAGTCAGCATGTGTCTCAAGCATTCACCTTTGAAGATGGTTCTCCCAAGACAAACTAGTCTCTCTCTCTCACACAAATGTCACAAACAAACTTCCCAAAGCAATCAATCACTTCCACTCCTAACACACCACACCTATAGCAGCAATCTGAGCACTACAAGCTCTTGTATAATCCAAGCTAAATCTAGCTATCCTCTAACTAGCTGCTCATGGTAATGGTGGAGGTTTATATAGGAGAAGGAGTCTCCTAGAAAGGTGGAAGGATGAGCTTATCTTCAAGGGGAGTAGTTGCAAAGAGTCGAACAGACATGCCATAGAAGGGAGTCGACATTCACAAAGCTAACAACCAAGCCTGGAAAGATCTGGAAGGCTGGTTGTTTGAACAAATTCGCCCAAACTGGATCAGCGCGGATTATATGGAGACTGCCGCGCTGTCAGCACATGACAGCAACTGAACAAGCCATGTCAGCGCGGAAGGACACGTGAAAGCCGCGCTGTGCGTCATCGCGGAAAAGTGATGTTCTTCCGCGATGGCAGCGCACGAAATACACTGTGGGGCGCTGGTCATCGCGGTTATTTTAGGAACAGACGCGCTGATGCACAAAACTTTGGAAAAATGGGTTTTTTAGCCAGTTCAGGGCACAACATTCAGTGATTGTGACTTCTTTGACACAGCAGGGTGACTGACAGGAAGGCAGTGACAAATTACTGTGTAACAGCAGGTGTTCCCAAAATGGGGGAGAAGCTTCGTATGCTAGAAACTATGAGAACAATGAGTTTACTATTGGTTGTTGTAGATATGGTCAAGCTCTCCCATTTCGAGATTTCTAATTTTATTGTATACTAAAGCCCTGTCATTTAATTTGTCAACTCGAGGGTTTCGTAAACTTAGAAGCAAACCAAAATATATGGGACCTCAGATGAAACTGTTGTAGAAAGTTTGTTTAGAATGGAAATGCATATTACAACTATAACTAAATAAAACTGCAAAAGAAATCACATGCAAGAAAACTGAATTAAATTCTAGGGGTGGAAGTTAAATTCTAAAAGTGGAATTTACAAACATTGTGGCCTTTCTAAACTATTCAAAAACAAAGTAATCTATGGAAACCTATAAGAATAAAACCTATGATAATCTAGAAAGCAGTAAATAACAACTAGTGATTTAGTTGTGAAGAAAGAAAACTAGGATAACTAGTAAGCAAGCAGCTCAATGACAATCAAATCAAATCTAGGAAATGAAATCATACTTGCGGAAAGTAAATCATACTTGTAGAAAAGAAATAACAAAAATCAAGTTATGTTACAATTGTATGTAGATTGTGATTGATGTGGATCCTTCCATTCCTCAACGAGCACACATGAACAACTATCGCACCTTAAGAATCAAACAACATTCATAAATCATAATTTTGGAGAAAATGATAATATTCATGATGAATGAAGAATCATAAATGTGATGTTAATGAATAACTCATAATTGTTGGCTTCCTTTGAAGGATGCACCTCTTATTTATACATGAGTTAGGGTTATCTGCTCAATAAATGCAGATCCCTTAAATATCTAATAGATCCATACTTGTCTCAACTTATCCCTAAATATTAGATACAAATCCTATGACTCATAAAGACCTCCATGATATTTCTCCTTGGAATATGGTCCACCTTTTGAGTTGAAATTCGAATTTGTGCTTGGGAGGACAAGTAAGACCCTTCTAGAACCTCCAAATATGCCTACACATGTCACAAAACTCATAACACATATATAGGTATAGGAAACTATGTTAATTTCCTAGTTTTTAATCATTAATTCACTTATAATGCATAAAGTAAATAACTTTGGAAAATAAGGATTCTAACCCATATCTTTGTGAAGATGATTACTTTATGTAGGGTTTTAGGGCCAGATAGTAATGAGATGAAGGTTAAATAGACATGAAATGATGGAAATATGGATGAAAATGGAAGAAAATTTTGAGACTCAGCATACCCCCCAACTGAAGTTGTTGCATGTCCTCATGCAACTATTGCATTGATCTTTTTATCCATAAGTTGATCCTTTTCTAATGTTTTGTTTCTTTATGAGCTTTGGCTTGTATGGAGTCTCTTCAAACTTTGTGTCATCAATTCTCTTTTGCAAAGTGTGATACATTTGATTGCAACGTATATTTTTTATGGTTGGTTCTTGTGTGACAACCAAAATTTTTGAGTATTGGTTCTTGTGTAACAATACTTTTGTTTTTTTGTTGCATCGAAATACATGAAAACATTGAGAACTTTCTTTTCAAGTCCTATAGTAGCTATCAATGAATTTATAATTTGTAAAACATATAATCTTTTGGAATCATACTGCAACAATAGTTGATTGGGAAGAATATGTGAGTTGGAATGAAATGAAAATGTGTGATGGTGTATGAGATGTAAATGTGAATTGATGTCCCTTCCCCCCAACTAAAGTTGTTTTCAGTTTATGATAATATGAGAAAGGGAGTATAAATGGAGTGATGAATTTTCCAAAATTACAATTTTAGCTTTTAAGGAATTGTATGACTAAAAATTAGAAAAAAACATACCTTCACTTACCTTCAATGTGAATGAGTTGTGTATACTGAAGAGTGTGGTTGCTAATGTTCGATCATGGAGTATGTAAAGAAAGGAATTTTATCTACTTTATTCTTTTTGTGATGATGATAGGATTGGGATCTTTCTTCCTACTGTTACAAATTGATTCCTGCTGCAAACTGATGAAATGATGTAGTCTTCAATCGTTAAAAAACCCGATGGTATGATTCCATTCATGCGAATAAATTTGCTGATGTCGAGCGTGAAGAGAAGTCATTGGTTTACCAACCATTAATGAATGTCGTTAACCAATGCGGGACAAAATCAGAGTTAATGTTAATGAGTGCCAAGGTACCTAAGTACATCTTGCGAAGTGCGAATAGATGAGATGATGTCGAGCCACTTACAATATCCAATTATCAAGGGACATTGATGTATTCCCATGATTGTTAATGAGAGAAATTATCATTAAGGCATACAAGCTTCAAGGTACTAATAAGGACTCTAGCCTGGAATCTAGATAATGTGTTGATGTCAATAGGCCAAGAATTTTTACAAGGGAGGTGTTAATGAATCCCCCATCATCTAATGCGAGCATAAAAAAAAATTGAAGTATTATGGATGAATTCTTTTGCAGTTGATCAAGGTTTATCTGACAAAACTAAAAGGAAAATGTAATGAATCATCTTTTAGGGAGCTGAAATGGTTTCATTGTTCAGTTACAGGTTAGTGAAAGTGAGGCCGGAAAGTATAATGACTATGAAAGAAAATGAGATGAAGATTTTATTGATTGAATAGGTAGGAATGCAATGGTAAGACTAGTATCTGAAAGATTTTGAAATGGTGTGATGGATTTGATTTTGAATTCTTTATCCAAAATCATCTTCTCATGCTTGGATATTTCATCTTTGATGTTGCTCTGATCACGTTCTTAAGAAATTTGGTCTTTGAGAGACACTGTTTGCTTGTGGTCATTTGTTTATCTTCTTGGAACCTTCAAAAAAACTAGTACTTTTTCTGCTAGGAAATGTAAGATTATCAAAAGAGATAGGTGATAAATATCTCTATTTATAATTTTTACGCAAAAAAACTAAGAATTGGTACTAATAAAACAAATTCAGGAAAGAAAATCAAATGAATTTTAACCTATTTCAAAACTAGTGCCTTACGTTACCTGCCATGTCTTGTCAACAATTTCTTTATTCTTTTACTATTTTAAATTCTAATGAAATATTTCTCATAGTGTAGCTCTCGTCAAGATCTTTCCGACAATGTTTGAATCATCGAAAACTGATGTCGTATGAGAAATTTATGCTTATTTGAAATTTTTGTGAAACTGTGAAAATAGTCATGCATGAGTGTGACATGGAAACATGATGTTGATGTGAAAGATGAAGTGGGAAGATGATATGGAATGTTTATTATGAATTTATAATGCGTTATCAACAAATAGATCATTGAATTAAATATAGAGTTGCAGACTTGTTTTTCGGTTGCAGAATTATTTTTTAGCAGTAGAATTGTGCATTTCTTGCATCTAAAAATCCTGTGTGGATAGTTAGGTATACACAACTATGAAAATAATTAGTCCGATATTCGAATTGATAAGTACCTTTTTAGAAAAACGAGAAAATCCATACTTGTTTTATTGATTAGAAAATGTAGTGAACATATTTTATTAAAAAAACATTTTTTTTACCTGCATTAAAACAACGGAGAAATTTTTAGAAATACTTGTAGATGTTGACGTCGTAGTTTTTTTTGCTACTCTGTTTGCAATAATCAAAGAGATATTATGTATAGAAATAATTGTTTGTACAATTACGAGAGGTCTTTTTTCGTTAAAACAAATTGACAAACAAATTGCAGACTCTCTAAATGTTGACTCTCGAAATCAAAATAAAACTTGATAAATCTAAATGAAAGCACATGTTTCTTCCTCAGATGAATCATATGGTAAGAATTTAGAAAAAAAAGAAAATAATCATGACTCAAAAATGGGCAATCATTCTCTTCCCTGGAATGTTTGTTGTGGATCCTTGTCATTAATAATAGAATGATGAGGAAAATCATCTGGCATGTCAATGAAATTCAAACCTCTTGCACTGAGTATTTTAAGCAACTCTTCAAAGACAAGTGCATTACCCTTCGGGGTGAGGTATACCCCATCACTCAAATATTTTTGTTGCCAGCCCACATTTTCCTACATTCTTGACTATAAGTCAATAACCAGAACCCTAGACTTAATTAGAACTTCTATACAAGATTTGGCATAAGTCCTGGAAATTACATTAATTCGCTCTGGCAGTTCAATGGCATTTTCTTTGTAGGTAGCTCTTTGCATACTACCTTCAGCCATTTTCATCAATAGGGGGAAGTGTGATTAGCGTTACCAACATCGATTCTGAAGAAACACCATCGAGGCGCATAAATGAAGTTGATTCTTGGTGTAATGTGGATTTCATGAATTGTCCCTCCACAAATTGAAGATAAATCAAATTTGGGTGAGCCATCCTTCCTCTTCGATGGTTAAGCTTCCAATTCATCAAAAATTGGAAATATAATTAGACAAAACCAATACACATCTTATGCATTATAAAGATAAGCAAATTCAAAGGCTTGTAAAGTTATTCATTGGTTCATTTAAATCCTTTCGGAGTTTCCCTAGGCAAACACTTATAAAGGGTTTGCCATCTCAGAACCAATAGAACTGACATAGGTTTCTAAATAATAATGTTAATTGAAAGTGTTTTGTGAAATCTATTTCAAGGAGACTCACTGACTCTCTTAGGGATTTTCGTTGATGAGTTATAGTCTTTTATCACCGTCAATAAAGCTTCCTTAAGGTTTTGGTCTTGTTTTTGCTTCCGTTCTTAGTAACACAATGGGGTTGTCTTAATCAAAGAGCCCTCATAGATTTTGAAAGCTATAAAGCCTTAGCCATTTGGCATAGCTCCCTGTTGGGCTTGGGATCCCCCGCAATAGGTTCTAAGGCTCAAAGCCCAAGTTTTGGTCAAGCTAAGTGTGCAGAGGTGTAGTAGAGTCCGTAGTTGAGTGCGCGAACCCCTGGAGCTGAGTGCGCAGGGCAAAGTCGGGTCTGTACTTGGAATTGAAAGTTAATAAAGAGAAGTTTACTCTGTGCATCTGTTTTGCGTCTGTCTTTTGATGTTATGCATTAATTTTACTCTGTTTATTTACTGCGTGCACTTGATGAATACTTGTATGAATGCTTATATGTGAATTTAATCTAAGTAATCAGCTAACAAAGACTAATTAAGGAAGACTTGGGTAAATAACATGGGTCGCGTTGCAACTAGACCTGCGTGAAGACAATATCATAGGGCGTGGGGTGCCCGTAGGTGCGCTTAGTGCAGTAAGTGCGAAGGTTGGACCGCGTACCAGTCACCTCATATCAGACATCCCCAAGGTGTGAAAACCTAGTTCTAGCACCCTTCCATACTGCTTCGGGTGAGACCTCAGTCTGCACTCTGTGGATTGTTGTTGAAAGGGCCAGCAGTACCAAGATTTTCTTGGCTAAATCACTTCCGAATCTGGGTCAAGCCCCATTAAGTGAACAAATTGTTCCATTATCGAGACCGAGATTTGCATAAGGGATGTCTGATGTCATGCCACTGGAACCAAACAAAGAAGGAAATTGAAAAGTGGTTGGATAAGAAGATTAACGAGTTCGCGACACAGGAAAACATAACTCTGTAGGTATCTAAGGAAACATGATTTGAGCACTATGTGTATATGGAAATCCATGAGATTTTCTTTGCATCCTTTCCTTCTCAGCTATATGAGTGGATCACGAAGTTAGATGACAGCTAGGGAAGGTGTAGGCTTGACAAATCGATAATGTGGACTTCGGAATTGGTGCACAGACTAGAAGCATCAGAAGATAATATCATGTGGGTTGTGGACCATTGGCTCGACCAGATAATAGGGGGATTTATCACTAAGTTTGCGGTAGACATGACCGTGAGCTACAGCGAAGCATAATGACACTTTCTTAAAGGACCGTGAGGTAAGTATATTAAGTCTTTGAATACTTGGATTAAGATGATATTGTGTGAAAAAATGGTCATGTGAATACATTAATGTTGGGGACTACGCAGAGCAGAAAGATATACAAAATCAGCAAAGAATTAGAAAATAGTCCCTTAATTTCACCCTCACAAGAGAGCAAGGAAGAGCTCGCGAAGGTCTCTCTGAGAAGTGCGGTTAGTTTGATAAGGCAGTGCATTCTACGGTTACCACTTCCACCCACACCACCACCTGCTTCACCTCCCTCACCTCCATCTCCACCCACTCCACCACCATCACCTCCACAGTGAAGTATGGCAAGCGCGATCAAACTACCAGTATTTAAAGGAGTAGGGAATAAGGATCCAGACCAATTCTGGTTCGTGGTAAGAGCAATATGGGAAGCACAAGGTGTCACGAATGACAATATTAAGAAGGCCACATTGGTGAGCACTCTGCAAGATCACGCATTAACATGGTATATCAAGCACTCAAACGACCACCCAAACGGAGGGATGGAAAAGATCCAGAACGCGCTGAACAGGGAATTTAGTAGGCCAAAGTCCGAAACACAATCAATCATCGGGTTTAAAGAAATCACGATGCTCCTGGGTGAGACTCCATGGGATCTGAATCAACGGCTGAAGAGTACGATCCACAAAGTCAATATGACGTTGACAGATGGATAGCATCGTGCTTGGTTTGTAGCATCTCTCGCTGCACTTGAGGATGCCGTTATCACAATAGAAACTTTCCACCCAGGCTGAAGCATTGGAAATGGCATTAAGGGTACATGAGACCCCAATACAAGACCCTGGGTTGGAAGTTCAACAAATCCACGCGCAACTACAAAATTTGTGTTTGGAAATGCAAAGCTTGAAGCAAGATAGGGCACTGCAGCCAGACGCGCACGAGGAAGTATGGTGCCTAAAATGCAAAGGCTAGGGCCATGACAAGGATCACTGTTTAGTGCCCGCGAACTACTTGGCAAGAGGAGGGCCAATGCCATTGAGATCGGAGGCATAGGCAAGGCTGAGCAGGACACCTTCTTTATACTGCACGTTCTGTCAGATAGGAGGGAAACATACGACGTATAATTGTCATTTGTTGCAGAAGTATACACAGACACCCCAACAATTGTTTTGTAATTTCTGTAGTCAGTAGGCCACGATGAGCACACTTGCCACAGTTACGAGCTAATGATGGATCGGACCCTAGCCTATATGATGTAGACCGAAATGCGAGCCCTCAACCTAGATGCAGGGATAGAGCGTGCTAGATTTCAAGGGCGAGGTCGAGGACGAGGTGGAATGGAACCAGGAAGGGGTCATGGACAGTTAATTTGTTACAATTGTGGAGGACCAGGCACTATGCCTGCGATTGTACCAACCCGATGAGGATATCATGTTCGTATTGTGCTCAGTTTGATCATGAAACAATAAACTTTCCTACGTTGATCACAAAGATGCGTGAAAAAGGGGTATTCTAGCCTCCCCCAACTCAGAATATACAAATGATGAGGACTGAGCTGTGCGAAGAGGACTCGAATGTAAACATGATGCTTAGAAGCGGTACAGCCACGAGAGAAGATACGAGGAAGCAGCTAGAGGAAAGTACATGGGTTCGCAAGGCTCCTGCAAAGGAAATCAAGTTTGACTTAGAACGCGCAAATGAGACATTCATGGAAGCTAAGAAGAGCTTCGCGGAGGCCTCCACTTCAGGTACTAAGGATCAACTAGAGCCAGGAATGGATTCTTCAATGCTTACTACCTATTTGGAGACATGCATGAAACTACTGCGCGACAACAAGGCAGTTAAAAGACTACAGGAATTGATCACCATATGCGCGGGGTCAGGGGAACCACGTGTCGTCCTAAAATTGGGGAAGCATGCATTGCGCACTGGAAGGGAAATGAGGTTGACTGCATAGATTGGTGAGTATGAAATGGATCAGGTAATCCTAGATTTAGGTTCGGATGTGAATGTATCACCAAAGCAAACATGGGAACGCATGGGCAGGCCCATGTTGCAATGGTCCCCTATTCAATTACGAATAGTGAACCAACAGAAGATTTTTCCCATGGGAAGGTTGCAAGGGGTAACAGTTGATATTGAAGGCACGAGCGTGCAAGAGGATTTTGAAGTAATAGAGATTGTTGATGACAACAATCCCTATCCTGCATTGTTAGGAATAGACTAGGCAACAGATATGAATGGAGTCATCAACCTGAAGAAGCGCAAAATGATCTTTGAGAAAAAGGCACTAGGTGTAGTAGTCCCACTGGACCCAGCCGAAGCAGCGTGCTACACTGAACCAGTGTGCAACGATGATATTGATTTGTATTTACAAGATAATGGCACAAGACCAGGATTGGGTGAATATGACTGTAGATGGAAGGATCTCGTGGGAGCACAAAAGCTCCTGCACTTGGGATTCAGACGAAGAAGTAGAGTGCTGGCAAAATCGGTTGCACGAAGTGACAACGCTGAATTACAACATGATGGTTAGATCACTGCGTTGTGTGACAACCGAGGCAAGAGCACTGCTAACAAATGATGGATTGATAGTGGTTGACGAATTCCTGAGAAAATTTGAAAGCGCAGTACTAGAACAATAGTGGTTCAATGCGTTGAAATGGGAACTGTGCGCAACACCCCCATGATGGTGGGGTACACATCAAGGAAACTTTGAGGATTGGCGCAAATGTAGAAGGATGATGCATCTATGGTTTGGAAGCCCCTAGCTTCGAATGAGAGTCGGGCAGCAAGGACAGAGCAAATTGCATGCCCATCTGTGTCGGTGGGTATAGACATGTGCTATGCAACCTACTCAAGCACACCCCAAACTAAGGATCGAAAATTGGAACAAGATGCAGCAGCAGGAAAGGCGACGTGCACCACAAATGTTCCACGTGGAAGCATTCAATAAGGTATGCAAAGTCCTAAATAGGGTTCACCAAGTGAGACAAACAAAGTGAGACTTATGCGTGCCAACGATTCGGTGGGCCTATAGGGCCATGTGAAAAAACCTGAGTGTAGAGATGACTCTGAAACTGAGGAACATAGTAGAGACCATAATTTTGGAGGAAAGGAATCCTCACACAATAGCTCGCGCAGTTGGGATAGTAGGTGAGGAACAGGATGAGGGAATCATGCAGCTATGCGAGGGCGAACATATGCAGATTCAGGAAGTCGTTCGGTGAGGGAATCTTAAGCTTCGGGACCTCAAAGAATATCGGGTACGACCGAGGAAGAAAAGCATGTTAATGGATGCAGAGATCAAAAAATTGGAAAACAAAATCATGCAAGCATGTCGCATCGATAAACTAAGAATGACAAGACCAGATATGAACAACCATACTACTGCATTATAAGATTGTCATCGAAAATTTGTGATTCTTCTACCATGGCTACGACTAAACCTTACCAGACAAAGTAACCACGGGAGCGCACTGCATATGGAAGAACGTGCGGTGCTAACTATCGCGAGGGTCATTGAGGAGTGCCCACAGACTAGGCTGGACAGTGAATTGAAGCCTCGCACAAGTGGTGTGACCACCTAAATATAAAAGAGTCTGTGAGGGAGCTACGCAATAAGGAGGTTGCGCGCAGGATCGACATGTCACAAGGGCCGTGCTTGCGTAGAGGGGGCTGCATTGCCACGTGGGTAGGATGGGAAGTGACTGTTGGTGTCAATATTCATGACAAGATATCCAATTTAAGACAAAGAAGAGCAGGTGGCGGGCAATTAAGACACAAAGTTAGAACTAGATTTGGGATGATCTACTGCCAAGAATGAATTAATGACTCAAAAATGAGGGGAACGGTCAAATTCAAATTCGAAAGATGCTATAAAACTACCAAGGCTAACCACAAGACAACACTTGTTTGTTTGAGATTTGAGCTGTTACAGAGAGCCCACAGTGTTGAGCGCCAAGCGGTGTTTGAGCCTCCAAAGTTGCGAACAACTATAGACAGCTCGAACAAGATGATAACTACCAGGAGAGGTGTGGGTTTTGTCGAAAGCACCACCAAGGAAGCTGTGCAGAGCCCTACTTTACAGGTGGGGGATGCACCGGAAATTCCAAAATCAGCCCAGACGCCAAGGCCCAAGACGGATCCACAGGTAGCGGTACCAATCCACATGTCCCCCTGAAATCTGCAGTTTGGTAAACTTTCTGTGGAAGACAAGGGCAAGACTGTTAATCTTGAGATAGATGATGAGGAAGAGGACCTCCAGGCTTTCGTAGAGGAGATAGAGGTGGATGAAGAAATGGAAGAAGACATTCAGCCGGTGCGTGCTGCAGCAAAACTGCCCGAGTATGTCCCTCCATGGAAAGGGAAATAAAAAGTACCCAAGGATTTGGATGCCACTAAGAGCACACTCTAAACCCCGCTCCTCCCAGATGGAATTCTGTTTGAAGGTTCAATTCTGGGTTGCATGCCCATAATGAAATTTGAAGATTGGGACCTTGCAGACGGTGAAAAGTTCCCACATTTGGAGACTAGCAAACTCATGAAATAGAGCAAGGAGGGGTCCGTTACAATGCTAGAACCGTAGAAATGGTTGTGTGGTGTGGAGAAGGTCGGGCTACTCCACCTACTATGGATCCCACATTTTCATCACGGACCAATTATATCTTTGTCATCAGGCAGTTGCTTTGCCTGGTACACAATGGGTACCTATGGCTGGAGGAGCCCATTCCCATCATGGCGGAGCTTATTCATAAGATTTCCCGGCTTCCCTGTAAAGGAAGGTACGCCGCAGAAATAGCTAGAAAAAGTTGAGATTTCGCACTCCCAGAGGCTATGAAGAAGAAATACAAGTTGGAAAAGATGTAGAGAGGCTACGTAATTATTAGCATTCTAGATAAAAGGGTGCACGTAGCCACCGAACAATATGCGGAGGGGGTCCAGTTCAATTGGGCTGCCTTCCTTTGTGAATAATTCCTCACCAAATGCAAGGAAGTCTAGGAGTAGGGCAAGACCTTCCACTACTCATGGTTGCTCTTGTCCATCATGCTGGTGTCAGGGGAACTAACTGAGGACTGTCAGTTCCCTTCTCTTGAATAGGACTTGCCAGAGGTGGCAAAATATGCATCACTCTGGGAGACGAAGGATGCCACGAGGATCCATGAGACCAATATCTTCTGGGTGCTCATGGAAGCAAGCGTCGGGATGTGGATCGAGAAGAGGCCGCACTTATCTCCCATAGTGTACGATAGTCTGCAGAGCTTTGCAGACTTCAAGGTGGATATGCACAATGTGTACATTAAGGCGCGTAAGGATCTGGTGCGGAACTGGACTAAATTGCCCTTCATCACGATTGATGATGCCATTTTCGCTGTGCTCGACTCATGGCCCCCTGAGTGGCGTGCCTTAGATCTGGTAGCGCTTGATAAGACTGCAGTACAAAAACAGAAGGATGCCACCAAGCTACTGGCTCAGCAGAAGCATAACGAGTAGTTGGCTGAGGAGGTAGGGGCTTTCTGTGAGGCAGCGAAGGCCATTATAAAGTAGACCAAGGGCATCGAAGAAGCAGCAACAACACAGGCAACAGGACCCACCACGATGCGGGAAGAAGGAGGCCCGGACTTGACCATGGGACAGGGAACTGAGGACACAATGGAAGGTGCAGACCCAATCACGATATCTACACAACTAAAACAACCGCACGGTACGGAACGAGCAGGCCCATGGAAGAAGACCAAGGCTTCCGAACTAGACAATGAACTTATTACATTGACAGAGGGTGACCTCTACGACATCGGTGACACAATTCATAAGGTCACTAGGGAAGAGCTCCATGAAGCAATGATGGAGCAGCAGAATGTGTTGGGGGCCTTCAGGGCGCAGCTGCAACAACTTCAAGTGCGGCCCCCATAGGAGGGAATAGTAGCTGCCTATGGTGCCATAGGTACATTGGTAATGGAGAAGTTACTGTGGGCCAAAATGGCTAACACTGTCATACTACCGGAAGGAGCATTGACAGTGGATAGCATGGAGGACAGAGCTGTGGTGGGCTGGATCAAGGGACTTTCCCTAAACTTGGTTGCCCTTTTGCGGGATACATTATACCAGCTACAGGACGGAGTGACAACAGAACTCCGCGCTAGGGAAGGACACGTAGTACAAATGCTCAACGAACAACGAATCAACATTGAGAAGCTTAGTATACAACGCAATGACACGCTGGCACAGAATCAACAGCTGGAGAAGATAGTAGAGAAAGCATGTCACCACGCTCCAAAGTTATAAATTGTGACAGACCTACCAGTTGGAGTGTGAATTCACAGAGTGGCTAATGGATTCTATGAGGCAAAGGAGGAAGCAATGAGGATACAACTGGACCTCAACCTTTAGATTGCCGAACTTTGATTAAAGGTGCAATTATCCATGCCCCCGGAAATTAGGAAAAAACGCGCTGATGCTATCGAAAAAGGGCTGGAAGAAACAGGACATGCAATGCAAACCTATATGGGTATGTTGGAAGAATCCTTTGCTGTCCTCACTTCCTTACAGGAGGACCCTACCATATAGCGCCTAGAAACAGAGGTGCAGGAGCTTCAAGTATAGTATGATAGTGTGCGCGAAATGGCGTAGACAGTTGTCCTGACCCAGTGACTGGCGAAGCTACAATAGGTGAAGGCATTGAAGGAAGAGATGGATTCTGCACAACAAAAAGAGGCAATACTTAAAGCGCGCGCCCAACCTTGGATTGATGAGGCTTTCCACATCACTATTGATATCAAAGGAAAGCTTGCATAAATGAAGGTGATGCATGCTTTGAGACAAGGATTTTCCCCTTAAAGCGAGCATTTAGTAGAAATAGTAGAGCAGATCCAACAAATGGAAGAACAGTGCGCTACGGACCTTCACGCAGCACAAGCACAGTTGGAGGGGCTCCATGCCAAGATCACCGCACTAGCAGAGTGACTCGGGATGAGTCACGATGATTTTTTTGGGGGCCTGTTGGGCATGGGATCCCCCGCAGTAGTTTTTGGGGCTCAAAGCCCACGTTTTGGTCAAAGATCATGTAAGACTCCATGAATTGCGGGTGCAGAGCACGAAGTGTATAATCGAGTCATAGGTTTGTCTGCCCTTAGCATTGTATTGTAATTTAATGTAAAGTTGTGTCGGCCTACCCATGGTCCGTGGACCATGGGATTGTATAAATAGAGCAAGGCTCTAAGTGTAAAGAAAGGGAAGTCAACAATAGATAGAATAACGAAGGCATGGTTAGAGCATAGAGTAGAATCTGAAGTGTACTGGGTGGTAGTAGTAGGAAGGGGCTCTAGAGCTGAGTGTGCAGAGGCATAGTAGAGTCCGTAGCTAAGTATGCTGACCCCTATAGCTGAGTGCGCAAGGCGGAGCAAAGTCTGTACTTGGAATTGAAAGTTAATAAAGAGAAGTTTACTCTGTGCATCTATTTTTGAATCTATATTTTGATGTTATGTATTACTTTTACTATATTTATTTACTATGCACACTTGATGAATACTCGTATGAATGATTATATGTGAATTTAATCTAAGTAATCAGCTAACAAAGACTACTTAAGGAAGACTTGTGTAAATAACACGGGTCAGGCTGTGGCTAGACCTACGGGAAGATAGTATCACAGGGTGTGGGGTGCCCATAGGTGCGCGTAGCACAGTAAGTGCAGAGGTTGGATCGTGTACCAATCACCTCATATCAGACATCCGTAGGGTGTGGAAACCTGGTTCTAGCACCAGCCCATACTACTTCGGGTGAGACCTTAGGCCGTGCTCCATAGACTGTTGCCGAAAGGGCCAGTAATACTAGGATTTGCTTGGCTAAATCACTTCTGAACTTGGGTCAAGCCCCACTAAGCCAACACTCCCACCAGCTTGTGTTGAAAACATATGCTGTTATGATTCCTACTAGCCCACAAAGTGCAAAGTGTGACCATGTTGTAGGAGCTTGATCAGAGTAAAGAAGCGAATGTGTAGACCTAGCAAATGAAATAACTACTAAATATATATTGAAAAAATATCCTTTCTGGAGTATTGCCATGGGATCTTCCATAGGTGACTTTAGAATTGAATCACATGTACGTCTGATGGAAAGTATTCTACATGCAGATACTACAATGATTGTTGAAAAGCCACCAGAATGAGTAGCCACATGTAAAGATTCTCTTGTTGACCTCCTTGCGGCACTAGAAACTCTAACATTTGCACACACAGAAACCCACATGCCAACATAGCCTGTAATACTCGAACACAAGGCTCCAAGAAGGAAAGAAATTATAGTGATAAATACTAAAGTTGACCTTTCAAGTCAAGATGCTTCCTATGGAGGAGTGGTATTTCGAAAGAGATATACCCATGATAACAAATGCTAAAAAAATTATGAAATAGTACCATACTGAGTCCTATAAAAAATCTTCAGCCCCATCCCGAATTTCATTTGAAATCTGGCTCATTTCTGGTGGTCCTTCATCCTCAGCGTAAACTATGAACAAGAATTCCAAAAGCACAAATTCCCATAGCATGTGTTGCTTTGGCATCAACGAAGAGATTATCATGGTTTTTAACCATAAATTTAAGAGCGCCAAGAGCTGTGATGCGGAAACTACTGCTAGAAACTCCTTCACCTTTGGGGGTTGCCTTGCTACCCATGATGATACCACATGCACTAGATTCCTCCAGGATTTCTTCATTGTCGCCATTGTTTTTGATACTAGGCGAATGGAAAACAATGCCCAATTTTGAAATGGCACCATCTTTATCAGTGGTTCCAATTGTATTTCCTTGTAATTGGAGAATGACCTTAAGAGTACGTGAAACATTATCATCAACCAACTCTGTTGCAGAATTACCATGTGGTTAATTTGCTGGCACTAATAGTGGAGGTGTTGTTATTGAAGGCATAGAGATGGGCGTCATGTAGTCCATTGCTAAAGCACCAACGTGGGGAATCCATGATAGATGGTTGTGATGAAGGCGTCACGTGACTCTGTTAGTAGACAAACTATCTTAAAATAGATTTTACTGTCACCAAATGTTCCTTAATATATATATATATATATATATATATATATATATATATATATATATATATATATATATATATATATATATATATATATATATATATATATATATATATATATATATATATATATATATATATATATATATATATATATATATATATATATATATATATATATATATATATATATATATATATATATATATATATATATATATATATATATATATATATATATATATATATATATATATATATATATATATATATATATATATATATATATATATATAGCCACATTGACCTTTCAATGGCAGTGTTACAATTTGCTGAGGGGCATTCAATTGGCTATATAATTGTCAATTGAAGGACAACATCTTCCTTCCCTTATTTTTACAGGGCTTTCTCATGGATTTCATTATTTCTTTGACCTCCAGGGAACAAAGGGCTTAAGTTTTTCACAACTTTGATGCTTGTTTTACATTTATTTTTATTTAAGGTCAAATTTTCAATCCCCGCAGAATGCGTGTTCTGTGATTGTTATTTAGATGCCATACTTTTTGTCATTTGGGCTTAGTCCCGATGTCGCTTGTTTTGTGTTAATTCAGAAAGGGCGAATGTTGTGATGGACACAAAAGGTGGGAGGAAGAAGTTTAATAATAATTAGAAACTCACCAAGGATACAAGACTGAAGACATTCGACCTCGTGGTGGCATCCACAAGTTTCGCACTGCTGCTTACCCCAACATGGTTTTTATTTCTCTACTAGGAATTGATAGATGGAAGTTTGGTTTGTTTTAGGAAACCATGAATCAATTAGCTGCAATTGTATATATTATGCATATTCATTTTCAAATACCGTTACTGAATATTTTATTGTACATAATCTCACATCTGGTTTTGGTTTGAATTTCTGTGCAGTGCATCTAAGATCCATCCTAATATTCTTAGAGTACCAACTATGCACTTAGGATTTAGAATTAGATCACTAGGACAAGGTCCGTAAGGTTGTCAGATCAGATTCTTATCCCTCAATGCACTACCTTCTTTTGTATTCCATCTCTTCTACAATTCAAAATGGATATGGCTTGTGAAGAAGTGGTTGTCGGCCTGATGACTGCAATTGGTTTTGAAGGATTTGAAAAAAGGTTAGAGATTGAGTTTTTTGCATCTTCATTTTTTACTGAATCAGAGGGCAGGGGCCTAAGGGCACTCACTCGAACCCAATTCGATGAAATGCTCAATGTAGCCAAATGCAAAATAGTTTCCGAGCTTTGTAATGAACATTTCGATTCATATCTCTTGTCAGAGTCGAGTCCCTTTGTTTACCCATTCAAGATCATTCTCAAAACCTGTGGGACGACCAATCTGCTGCTTTCCATCCCTCCGATATTAAGAAATGCAACCAGCCTGTCTCTCTCTATAAAAAATGTTAATTACACTCGTGAAACATTCATCCATCCTGGAGCACAACCATTTCCTCACCGGAGCTTTTCTGAGGAAGTGTCATATCTGGATAAGTACTTTGGAGCTCTTGAATCTGGTGGAATGGCTTATGTTATGGGAAATTCTAGAATGTTTTACAACTGGAATATATACTCCACTTCTTCTGATGCTTTCACATCAGAGGGTGCATATTATCTAGTGTTTACTTGGGGATGTCCATGACTCATCTTGACTGCAACTGTGTTTCCCTGTTTTACAAGCATCATTGTAATTCTAGGCAGAAATGACACTTAATTCTAGTATATCGAAAATCTTCATCGGGTAAAAATCTATGATTTTGAATTTGATCCTTGTGGTTACTCCATGAATTCTATTGAAGGACTGACTTTATCTACAATTCATGTAACTCCTGAAGATGATTTCAGTTATGCAAGTTTTGAAGCCATGGGTTATGATCCCAAGGATTGTGATCTGGAAGCATTGGTGGAGAGGGTATTAAGCTGTTTTAGGCCTATGATATTCTCTATTGAAATTCATGTCAATGCCAGTGCACATCATTCTTCATGGAAAAAACCAGTTTGTCCACAAGGATATACTTGTGAAATGATAAGTCAATAGGAGCTTCCAAAGAAGGGTAGTGTTGTATACTGCACTTACAAAATTGACGATTCTGAGTCTATGTTGGTTTCTGTTGCTCGGGAAGAGGAACATGAAGGAAATGATTATTTCCAAGTGAAAAAGAAAGCAAAGACGCATATTGAGTGCAGTGGTCTAAAAGATTGATACACACATGAAGCTTCATTTCTACAGGTCTTTATATTTTCTTCCATTTGCTTCACGATGGATCTATTTTGCTCCATGTTATCACTTTGTTAGTGCAACTTATTGTTCTCTACGTTGGGAGAGGGTTGTAGCGTCGTACGTTCTCATTTCAAGAAAGTACTTTGGTACTAATTTTTTCAACAAAGGAATGAATTACAGTCAAACAAACATGCATAATCTTGTTGCTATGTACTAGAATTATCATCAATGATCACTTTTTTTTATGACTAGTCATTCGAATCTCGTGTTGTTTATTTTCTACATAATTTAGTTTTATGTAGAGACTATATAGTTCCCATTCTTTATCTCATTGGATTTAATGTAAAATTACAAGGTTTTTGGAAAAAATGGTATGAATCATAGTAATGCCTATTGCATATATGAACAATTCTATTATGGTTTCTTGGAATTGATTGTCCATTGGTATATCTGCATTTCATTGTTTCTCTAAGTGATGATTGTTATGCTATCCTACAGTTGATTGGTATGCCTACACTTTGTAATTTTAGTAGGTTGTTTGTCTTTTGTTTATGATAATCAATATAATGGTCATATGATAATCAGTACAATGTCCATGTTTGTAGTGGTAACTATAAAGGATTCTAAGTTTTTTGATTCAATTATATGTAGATAACTCTAATTCACCTTTGTCAAAGCCATGTTGAGATTATGAGAGGTAGGCAAATGGGCTTTTATTTTGTATGGTAATTATAGCCAATTAGCATCTTGTGATGACTTGTTATTTCATCACAAGAAGGCACAATATTAATGTTGATAAGAAGAAATTTAGTTTATTGGTGTTTCATGGGGATAAGGATCCATCGTATGCAAGTGATGAGCATGGAACACACTTTGGTGAGAATATGGATCAAGAAGAGTTAGACGGGTTTATTGCCAAAATCGAAAATGCAACAAATGAAGAAGGAGATGATGATGAGGCTAGAGAGAAGGAAGATGATCTTCTTGATGAACAGTATGGTTATCCAAGAAACAAGTCTAAATAAATGAGCATACATGGCTCTTAGGACTGCAAGACAATGAACGATGTTATTTATTTGCAAGTATAAGAAAGGGAACAAAATGCTGATTTGCATGGAGGAAGCTAGTGTTTCTCTTTGAGGTTGTGCAATTAGGGTTTCGACAAGCTAGAAAGCTAGATCCATACAAGCTTCTAGAACAAGTTAGTAATACCAAGGGCATGACCTCAAAAGTTGGTAGAATGAAAATTAGGCACAAGAAAAGCGAGAAAACAACACAACCTTGTCCACCATGTGGCAAACACATTGGCGACTAATACCCTAGGGTTTCCAAAATTCTTCTTTATTCTCTTCACAATTTCTCTTTATCAAAATGAACATATTTGTCAATGTAATGCCCATATCTATGCATAGATCAGTTGGGCATATGATAGTCATTGAACATGAGAGACTTGTGAGGAAGTTCAAGAGTCTTGAGGGTAGGTCAAAGGTTATGGTAGGTGAAAAATCACCTCACCTTTATAAATATTCCCTCATGCATCATTTCAAGGGGGAGATTTTAGCACTAGAACTAGGACTACCATTAGATAGTTTATTTGTGCTTGAAGAGCTAGAGGCACTAAACTCTTGGTAACTAGTAGGGTGAGTTGTGGCGAGGCTAGAGTTTTCATTGGGTAATGGTATGAGCAGCCCATATTCCATTGTTGGGCTTTGATGAATCACAAGATATGTACTTGTATTTTTCGCAACATTGATAAGAATTTAATTATTTTCATTAGTGTTCCCATGCATATGTATGATCATTGTATTGAATTTCTTATATGTCCATCATGTTTTCAAGTGTGCTTTTAGGTGGGCATATGTTAATGAACTCATTCTTAGCTTATGGATTTCATGTCTTCTTTTAATCTGTGCTTATTTATAACAAATCATGCCAGTAACCTATTGTGAATTGATTTGTAATTAACCTTTGTCATGTTCTTGTTCATGTATGTTTGAGATGGTTTTAGCTCACTCACCCTTCTCATGGCATACTTCTTCTTATTGTTGCTACTACTCTCTTGTATCTCATGAATCTGTAGTTTGTCAATCTTAGGTTGACTTTGTTTCCATGTTTCGGGCACCTCATTCTTGTCTTCACTCTAACAACTCCTCACTTCATAGCTAGGAGTGAAATTGACATGATGATAGATGGGCCTACATACCAAATGGGTATCCTATCCCAAAAAAAGTGAGGTCTAATTGGGACTTCACATCGGGGAGACCCCAAATCTATTGGAGGTATATTCCATCTCGTCAGCAAATTTTTAGCATTAGAAGGAGGGCCAAATGACAAGCTGAGCTCATGGAGCCTTTATCTTAACATCATATCTTTAGATGCCTTTGTCCCATATCTCTATCTTGGGTTGTTTTTATAAAATCCTTAATCTTCGAGTGCCCACATAAATAGTTTTCCACTTATCACTTGGTGCTTATAAACACAAGAGATCAAGACACAACAAGGCATGAAAAAAGAAATAACATATTCAAAAGAAACCTACTTAACTAATCAAGGAATGTTAAGCTAAATGCTCCATGAGGATATACATTTAGGGAAACTGAACCATCAGTTTTATATTAATAAAAAATAAGGGGAAGCATACCACCAAGCCTCATTGTTGATAGGCTCTCCTTGAATGAATACCCAAGTCCAAGCTAAGCTCTCCAAGAACTCCTTATCCAAGCCAAATGAGTAGCATATAGGTACAGTCTTAGCATAAGGGTGTAAATAGACATAGACCAACCAACCTCTAACCATTTGGGAATGGGAGAGGATGAATATATAGGATAGGAAATGGAGTTAGGATCTCTCCAAAGATAGGAATAGACCCTCATATCAGGGAGGTAGCTCATAGGGATAAGACCAAGTGGCTAAGTTGGGAGAATTTGACCTCATTTATGCTTAACAACTTCCATATCGCTGCTATATAAGCTTACAGATCAAAAATCTTCTCATCCTCTTTGAGAAAATTTCCTTTTCAGGATCATCGTGGGTATATGAGAAAGAAGAGTGATTCCATTGCGGGTTTGGTATAGTGCAACATGTGACCATCATGGTTTTTAGCCTCATAAGAATGATGATTCTCAAATTAGGGTTTAAGAGCTATTTCCCGTAGGGGAAGATCAAGGAATCTTCCAATAAATGTCTTAGGAAGGATCTGAATTGCATATATGAATGAGTACATTTCATTATGGTGATGTTTCGGGCACTTCGGGGTATGTCACAGGGAAGTGTAGGACGTGTGAAAAAATACTATGTAATAGATTCCCCTTAAAGCAGGAAGGCAGAACAGGGAGTGATGGCTGAGATGCTTTATGAGATTTTGCAAGGATGAGAAAAAATATTGTCAGGAGACCTGCAAATCAAGGATGCATATGCATATACATATGTCAAAACATGAATCCACGTTATGGATGCAACCATCTGGATAGTAAGGACTATATGAAAGGATCCATGGTATAGGTGCAACCATCTAATACAAAAGGATTGTCTAGAATCTAAGATCCAAAGTATGGACACATCCTTCTGATATAGAATGATCATCATAAATGTAAAGTCCCACGGTATGGTCACATCCATCCATATAGAAGAAACATGTGTACAATGATGAAAAATACACAACTCCATGCAGCCTGAGTCATATCAGACAAAACTTAGGGTCTTTCTCTCCATCCCAACCTGATCAAAGTAAAAATTCTAAGATGCGAATGAATGTGTCACAGTAGAAGATGCTAGAAAGCCATCTGATTACCAGCCATTTATGTGGACCATTAACAAGCACGAGAGGGACCACCCATAATGACAATGGCTCTCAAGGTAGGATAGTACAATCCATGAATGTCATAACAAAGTTGAAGTTGAACAATCATGGAATCACCTGATCGAAGGCAACAAGTGAAAACCTATTGTTGGATGTGAAGAACTTTCCAGTAAGGTATGCAAGCTCTAAGGTACTAAAAGGGAGTTTCTAGGTCATCTTCCTGGATAATAACTTGAAGTCGACATGAAGTGACCCATCGAAGGAGGTCCATGATGATTCCCCCATCATTGACACGAAATGAGGAATAAAATGGAGTGAAATGAGTAGGATCCAAAACTGTAGAAAAGAGTCAAACAATGTATAGGTAATAGACTGCAGATAGGACTTCTCTTGAATATATCAGTGACAAGACTCCAGATCGTGGCAGCATTTGACTTAGCATAGGATTAAGGTTCACAATGGTGAAGTGGAATAATCAAATGAGAGGAAAAATGGATTACCCAAACCCGAAAGGACAAGTGACTAAGTGAGGATATACCAAACCCGAAATGAGAAACATATGAGTGTCATGTTCAAGAGCGACATGCTGCCTATATTTTTCCCGTTTTCCCCACTATTTCTAGTGAGCACCTTTTTATTTGTACACAAGATTGTAGATGATACCATATGCTTAGCGTATATGTTCACCCTTCGAATGAATCCATCTTAGTAAATTTTACGAGTCCTAGGAAGAAGAAACTAGGGATCTTCATGGTGACAAGTCTTTCGTCGTAAAATTTTAACAAGTTTTGCATAAGAATAACTAGGAATATTTTTCATATTTATATAGTTTGAAAAAGATATGAAAACTAAAACTCCATCATGTTCCTTTTCGTAATTTTTCCCTTGAACCCAAAAAGGTAGAAAACAATATTCGAGAGAACCTATTGACCATGTCAACCAAGGTGTAGCTTTTTGTAAATAGTCAATCTCAGTCCAAAAGAGGCGTAAACATATACTCAGTAGACATCATTTTCTTTACTTTTATGAGTTCGAAACGATAAGTTATCGACAATCTTTTCATTTTTCGAGAGTCAGAAAAGAGTTGAAAGATGACTCTGCATGGAAGAATGAGTGGTATAAAAGGATAGCAACTAGTTGTAGTCGTGATGGAACTGCTTGAAACATGTAAAGGTCAAGAGGTTGGCTAATAATACCACTCATTGTTGATGTTCCTCTAGAAAGGGTAAAACAACCAAGTGAAAGTGAATGATCGGCTAAAGAGATAGTGGCGATGGAATGGAACAACCAAGGCTCATCTAGTAAAATTCGACTAATAAAAATGGCAATCATGAGAGGTAAAAAGGGAAGTAGTTTCATTTTTACAGAAGCTTGAAATGAGAAAACACTTTGCTTGGATTTGGTTTCATTTTTACACAAGCTTGAAATAAAAACAAACTATGCACCTGCACAAGAGATCAAGACACAACAAGGCATGAAAAGAGAAATAACATATTCAAAAGCAACCTACTTAAATGATCAAGGAATGCTAAGCTAAATGATACATGAGGATATACATTTAGGGAAAATGAATGAGCGGTTGTATATTAATAGAAAATAAGGGGAAGCATACAACCCAACATTGATGTTGATAGGCTCTCCTTGAATGAATATCCAAGTCCAAGATAAGCTCTCCAATCACTCCTTATCTAATCAAAATGAGTAGCATATAGGCACAATCTTAGCATAATGGTGAAAATAGACATAGACCAACCAACCTCTAACCATTTTGGAATGGGAGAGGATGACTATATAGGATACGAAGGGGAGTTAGGATCTCTTCCAAGATAGGAGTAGGCCCTCATATCAAGGAGGTAGCTCATAAGGATAAGAACAAGAGGCCAAGTTAGAAGAATTCAACCTCATTTACACCAAACAACCTGCATCTCGCCACTCTAGAAGCTTCTAGATCACAAATATTCTCATAAGGTATGCAAGCTCTAAGGTACTAAAAGGGAGTTTCTAAGTCATCTTCTTGGATAATGGACTGATGTCAACATGAAGTGAACCATCGAAGGAGGTCCATGACGATCCCCCATCATCGACACAAAATGAGGAATAAAATGGAATGAAATGAGTAGGATCCAAGACTGTAGAAAAGAGTCAAACAATGTAAAGGTAATAGACTATAGACAGGACTTCTCTTGAATATATCAGTGACATGACTCCGGATCGTGGTAGCATTTGACTCAGCATAGGACTAAGGGTCATAATGACAAAGTGGAATAAGCAAATGAGAGGCAAAATGGATTACCCAAACCTGAAAGGACAAGTGACTAAGTGAGGATATCCCAAACGCGACATGAGAAACAAATGAGTGTTATGTTCAAGAGCGACATGCTTCTTATACAAGTGATGTTTCACTTTCACTTTTCCCCACTATTTCTAGTGAGTGCCTCTTTAATTTTACACAAGCTTTAAGAGGATACCATATGCTTCTCGTATAAGTTCACCCTTCGGATGAATCTATCCTAGTAAATTTTACGAATCCTAGGAAGGAGAAACTCGGGCTCGTCATGGTGACAAGTCTTTCGTCATAAAATTTTAATGAGACTGATGTAAGAATAACTAGGTATCTTTTCGATATTTATAAAGTTTGAAAAAAAGATGAAAAAGAAAACTCCATCATGTCTCTTTTCGTAATTTGTCCCTTGAACCCAAAAAGGTAGAAAACAATATTCGAGAGAATCTCTTGACCATGTCGACCAAGGTGTAGCGTTTTTGTAAATAATCAATCTCAGACTAAAAAAGGGGTAAACATATACTAAGTAGACATCATTTTATTCACTCTTACGACTTCGAAATGACAAGTACTCGCCAATCTTTTCATTTTTCGAGAGTCAGAAAAGAGTTGAAAGATGACTCTTCCTGGAAGAACGAGTGGTATAAAAGGATAGCAATTGGTTCGAGTCATGATGGAACTGCTCGAAACACGTAACGGTCAAGAGGTTGGTGAATAAGACCACTCATTGCCAATATTCCTCAGGAAAGGGTAAAACAACCAAGTGAAAGCGATTGATCGGCCAAAGAGATAGTGGCAATGGAATGCAACAACCAAGGTTCATCTAGCAAAATCAATTGATAAAAACAACAATCATGAGAGGTAAAAAGGGAAGTAGTTTCATTTTTACATAGGCTTGAAACAAAAAAACACTATTCTTCAATTTAGTTTCATTATTTACACAAGATTGAAACAGAAACAAACTATGCTTGGATTTGGTTTCACTTTTACACAAGTTTGGAACAGAAACAAACTATGCTTGGATTTGGTTTCATTTTTACACAAGCTTGAAATGAAGATAAAATATGCTTGAGATAAGTTTGCATGCCCCCAACATAATGAAATAGTTAGAGGAATATGCCCCCCAAGCTTCATTTCATCCACCTAGGTGGATGGAATGAAGGTTCACTGACGAGATCAAGTGAAAGACTCGACTAGATTCTATGAGATCTAATCAAAGACTCGAATTGGAAGGGGATTTATTTAATTTTTTAACGAGCTTGATAAAGGAAAAGAACCATGCTTATGGAGACCCATTTCATTTTTTAACGAGGCTGACATAGTAAAAGAACTACCTTGTGGGAACCTATTTCATTTTTTAATGAGGTTGACATAGTAAAATAACTATCCTCATAGCCTTTGTTTCACTTTTTAAGGAGCTTGACACAAGACAAGGAACTTTGCTCCATGGTCCGTGTTTCATTTTTTAACGAGATTAACACAAGCCAAGGAACTCTGCTCCATGACCATGTTCACATAACAAATGAGGCCATGGCTTCCAAGAGGTTCCCATCAAATGGGAGAACAACACTATCGAAGGGATACATGTCCAGGTATCCAATGGAAAGATCGAGCTCCAATGCCCCTAGTACATGGCATACTACAACACCTCCTATATCATCAGTAGATGTGGGCATGGAACATGTGGCCACATAATTAACCTATGCCAAGGGCGATACCATTTTCACATAAGAACCATTTAGGGATGATGGTTGATGGGGAGTTGATTCAAGACCAATGAATGTAAGTTAATCAATGATCATAATGCTTCCTTCATGTGGGAAACACATCACTCGAAAGAGGGAAGAGACAAGAGCTCCCATGACATACACATAGTCACGGCCAAGGAGTAGATTAAAATATAAAAGGACTTGGACAACCATCACATCTATATAGACAGTCTTTCCTCCCAAAGTAATAGGTAACTTAGGAAGGATCCCTACCGGTTGACTAGTTCCTCTATTAAAAGCTAACAGATTCTGGGTGATGGGGACAAGCTGAGGAGAACCTAAATCTTTCCAAGTAGTTGAGGACAAGATAATAACAGATTCACCCTCATCTATGACTATGCTAGGTATGACCATATGGTAAGATTGTACTGTAATATGGAAAGGCACATAAGATGGAAGATGATATCTTGCCAGTCGACTCCAATCAAAAGAAGTGACTAAGCTATTGAGAGGGGGTGTTGTAGGAATGTGAGTGCTTCCCTCTTGATCTATAGGAATAGGAGAATTACTCTCATGCACCTAGGGAATGGGAGGGTTTTCCTTGAGTTCATTTGAAGCTAAAGAAACCAAAAGAACCTGAGCAGTACGAGGTTCACTCTCTACTAGAGAAATGGAGCCAATTCTACCGTTTTCTCAACCAATGGTTGGTCAAGAGCAGACTCACGAGATTAACTTTCAGAGACAGTGGGGTTGACCAAATATGACTTTTGATCAATCAATGGATCAACTAGTGAAGGATCAGGGGAAAGCTTCTGATACCCAGTCAGAAGATGAGATTGAGAAGCTGTAAGTTTTTCCAACTCTTTGGAAGCTTCATCCATAAGAGGACAGAGGTTTATGGGATGATTACCTTCACACAACTTACAAGGAAATTTGACTTTTCCTTTTTTCTCATGAGCTTTATTATTACTAGTTGAATGTTTATCACTAGCATGATTGCCATAGGATGATGACAAAGGTCGATGTGAACTTGTGGACTACACTTCTAAGACCTTAGGAATAGCAGGAAAATTTCAAAGAAGGTGGTCACCCTTACATAGCATGAAAGTGAATTTTACTTTTTGGGACTGGTTGAAATATTTTTCTTCATAATTTGTATCGGTATCAATGGCTACTTGGTTTCCCCCTTGCTTATTTTTCTTCTTCTTCTTTGGCCTCTTCTTCTTCTTCTTTGCTTCCTGGTTAATATAATCCATATTTTCACCAGGCGAAGAGGAAGAATAGGGTGAAGAAACAGGCAAAGAAGTCGAGGGGTCAACTCTAGTATCAACATGAAGTTGATGTTGTTTAGGTGGAGGAGAACTTGGTTGAAAAGTAGTTTGGACACTCGGAACCACTGAGGTCAAAAATAACCAAACTGGCAGACCAATGGTCTATCCTGGAAGGGAAAACATTTCCATATAGGGAGCACAAGCATTTCCAAAAGAAGGAAAAGGACTAGGATTCCCATAAGGGGGATTTCCTTGACTGGTAAACTCAGTAAATGTTACCATCAGTATCAACCTAAGATGTACTAACGAGTATTTTCACAAGAAGGATGTTGTTTTGCGGTCAATTAATTTTATAATTTGAAACACAAACTTTTCATTTTCATGTTTTAAGAGTAAAGAAAAGGACGAAAAGGTGACTCTATTCGCTTTTGTTGGTTTAGAGATCTCGAAAGGACAAGTGATCGATGATCTTTTCAAGTTTAAGGAGTTAGAAAATATCAAAATAACTACTCAGAATACTCTAGGAAAAATGGATTACCAAGTAACCATGAATTGCAATATACACCTTAGCAAATAAATTTATTAAGGACTTGTTGTACGTGCAGGTAATCTCCCTGAATGTTGTGTTTAGTGTATCATGTTGACAGGGGCAGCAAACTGAACTTCCTATGCATAAAGATTTGTAACCTATGAGGGTCTCCCTTTATATACTCGATGGTATGAGGAGCACAAGTCCATGCTAGCGCTATCTAATACAATTGCGAACGACATCTACTGAGTTTTATAGATGTTGGAACACGTCTCTAGACTAGTCCACTAAGTATGAGTGTTAATGTTTCAAATGCTCATTATATTAATTGATATATTTTAAAGTTAATCTTGAAATTATGTTTCAAGTTTGAGGCTTAAAAACAATGTCACCTAAACACCTATGATGCAACGATTTTAGAAAAGGAAAACTTTCCACTTCAATGAAAGCTAGACTAACCAAGGGAAGAAATTTCAATCAATAATTCTAAAAAAAAAATGCATCATGACAAATTCCTTCCACTAACTTTCACTTTCGTCTTCTAAATGCAATGCGAAAAGTAAAAATGGTTTTCACTTTTCACTATCCTAAATGCAACTTTTTGAAAGAAAAATGATTTTTACTCTACTAAGATGCATTTATATGAATTATGATTTTCTTTTTGTTTCGAATGATTTGGTGCATCTAATACAATTTTTAGCTTTCAATCACTGAAAAATGTAATCTATTTTCAATGATGAATCTCAAAAAAAAAAATTGAATGAAACTATCTAACGCATTTTCATGAAAAGTAAATTTCATAATACAACATAAAAGAAATGAAAAACAATGTTTCTTATGATTTCCACAAGAAACGACACTCAATCAATTATCAAAATAAGCATCTCAATGACACCAATAAGTAACAAGTGATGCCTAATAAACTATAACCCTAGAACTCAATCAAATTTCACTTCAAATCCAATGAGACAAATTTTGCAAATTAATGAAGACAATCAATCAAAAATACCATAAACACTCTGGAAAATCACTAATAGAGGACACAAAGAATGAAGATAAGAAGATAAACCCTATTTTCTTTTATACTCTAGGATCATTGCGCCTGTCATAGGAAAAAAAGGCGATAATCGTTACTGTACCTAAAACATCCACGATGTCATTGCGATTATCGGGAAGAAAAACATGATCGACGAGAAAAATGAAGAAAAAATAAAAAAATCTTCAAGACCAGACAACAATCAATGTCCTCAAGCAATCACCAACAAGTAAAAATAGTTACAGAAAAGAAAATAGGTTAGAAAATTGATGGTTGGTCAAACTCATCACAAAAGTAGGATGAAGGATTGAATGGAAAGGATCAGAGCTTCCCCATCAGAGTTGTCATTTTGTTGTCTAGGTAAATCCTTTGTGTAGACAGAGACAATCCCTCTAGCCCAATGAGTGAGTCTAGCAACCGAAGTGATAATCTACTAGACACTTTCCTAAGTTGCAATTGAAAAGAGAGACGAAGAAGATAGGCTACCTCGTCGTGATGCTATCTCGATCTCCTTTCTTGAAGACCTTGAATCACTTTTGTCACAAGCTCGTTCCTACTACTCTCAGCGTTTATGCACGTGCACAAGAGATCAAGACAAAAAAAAGCATGCAAACACAAATATCATATTCAAAATAAACCTACTTAACTAATCAAGGAATGTTAAGCTAAATGATACATGAGCATATACATTTAAGGAAAATGAACCAACAATTGTATATTAATAGAAAATAAGGGGAAGCATGCAACCAAGCCTTGATGTTGACAGGCTCTCCTTGAATGAATATCCAAGTCTAATATAAGCTCTCCAAGCACTCCTTCCCTAAGCCAAATGACTAGCATATATGCACAATCTTAGCATAAGGGTGCAAATAGAGATAGACCAACCAGCCTCTAGCCATTTGGGAATGGGAGAGGATTAATATATAGGCTGGGAAAGGGAGCTAGGATCTCTCCAAGGATAGGAGTAGGCCCTCATCTCAAGGAGGTAGCTCATAGGGATAATACCAAGAGGCCATATTGGGAGAATTCGACCTCATCTATGCCAAATAACCTCCAACTCGTTTGTCTAGAAGCTTCTAGATCATGAAGCTTCTCATCCCCTTTGAGAAATTTTCAGTTTTGGGATCATCGGGGGTATATGAGAAAATAGAGTGATGCCATCACAGGTTTGGTATAATGCAACAGGAAACCATCACAGTTTTTAGCCACATAAGAGGGATGATTCTCAAATTAGGGTTAAGAGCTATTTCCTTGAGGGGAAGCTCAAGGAATTTTCCAATCAATGTCTTAGGAAGGATCTGAAATTCATATATGAATGAGCACACTACATTATGCAATGTTTTGGGCACTTCGGGGTATGTCACAGGGAAGTGCAGGAGGTGTGACAAAATACTGTGTAACAGGTCTAATTAGGACTTCACGTCGGGGAGACCCTCTAGCCGTTGGCAGCACATTCCATCTTGTCAATAGATTTTTGGTGCTAGAAGGACGGAGAAATGACAAGATGATCCCATGGAGCCTTTATTTTAACATCATATCTTTAGATGGCTGCATGATAAATCTATATCTCGAGTTGTTTCTCTAAAATCCTTAATCTATTAGTGCTCGCAAAAACAGTCTCACTTCTCATAAGTTAAGTTTAATGGTGAGGTTCGAACAACTTTATTTGGACACTTGTGTCACGTTATCCATTTATATCATGCTAATGGAATACATTGTAAATATGCTATTGGCATATTGTTCTCCCCGAGACTCAAAGGCCGTGTCAAGCAATGGTGCCACATGTTTCCAGCCACTACCATCCATTCATTCGAGAAACTCATTAGTGAGTTCTATAAAGCTTTTGACATGTATTATTATCAAGATTTGTTTAAAAGGATAAGTCAAATTATATTGAAACCCAAATAATCAATAGAGGATTTTACCACTACGTTTGTTAATCTTTGTTGTGAATTTCCTGAAAGAGACATGGACTTGATGTATTTGGGTGAAAAATTATGGCGATTGGTTTATATTTCACTGCAACCATTTCAATCTGAAATGAATCTCAGTTTTAATGACCATCTTGATAATATGCAAGTCAAAAACTGGCTAGATATTATCTCTTCCCTTATCTTGCCTATTTTTGTGAGTGGGGAAGGCCTCTTGGCAACGGGGGGGGGGGGAATTATTGCCCAGGAAATTCCACATCATCCTTCATCTTCATTACATGATGAAGTCTGTGGTCAGTCTTTCACTAGAAATCTTTGGTTAGGAAACACTTTAGGGAGTTTTATTTCTCAAACTTCGTGGATCAATTTCTATCAGTATGTTACAATATCTTGAACAATAGTGAAGTCAAAAGGATTTTACCATAGATCAAGTGCATATTACAACATAATGAACAAAAAAAATTAGAATATTGGTATTTGTATCAAAGATTTACTGAAATAAGGTTGTATGGATGTGAAATTCCTCCATATCGTTTACCAGTCTTTCTCCCAATAAGAATTTTTGTGCTTGAATTTATTAGACAAAGTTTGAACATCGACTGAGTTCATTTTCTACCAAGAAAGAAATAGCATATTATCAATCTCAAGGCATAAGTAGGACCTTGTGTTGTGAACACCAGGGCTGTTGATATTTAATTTGAATTTTTGTTGCACAAAATGAGATTTACAAAGGGACAAAGGTGGCCTTATGATCCAATTGGTAATATTTCATCCATATGAATTCAACAAGGTTCTACTCCATATGTTTATTCACCAAAACTAGATATTCAAAGATATTCCAATAGAAAAATATGGGAGGAATGTATCCTAAAATAATTACACGGAGAGCAAGAAATAGAACAACCTGTAAAAATTCATGTTTTATCTACTTCTTAGCAGAAACAGAAATAACTCAAGAGGGTTATTGAAGATATTCCACATTACACTTCAAATTTAGAGGGAGCAACATTACAAAAGACAAAAAGTAATGGAAACAAAAGAAGCAATGTATGAGAATATGTCAACAAATATATCTACACCTTCTACAGTTGTTTTGTCAAGTGAACCTATGTATAGTATACCATGAATGGAAATAGCAGTAGGACAATATTATTCAACCTTTTCTTCCAACCAAAGCGTTTTTTCTCAATTTATGGAAAGTAGAAAGAAAAATGAAGCTTTGAAGTCATTAACCTACATTCAGTTTTGGAAACAAAGTTCTACAAAAAATATATTACTCTCAGCCTTGGATGCTAAGAAAGGTCAGTTTCAATTAGCCTTCTTAGACCTTAAAGTTCAAGGGGCTAATTCAAAAAATATGATAGGACTTCCATATTTTATTTTAATATAAAGAAAATCCATCAAATTGATCAAATTGATCTCAATAGACAAACATGGGAGATGATTTATTCCACTTTAACTAGTTTAACAATTAATTTGTCTAATTTGTAGAATACATTAAATATAAAAATCTATGAATTAAAGATGGGGAGAATGTCCGCTTTTGCTAAGGATCATGATCAAATCATTGGAGGATATAGTTATCAAACTGGGATTACATCCTAATGATACCAATATTTTCAACAAAATCATAAATAACATAAATGAAAACATTCAGAATCTCCGCAAAAGGTCAAAACTTGGCATCTACTAAACAACCTCGAAGACAATAAATTGGATAGATGGACAAAGAAATAGAATTGTTGCTATCAGTAATGATTGAGAAGAATAAGAAGATGTATAACTTGGAATCACATGTAGAGAAACTACTATAGGAAATAGAGCAAGTAGGAAGTATAGTTCCTTATTCATCCCAATTAAGTTCAAAAGAAAATGATTCAATAGAGGAATTAACAAAATCATTGTCATCTTTGAGCTTAAAGAATCAAGAAATCGATAGTTTGAAGAAAGATTTAGAAAAAACTCAACAAGGAAAACTTTAAGTCAGCTAATTCCTTAGTTGGTGAACCTTAAAAGATTTTGATATCAGAAAATAAACTAGAATGGCATTTGGGTCAAGCTAACAATGCTTAATTCAAGTTAAAGAAAGAATATGGATGGAGATTATGTCTTCAATTTTTTATGCTTGGACATCAATTGAAATTATGGTTAAGAAAGAAGAATTGTTAGAATGAGTAGAAAGGGAAATATATGAAATGAAGAATGAGGTTGGAAACAAACCCAACTAGGTTGCTAAGATTATAAAGTTTTTAAATTCAAAAACAAAGTAGGAGTTAGAAGAAATGGATATTGTTAATAGAACTCATTTAATTATACAAATAAAAATGTTCTAATTAAGAAGAATTTTTTGATGCAAATGAAAGAAAAATGTAAATTCATGCAAACTTAGGTTAACAAGTTTATCAAGAATTTCTCTACTCTAAAATAAGCAGGTTTACCCTCCTTGAGAAATTCACAGGGAAAAAAAGTTTCTAGGGAAGAGTATCAAAGATTACTTAACAACGCTACATAGGATCATTGACTGTTCCCCCAGGTTGAATTGTTGTAGCCGATAACCATAGAGACCATAAACTTATGTCTATTACCGAAGGTGATGGTAGAGGGAAGGTCTTGTTGTACCTAGAACAGATGTTGACTAGACTCGGAATTTTTTTAGGGTAATCTTCACTCGAGATGGCATAAGTAAAGTTACTTGCACCAAATTGTTCCATTAAGTAGGTTTTCAATGTAACTGGTTCCATCATCTCTATCATTGTTAATTTTCTCTTTGAGCTCTGTGATGTTTGATTTCATTACCAATTATTGATTTTTCCATGAAAAGTCTATTTGCATGGTTTGAATCTTTAGACTTTTTAGTGTGTGTTTAGTTCTTTGTTTTTACTTTTTATAGAACTTAGGACTGGATTGTGATTTTCAAATTTTAATATTAAAAATTAGATTTATCTAAGTTGAATCTAATGACATCAATGCCAAAAGATACTCATACAGACCTCCCTTTTAACAGGAACCCTAATCCTCTCCTTGGTTTTGAGAATGTCAGTCCTCCTTATATAGCCACATTTCCACTTCTTGGATTCATGATAGGTTTACCTATATGGCTGTTTTCAACTTCTTTAATTCCAAGTACTTGAATTGTACCAACACAACTGAGCTTTTCAGCATCACCAAGTTCACCATCTCAACATCACCAACCTATTTTAGACCCTTTACCTTCTTTGCCCAACATATCCTCTTCTCTTTCTTCTTCATCACTTGGTAAAATCCTTGATGCTAGTAACTAGGTGACTAAGGACAAGAAGAAAGGGAAGAAAAAGAAGAAGCAAGATAAGAAAGATTTCAACCAACCAACCATGCTTGTAGGTAATGGTAATGTTGAGGAAACTTCTAGAATACATTGTAAGCCCAAATACCCTTGGAAGATTTGTAAGGGTGACCACTTCCTTATAAATTGTCCTGGTATTCCTAAGGTTTTTAAAGTTGTTATAGATCTGAAATGAAAATATAAGACAATGCAAATAAACCCAAGAATAATAAGATCTGAATATAGAAATGCTTCACTTTATTGATCAAACCGTTAAGGTAGGGCAACACCATACATTCACTCCTTAGGGAAGGAGAACACTCCACAAGCGATATGCCTATTCATAAAATATTCCTTAATATCTCTCAATGGGGAGTCTCTAGCCTCTATATAGGCCTCATACATACAATACCATGGGTCATTACCATGGTTCCCTCAATACCATCTATCTAATACCATGGGCTTATTACATTATTGCTAACTACTTGTGGTCCCTTACATGATATGGGTTAACCGTATTATTTATTACTATGGCCCATCCCATTATTACATTAATCCCTTGGGTACCTCCCTTTGTACCCCATATTATCCCCCCTAGGTATACTACATTCCACCCCCCTTAACATGTTTCGTCCCCAAAACATGGGAAGAACACAAATAATAAGATCTACTCAAAAGAGTAGTCCACTAGTGCCATGCATGTGCATCTAACCATCCCAGAGAAAGGTGAACCCTCGATCTAGTTGGTGCCTCGCTCGCTTGAGATGGAAGTTGACCCTGGCGGCTCTTTTGTGTTGATGTGTAGTAGGTGGATCGTTGCCCCTCTCTATCCGTCATGCAAGGGTTGTTGTCCTTGTTTCTGATTCGTTGCCGTATTGTTGGTTGTTTTCTTGCGGGGTGATGTGGGTGGTGATATGCTGATGTTTTAACCAACAATTTATCTTTCTTTAATTCACCACCTAATGGAGCCCCATTGTTATCTAGTACATGTTGTGGCGCCTGCTATTGTTTCTTATCTTCCAATATTACTTCAACTACTGAGTCCTCATCTGATTTATTAGTACCTGTAACCTTTTCTGCTTCAGCCTCCTTGGACACTACCTATTTCTTTGGTACCTAGTTTGATGTTTGTGTTTCATTGTCGACCATCAAAGGCTCATCATCTGATGTATAAGTGTCATTAGAGCTGTGTGCTTCTTATTCCATAGTCTCTGCTTGGGTCTTAATGGAAATATCCTACAATGTAATTTTCTTCTTTTTATACCGGAGCTTTAGGAATTTCTTTTACACATTAATATTGACAGTACCCACAGAGTCCATCCAAGGATATCCCAAAACAACATCCATGTTATCCATATCTGAAGTATAAAAATCACAACACAACATGTACTTATCCATAGAGAGCTTCAAATCTTTATAAACTTGAACATCCTCATTATCGACCTATGTATTTTCAATGTGTTTTGCTGGAACTTGCAATTTTTTTGCCAAATTAACATTGATAAAATTATGCTTCCAACTAGGATTTAGAGACACAATCATCTTCTCCTTCTGAATCAATCCATGAACCTGCAATAAGGAGATACCGGTAAGAAATAACCCCACATGCTTCTCATTATCTTGCTTTCTAGCATGAGACCATCTGTCTAAAAGTAATTTTTCAAATTCTTCATCTGAAAGGGTGTACAACTTCTTTTTGTTCTGTAATTCCCACCATGTGGCCGCCTCATCTGAAAAATGAGCCACTACCAAAAATCTCCAATGTTGTGCCAATATTGACTTTTTTTCTTTTATGTATTCTTCAATAGTAGGACCATTATTTTTTCCTGTAAAATATAAAATCACCGTGAAGGGGGTTTGGGAAAAATTCACTTACTTGGCAAAAATTTGAAATTGTCACAATTTTGTCAATATTGCTCAGAATCCCTATTATGACCTCTTTTTGGAAATGGAACAACCATTCTGAATCTTCCCATATGGTGGAAATCTTGATCTAGGCACTCAAATTTCAAATCCACGTTGCAACTGTCTCACCGTCACAAAAAAATTCTGAAAAAAGAGTTGATGTTAAATCAACGATATCTCCCTCATCCGGACTCTGATTCGATTTTTTTTTTTTGAACTTGGGTATTTTTTCACAAAAAATCCAGATTTACAATTAAATTCTACATATTTTGCACTAGAACGTGCATATCTGCGCCACAAACTCACCGCCCCAAAAAAATGTCTGCAACCTAACTGATTTTTAAATCAGCAATATCTCCCTCATCGGGACTCCGATTCGGCCGATTTTTTTTTTGAAATTGGGTATTTTTTCACAAAAAATTTAGATCTGCAATTATAAATTATGGATTTTGCACCAAAACGTACATATCTAATCTGGAAACTCGCTGCCCCAAAAAATTCTTGCAAAAATAAAAAAATATTCTCCATTTTTCCCAAGAAAGTGCTCTGATACCCATTGTTATAGCTCTGATCCCACTTGTTATAGATCTAATATGAAAATCTAAGACAATGCAAATAAACCCAAGAATAATAAGATCTAAATATGGAAATGCTTCACTTTATTGATCAAACTCTTAAGGTAGGGCAACACCATATATTCACTCCTCGGGGAAGGAGAACACTCCACAAGCCATATGCTTGTTCATACGATATTCCTGGACAACTCTCAATGGGGAGTCTCTAGCCTCTATATAGGCCTCATACATACAATACCATGGGTCATTACCATGGTTGCCTCAATACCATCTATCTAATACCATGGGCTTATTACATTATTGCTAACTACTTTTGGTCCCTTACATGATACGGGTTAACCACCTTATTTATTACTATGGCCCATCCCATTATTACATTAGTCCCTTGGGTACCTCCCTTTGTACCTCATATTATCCCCCTAGGTACAGAAGTATGGTCAAATAATTCTCATCAACTTGTTGTAGATCCATCAACCATTGATTCTCATATTCGAGGGAAAGAGGTTAAAGTTAGGTTTCATTGTAGGTTATGAGAAGGAACTTATCATAGTCAACTTTTCCCTCACATGGATGAAGCCTCAAAATTGTTGGAAAAAATTATTGTTTCACAACAACAACTTCCAACTAATTACCATAAACGTTCTCCCCACCTACCATTAGTTGACGAAGTCATTGATCTAAATCCAAGAATAGTCAATCCCACTCTTCCATTGGAGAGTAAAACATGTATCACTCAGGTTGATCGACCATTTGTTGGTCAAGTGGTCAAATTGATTCCATGTTCGGTCAATCCCCTCTCCCTTTAGAGAGTGAAGTTCATACCATGGAGGTTCTTCATGTTACCTCAGATTCTTCTACACATGGGGAGATTTAATCTATTTCTATTGAACCCCATCCAAGTAATGAGGCTATTTCTTTTGATTGGAGTAGACTGAAAGAACCTCGTCTTCCTTCTTCCACCCATTTCCAAATCATTGTGAAGGCTTATGGTAAGAATGTGTGTCACACAAATGTAGATGAAGGTGCTTCTGTGAGTATTTTTATCCTTGACCACTTGGTAATATTTGGGTTCCCCTCAGCTTGTGTCTATTACACATAATATTATATCTTTTAACAATACCCTTAGTGAACCTTTAGGGATCCTTACTAAGTTACCTATTACCTTGGAAGGTAAGACTATTTTTATCGATCTTATGTTAGTCCAAGATCCCTTGGATTTCAATTTTCTCCTTTAGCTAGACTATGTCTATGCCATCAAAGTTGTCGTATCGACATTCTTTTGTGTGATGTCCTTCCCTCACAATGGAAACATTGTGACAATTGATCAACTTTTATACATTGATCTTGCCTCGAATATTAGTCATGTGACACCCCTAAATGTTCCTTATATGGAAGTGGTACCTACCCCGCCAAAGGTTAATTATATGGAAACCTATCCCATGTTTTTAGTTACTGATGCAAGCTAGTCTGTCACTGTCTGCTCAACTTCTTTTGACTCATGTATGGTAAATGACATGGTCAAAGCTTCAAATGGGGCATTCGAATACAATTTTTTTATCCCTATTGATCCCCTTGACATGTGTTCCTTCCAGAGAATTGTTCTTCCATTTGATGAAGACCATTTGGAAGCCATGATGAAGGAGTTTCCCTTGACATGTGTTTCTTCCATTTGGAAGCCATGAAACATACCCTAAGAGGATAGTTCTTCTACCGTGTCAACCTCATTAAAAAATGAAACAAGTCCTTATGAGCATAGTTATTTTTTTTTCAATCTCGCATAAACATGAAACAAGCCATGATGATGGTTATTTTACTATGTCAACCTCGTTAAAAAATGAAACAAATGTTTGAGAGGATTATTATTTTACTCTACTAACCATGTTAAAAAATGAAACAAATCCTTGTGAGCATAGTTATTTTCCTGTGTCAAGCTCATTAAAAAATGAAACAACACCCATGAGGATGATTCTTTACTGTGTCAACCTCGTTAAAAAATGAAACATGTTCTTGTGAGAATAGTTCTTTTCCTATGTCAAGCTCATTAAAAAATGAAACAAATCCTCCCCTAATTGAGTCAAGTCTTTGAGTAGATTTCATAAATGTTATGTCCAATCTTTCACCTGATCTTGTAAATGAACTGTCTTTCCATCCACCTATTAGTAACTAGTAGTTTACTTAGGAAAATGAAGCAAACTTTGGAGGGTATGTGCCCTTGCAATCATTATGCTAGGGGCATGAACTATCAAGCACAGTTTCCTCAACACTCTCTCTCTTGTTGAGAGGGAGTGTTGAGAAATGGCAACAAGAAATTCTAGTTTAATTTTTCCTTAAATTAAAGTGAGAATTAAAATCAAATTATATTCCCATACCAACTTGTAAATAGTTAATTAAGTTTAATTAACTTAATTATCTTAGTAATTTTCAGTTGGAAGTCTTTCTGTAGTCATGTATATGTTCTCCTTAAGTTTTAGGGGTCCAGTATGAATTTAAATTGAGTTGGAAATTAGATCACTCAGTTTACTAAGTTAAGTTCAGTTAAATTAGTTCCAAACTATTTGAGGAACTAATAGAGAGTTAATATTTAGTTGGTGCACTAGTGTATCAACAAGTTTCACTCTATTTAACTGAAGATTCCCTCATTAGAAACTCATGCATGTTGATTCTGAGAAAGACCCAGTTGAGACTAGAGTGCAGGGACAATTTAATATCAGTTGTATTATTTATTGGAGTGTAAATATCATGCATGCATCAGAGATTGATCATATGTTTGGATTGCACAGTTTTGGAAGCATGAATTCCCTTTAAATACAGGTTATTCATCCTATGAATTACACAAGAGATTACGAGCTTGGAGAGCTGCAAAATTGGCTAAGTGTTGGCCAAGATCTATCTTGTGAGCTGAGAGAGTTGAGCATACTTGTGCAGAATTGTTCTAGTGAGAACAAGATTTGTATCTTCATTCATATTTTTGATACATGCAATATAGATAACAACATTTTGAGCAGTGGCTTTCCCTAGATACATCTTGTGTTATGTGCCATTGATTTATCTTCTTCTTTCTCATATTGTTTTCATCGATTTATTGGCTTCCGTTGGTTGAAAGCAGAAGAAGATTCTTATCCTGTGCTTTGGTACATTGCATGATCTTGTGAATCTACAAGAAATTTTACAGTTACAAGCTCTTTGAATCTACTTAATGATGCACAGAAGGATTGTGCAACACTAATTGATGGAACTATGAATTTAATCATTGACCTTGACATGGCCCATTCACAATTCATGGGAGAAATCATGAGAAAAGATTCATGTATTTCATATGTACTCAATAGAGAAAATATTATGGAGGCCTATTTAATGAATTAAAAAGAGATGGCATGGAATTGGTTAGTTGGTTTCTTTCTCAACCACTAAGCTGCATGAAAATCATGAAAACATTCCCGTCAAAGTTGAATAGAGAATTATCCAACGTGGAGGAAATTTTTTCCATTTTGAGATTAATGTTTAGAGATAGCCACCAACATTAATTTTTCAAGTCATGAATATCCATTATCAATGGAAATATTACATGGAAGGATCAAAGAAAACCATATCTCCTAAGATGGAGGAAATCCCATGAAAGTCTTCACAACTTTCCTTGTTATTATATTTGATTATATTCTTATTTACTTGATCATCCAAATCAAAAACTACTTGTCCTTTTAGTTATTTTTAATTGTTTATTTAAGAAAGTCCCTTGAAGTTTTAAAGGGGTCACATTTTTAGAAGGAAAGAATGTGTGTTTTATAAATGTTATTTTTGAAGAATTAAGATCGAACAAATGTATTGATCATCTATTTGGGGAATGTTTCGTGTGATACTATTATTCACTCAATTCATTTGGTGTGGTTGATGAATGTCATAGCTATTTAAAATTTTCAATTAATATTTATTATTCGTGATTTAGTAAATAAATATCAACGAATGTTGTAGCGAAATATTTATACATTTAGTTATTTTCATGAATGTCATGCTATCTACTATTGTTTTTATAAAGACTATTTAAAATAGATGAATTGTTTCTATTTTTGAATAGTCACTCCATAAACCACACTCCCAAGATAGGTTAGAATCAAATAAACATAGTTAATTTGATTTTTCCAATTAAAATAGAATCTTTTTTATATTGAAGGGAATCAAGGCTTTGAGCAATGATTATTAAGTGAAAATTCTTCTTTCATCATAATTGTTGGACATTGGATAAACCAACATTCCCCATGTGTTTCATGGCATGTACTTAATCACTTCTTGTATTCTTAAACACCTCTTGAAGTATATTAACATTATTCTCTTAAAGTTTCAAGTCCCTTATATTGATCGCGATAGTGTTTTGAGCACATTATTTGTAAAGTATTTCACAAATCTATTTAACTTTTGTTTATCAAAAGCTGTATTAGATTTTTTACACGTTTCTTATTTGATCTAAAGCATATCTTAAACCAAATAAGATGGCAGTCGAGCCTATATATTAGATGGAACTCCTATTCCAAATAGTGTAAGGTCTAACTGAAACCTTCCATCAGGGAGATCCCCTTCTCATTGGGGGAAATTTTTGGCCCATAAACAACACCACTATCTCCATGTAGTCACAGATCCAGTTCCTGTTTCAAAAGAAGCGGGTTTGATGGTTGAAGGTCGACATAGCCATATCTTTTTGACTCCTTATTGCATACATGCCTTGAATAATGTCCTCAAATACATTGGAAAAATAGTTTGGATTGCAAAACTCATTTTAGATGTAAGAGTTGCACAAATGTACATTTGCAACCACCATGCCTCTTCAGAAATCTATAGAATGCATTCAAGGAAGAGGTTTTTGGAACCTTCAGATTGTAAGATAGGCTACATACTTCATTATTCTTCAACGTGCATGCATCCTTACAAGCCACTTTTGTTTCCCAAGAGTAGAATGCATGGTATGAATCTAAATCAGTGTAGGCAAAGAAGATAAGAGAGAATATTCTCAATGATGATTGGTGGTTTGATTGTAAATATGTTTTCTCTTTCACAACTCCAATTGTGGAATTAATTAGGTATCCAAATTCTGATTCCCCCACTCTTGGATAAGTTTATGAACGTATTAATAGCATGGTAGGAAAGATAAGGCACAACATTTGGGATATAAAGCCCTCTTTGGAGTTCTTCAACGAAATTCATAAGATAATAGGGAAGATGTGGGTCAACCTCAATAACTCTCTTCATATGGATTCTTATGCCCTTAATCCAAAGTGGTATATGGAGAGACCAAATGGAGTTCTACCCATTGATGATAATGAAGTGAAACAAGATTTTCTTGATGCCATATGAAAAATCTATACACATAATGAAGCAACTGTAATCCAGGAACGATTTATTGATTTTTCTAACTTAAGCATTTCCAAATTCTCTCAAGATGTAAGGGTGGAAATCAAGATTTATCCATAAAGGAATCCCATTGGGTGGTGGAGAATTTATGGGGGGAGATCCCAAGATCTTCGAAATCTCACCTCACACTTGTTATCTTAGGTTTCTAGTTCATCAACAATAGAAAGCAATTGGACTACTTATAGTTTCATTCACTTAAGAGGAATAGTCTTACCTCTAAGAGAGCAGATAAATTGGTTTATGTGCATAATAGTCTTTGAATTCACTCAAGGAAGCTACCTGAGTATTTAGAGGGCCCTGCAACAATATGGGATATTGATGTTGAGGAGGGTTCTTAGATTGATGATGAGGATAATCCTTCACTAGATGCAGGTTTAGTTGGTATACCTATGGGTAGCATTGCAGGTGATCTTGATATTGATGATAATGATAATGAAATCGGAGTGCCTAGCAAGGCTCAAGCTTATATGGATAATCTTGATGCTGAAGATTTCACTTTACGATCATATTCAATTTTAGTATTTAATGTTATGTTTTGGGCTTTGAACATTTTTGGACCATGTACTACTTTGACACTTTCGGCATTTGTCATTTTTTTTTACTATGTACTACATTGGTCATGCTAGCAATATGAATAATAATATGATGAGTTCTTTGATTTTCACTATGTTTCTTAAATTCAATAGTGTCTCTTGAATCATTTACATTTTCAAATTTTCATTTTTGAATTTGATATTCATATAATGAATTAAAATTTTAAATTGATTTCAATATTTGAATATTTTGATTATTATATAAATTATATAATTAAAAAAATAAAAAATAAAAAATTATTGTTATATAATGTTACCGCTCCCAATTATCCATTTCCTAGCAATTTTGGGGAAAGCTATAGCCATTACAAACACCCGTACCCAAGTTCCCAACATTCCCATGTTCCAGAAACTCGTGCAACATAGATTTTTAGTTAGTTGTTGCATGTGACATGGAAACCGGTATAAACCTTGTTATCTGTTAGCTCTTTCAACATTGAAATACCAAATAAATTAGTTTTCTAATACTTCTCATGAAATTAATGGGTTTTCTTAGAGGGTTCCAACAATCAGTCTAGGATTTCCAATCATCTGCCTTATCTAGGTTATTGAAACCTTTATGGAATATACCGATCAAGGGATACATATTATTGTTAGCCATTGTACAAGGGACATTGCACCTAGTTAGTCATATGTGAAACTTTGTCTAAGTGGGCTCCTCCTTCACAAGTCCGGATAACCCCCCTTTAGGTGTTGTACAGAAATTTTGATGGTCTAAAAAACCTTCACATTTTTTAAAGCAATCCAAATCTCCATAGCACTTGAATAGCAGATGGAGATTGCAATTGAGTGAAAACGCCAACTTCACAATGTCACAAAATCGAAAGATAGGTATGAGGCAGTCGTTTAGTGCATGAGGCACTATATGTTATAGTTTTATCATATAAAATATTAACACATTTTTCTCAGTAGAAACTTATAGAATATAAATCTTTCTTTAGCCCTTTTCTTTCCAACTTTTAAGTATCAACTCGCTATCTATTCCCACCAGTCCAACTCTAGGGAATTGTGTTGTAACATCATACATACCTTTTGTTGTATCTATCCATATAACATTACCTTTTGAAACAAAATATTCCAATAGAAAGCAACCAATGTCAGTCACACCTCTTCTTCCACATAACTGCTTTTATGTGCTCGTGTACATATCCGTTTGAAAAGTTCAGTGTCATTACTTGCAGGGTCGGAATTTGGACTCCTCTTTACCCATCATACAATTTTTTTTTTTAAGTTTTGTTCATTATGCTTCCCTTCAAGAAATATTGTGTTTAAAATTATTGAATTATGAATCTTGGCTTAAAATTGTATGGAATGAGACATATAAGATGACCAAAAAAGTAAAAGCATAAGATGGGTTATCCTCTACATCCTCTTCACAATCATAATCACATGGAATCAACGCGGGGTCCATGGTGGAGAGTTTGTAGTCAAGCAAACGAAATGTATTAAAAGTGTTTTAATATTTCATAAGTGACGATTAATGTTGTTCTTTATGTGCCATATCTTTTAAGAAACATATTAGGACATTGGAGATCTAGTGCAGACTGTAGTTGAAGTGAAACTTTCATTTTTCCACAAGTGACACTCTTACATAGGATAACTTTCATAAATGAGTGGTGAGTCAGTGACAGTGTGATAGGTCCCCCGCCTAAGCAATCCAATAAGGGTGGGTAGCCAATACACTTAGGGAGAGCAAGTAGTAAGAAGAATGATTTTGGTCCAAATTCATTATGACAAGGAAGAGGTTTTGTGCTTTTGGCTAAGTAGGTTTGATGACGCACTAGCACACTCATGGATTGATTGTTTATTTCATTCAAGTGATATTTTTAATGATGTTTGCATAAGAGATAGATGTATACTCATTAGATTTCAAGGAAACTATTTGGACTTGGATTCTAATCCAACTAACCTGGATCAAATGAATGAATTACGAGTTATTGAATGACATTCTTTCCAAGGACTATGAAATATGTTATATTATTTCTCCATGTCCCGAAGGTGAACTAGTGAATGTCTAGGTGACACCTGTGAGAATTAAATAATACTAGATCAAGCACTTAATGAGATCTCATCATGAACAATTCGTTTCAAACAAAGCCAAATTTGTTGTGTTCTGGGCATATCTATATCCACTTCATATATCTATGTGTGTGTGTGTGTGTGACATTATTTGATATAAAATCCTTGTAGACTAGATGTTTAGTGATCACTTATTTTTGTGGACATATATTTAAGGAGACTAGGTAATGGCCTTTGTTGATTGGTCTTAGATCTATTTTCCATGGTTGTCTATCTGTATGCTATAGGTTCTTTTGCACAAGTTGGATATTTTAATTCTACTTGAATTAAAATATGTTTTCCCTTCTCTGTGTGTGCGCATTCAAATTCACTAGGGAGCTCCCTTCAATTGGCATGGTCCACTCACATGCACCTCAAGTCGCATCAACAAGGAAGCAAATCAATCAAAGGTGACAAGGGGCCTAAATAGATTTTCCCATGAAAAATTGAAATCTTTCAATATTAATGCCACAAAATAAAATAGATAAAACTCACAATGTGAACCCTAGGAGTACAAATACACAAAGTCTTTATCTAGGAGTTTAAAGTTTCTATTTGTAATAATTCGTAAAACATAAAAGGAGCCAAACAAAGGCCATTTCTAGATGGTTTTGATAAAAAGGTTTCCAAGGTAAGATATATACATTATTATAGTGTTTTCAATTGATTTATTCAACACCATTTATACTTTTAGCTAGTCTAAAACATTATATAAATCTTAATTTAGTAAAAGAGCAAGAAAAATAAAATAGCAATTTGTTTACACGAAATTAATTAAAATTTGTGTTGATGATTTGATTAGGTCATAGCCTAATTAGAAACCATTTGGTAATATTGATTATAAAATTTTCACTAAGAGTTATTAAACTACAAAAACAAATTATATTATTATATTATTATTCCTTTCCGTGCCAAGCCACCTATAAGATAAGAATTATCATCGTATGAATGTTAATGGTATAGAATGAAATGACCAACTCCACAAATTTTAAATGGTCAACTAGAAAAAACATAAATCACATTACTTTATCAATTTCCATTACAAAATTAAAACTAAAATTGAAATATAAAATCATAATAGGGTTTGAAATACATGTAAATGTTTTGACCAAGATCACAGTGCCACTTGAAAGGTTTGGAGAAACCCTTTTGGAAGACGATTAAAACCAGTCGACTCAATCGGATTATAAAAAACATGTGAATAATAATATGTGGTTATAACAGACAAGTCAATTAAATCATTTTACAGAAAGAATGTGAATGACAGGAAAAATACTATATATGTTATTAACATGTGAAGCAACCTTCTAATTGAAATTTCAAATTAAACTAATCAGGCCATGCAAGAACATTGATGAGTATTCTGGAAGAAAATGTAAGTTGGAATTATTTGGTGGTGTACAAGGGATTGAAAATGGCATCCTATCCATTAATTGAATAATATGTTTTGACTTCTTGTTTATAGTCCATAAAATGTAAACAAATTGATTTATATGGAAATTGATAACATTGTTGTCTCTTCATAAAGTTTAAGTGAAAACCAATCCATTTATATGCAGTTTATTCATCATGAAAGCATGTTCAAATCTTAGACTATCATATCCACTTATGATCAAAATCATCTTCCACTAAAAGTATGGAGGTAGTCGACACATACCTCAAATCTTATTTAGGGTCAAGACTTATATTTTATTCGAAGGTCCTGGAGCTACCCAGGCTTATGCTGAAACTCACAGAGTTTTCTTGCATACACATAGTCGCGTGTTCTTTCAAATGATAGGAATTCTTTTGCTGAAGGGATGATTTTGATTTCTCTTAATCCTTTGTCGTATAAAAAATTTAAAGAATCAACCATATAAGTCACAATACAATACAACTAAAATTAATTTAAATGGTAACTAAGAGTACATACACAAATGCCCATTCTTTGCTTGTTATTAAGGTTACAATTGCAAGAATAGAATCACCACAATATTTTATGAATTAGTGTGCAAACCACATCTGATGAGACAATATGATAAGATTTCAAAGTTAATTTTTGTAGCAGCATATATATTTGAATTCCAAAGTTTTATAATAATGGATCTATTCTGATTTCGAAATCATACCATGTAAATATTTGCTCAAATTTTAAAATTGTACCTCAAAGTTAATGTTTATTTGATGACAAGACCATTTTTCACTTATTATAGTACTTAATCCATTCCAAGTTGGAAGTGATTGGAAACTTCAACTAGTGGAAAGGTGCTTCATAAGGTATTAATAATATTTTGCAAAAATATTTAAACATCAAAAAATTGTTCTTCCACCTTCAAAATACATCATCCAAGATGGTCATTTAAAAATTTTAAACATATTTTACGTGCAAAATGGCCTCTGACGGGAAAAATTCCCATCAACATCCAACCTTGGTTACCTGCATGCAATAGTGCCTTCTTTAAATTCCCTTTCTCTACATCCTCCATTAACAATAATTCCTTATTCAAAAGAGAAACATCTGGAAATTGCAAGTTATGGCGTTTTACTATTCTATGTGTCGTTTTCAACATGCGCTCATTTCTCTAATGGGAACACTACTCTACCAAAAAGCTAAGAATAATTTTGTCAAAGAAAGTAGCCAGATGTTCTGTTGCTTCAATGTTAGAAGTTTCCAACTATTTCCCTATATTATTGGGATAATAACTAAGATTGGTTCTTTTGTGTTTGTTTGTTCTTCCTAATCTAATTTTTTGGAAAAAACATATAAAAGGGACTTTTTTCTTTTATGTAAATTGTTTCTTATGTAACTGCTTTAAAAGTTGCAGATGGGTTTAGAAAAAATATCAAATGTTTCTATTTATCCATATAAGCCTATAGAGGCAATATGAAAAACATAAAACAAATGGAAAGTGGGTTGAATGGTTGGATAATGTATGCTTATGACTTGGTTGTTGTAAATCTCCCTTGAATAATAAGAATATTGAAAATCATTGGTCCCGTGGATATTTCCCTCACAAGAAGGGCTTTACCATGTAAAACATTGTGTCAATGTTTGTGTTTGATTATTCTATTACCTTATTTATTTTCCATTATTTTCTGCAATTTCAATTTATTTGCAAGTTATGCTTTTGTTGCTCAACTCAACAAGTTGTATTAGAGTTTTGAGGAATTTTTTTTGTTAATGGAGAAGATGCAAGGTGTGAAGTTTGAAATCGAAAAGTTTAATGGCAATAATATCTTTGAGCTATGGAAGGTTAAGATGCAGGATATGCTCGTGTAGTAAGGAGTGGGAAAGGCGTTGTTGGGCAGGGCAAAGAAACCCATGGGCATGGATAATGATGACTCTGAGGACATGGATGCAAGATCCCTCAATGCTAATCATCTATGCTTGGTAGATGTTGTATTGTTTAACATCATTGGAGAGAAAACAGTTGCAGGCTTATGGACTAAATTAGAAAAACTTTATATGACAAAGTCCTTGATAAATAGAATCTACTTTAAGCAACAACTATACAGTTTTTGGATGAAGGAAGGTACAAAGATATATGATCATTTGAATTCTTTCAATACTCTTTTATGCCAGTTGACTAGTATAGATGTAAATCTCGAAGAGGAAGATAAAACAATTAGACTATTTTGTTCTCTTCCCGAGTCTTGGGATCATTTTGTAACCTCTATCAGTTTTAGTTCTACCAATGATGTTGTTGTGGGAGCTTTGTTATCTGAGGAAACTTGGCATAAATGTAACCTTGAAACCTCAACATCATAAGCAATGGTGGCAAGAGGTTGATCAAAAGAAAAAGATCAGAATTCAAGAGACACATCAAGATCAAAGTCAAGAGGTAAGAAGAGTAAGTTAAATTTCTAGTACTATAACAAATCATGGCATCTTAAAAAATATTGTTGGAAAAGAAAGGAACAAGATACTCAAAAGGACTATACAAAGGAAGCTAATTAAGATGAAACAAGTCTAGGTATTGTCCACTTCTACTATTTCTCAAGATTGTCATGATTAGTTTCTATAGTCCGGTGCTTCCCATCATATGTGCCTTCATGGGAATTGGTTCTATTCATACCAATCTATTGATGATGGTGTGGTTTTCATGGGTAATGATGTTACATGAAAAAATGTTGGGTTTTGTAGTATCAAGATTAAAATATATGATGCTATTGTTAGAATGGTAACATAGGTGAGGCATATACTTGAGCATAGAAAGAACTTTATATCTTTGGGAGTGTTAAATTTTCCAGGTTATAAATGTAAAGTTCAAGGTGGAGTTATGAAGGTGATGAAAGTAATCTTGGTAGTCATGAAGACTAAAGGGTTTGGGAAGCTTTAAAATCTTGAAGGAAGGATAGAAATAGATCATGTAACAATAACATCCGAAGGTGCAAATGACTCTACCCATTTATGGCATCAACACTTGCGTCATATGAGTGATAAGGGGTTGAAGGTATTGGTTGATCATAAGTTACTTCCAAGCTTGAAATATTTGAATTTGAATTTTTGTGATCATTGTATTTATGGAAAGCAATATAGGTAGAAATTTAAAACAGGAATTTTGGGTAGAAGGAGTTATTACAACGTGCTATCTTGTAAATTGGTCACCGTCAATTACAATTAACTATAACATTCCAGAAGAGGTATGTGTTGGTCAACTTTGTGATTATTCAATCCTAATTATTTTCATTGTGATGCCTATGCTCTTATTCCAAAGAATTAGCATTATAAATTAGATCAAAAATTAAAAAAATGCTAATATTTTTTGGATATGGTGATGGAGTTAAGGGATATAGATTGTGGGATCCTACTACCCACAAAACCATCATTAACATATATGTCATATTTGATGAATCGTCACACATGAAATCAGATGTAGATGGTGAAACGAAATAGGAAAATGTACCACGGATTCAATAAGTTCAATTGGAAACTCAATCATCTTCAATGGCGGAGGACCATGAAGATGGTCATGAAGAAACTTCTATAGAAGAAGATGAGGATAAAAAAAATTCTCATGAAATAGAGGAAATACTGTAGTAAATTCTATGAAGGTCTACACAAATCAAATCTTTTCCTCAAAGGTATGATGATATTTCTACACCTGTTGCTTTAATTGCTAATGATGTAGAACCTAGTTTTTATCAGGAAGTAATGGAAGTATATGATAGCAATAAATGGAAAGTAGAAATGAAAGAGGAAATGGATGCCTTACAAAGAAATAATACATGGGATCTACTGGAACTTCCTAAAGACAAGAAAGTTGTCGATTGCAAGTGGGTTTACAAATTGAAGAAAGGAGTTGATGATAATGTTAAGAAGTACAAAGAAATATTGATTGCAAAATGATATTCTCAAAAGGAAGGTATTTATTTCCATGAGATTTTTTCACCAGTTGTTAAGCTTGCTTCAATTAGAGATGTGTTAGCACTAGTTGCATTAGTTGACCTGGAGTTAGAGAAACTAGATGTTAAAACAACATTATTACATGGAGATTTGCATGAGGATATATATATGGAACAACTAGAAGGGTTTGTTAAAAATCACAATAAGAGGTTTGTTTGCAAACTCAATAAGCCATTGTATGGCCTAAAGTAGTCTCCTAGGTAGTGGTAGAAGAAGTTTGATTCCTACATGATGAGACACAATTTTACCATAAGTGAGTATGATCATTGTGTTATATTCATTATTTTGGTGTTATATGTTGTTGATATGATTGTAGCAAGAAAAATCATGGATGAGATCAATAGGTTAAAGGTTCAGTTGGCTAGAACTTTCGAATGAAGGATATTGGAGAAGTGAAACAATGCTTGGGCATGGAGATACACATAGACTGGAAAAATGGTAAGTTGTGTTTATCACAAGATAAGTACATGGAAAAAATACTTCTGAGATTTGATATGGATAATGTGGAATCTGTCCAAATCCCTTTAGATTCCCATTTCAATCTTTCTTCAGATTTGTGTCCTAGTAATGATGAATAAAAGGTGTATATGTCTTGTGTACGATATGCTAATGCAGTAGGATGCTTAATGTATTTGATCATTAGTACAATGCCAGATATTTCCCATGTAATTGGTTTTGTCAATATATACATGGAAAATATAGCTAAAGAGAAATGGGCAATAGTGAAATGGGTGCTTCAGTATCTTAGGGGCATAAGTAATAATTGTATAACCTATAATGGTAGTACTGATTGAGTCTGTGGTTATGTTGATTCAGGTTTTGCAGGTGATTTGGATAAAAGGAGATTCATTTCTGGATATGTTTTTACTCTTGTAGGTTGAATTGTTAGTTGCATGTCAAAGCTTTAGGACATAGTTGCTTTATCAACTACTAAGGTAGAATACATAGTTGTCTCGCATGCTTGCAAAGAGTAAAATTGTTAAAGGTTTTGTAGGTGAATTTGGTAGGATTCAGGACAAGGTGAAAGTATTTTGTGATAATCAAAGTGTTACTCATTTGGCAAGGAATCTATCTTATCATAGTAATACAAAAACATATAACTGTTAAATATCATTTTGTAAGACAAGTTATTGATGAAAGTGAAGGGGTAGCTCTAGAAAAAATCCATAAAAAGAAAAATTGTTACATGTTCACAAAACCAGTTTTGTTAGAGAAGCTAAAATGGTTCCTAGCTTCTCTTGTCTTGCAAGGAAGGTGATGAATATTTTGGGCATGATATATCAGGTAAGTTGTTGTCAAGGTGGAGACTATTAGAAGTTTCCAACTATTTCCTTATATTTTTGGGATAATAGCTAAGATTGGTGCCTTTAGCTTAGTTTATTTTTCCTAATCTAAGTTTTTGGAAAAAACATATAAAAGGAAATTTTTTGTTTTATGTATAAATTTTCTTATTTAACTTCTTTAAAAGATGTGGATGGATTTAGAAAAAAATATGGCAAGTTTGTATTTATCCATGTAAGCCTATAGAGGCAATATGAAAAACATAAACAAATGAAGAGTGGATTGAATGGTTGGATATTATATGCCTGTGATTTGGCTGTTGTAAATCTCCCTTGAATAATAAGAATATTGATTATCATTTCCCCGTGGATGTTTCCCTCACAAGGAAGGTTTTATCACATAAAAGACTGTGTCAATCTTTGTGTTTTATTATTCTATTGCCTTATTTATTTTCCATTATTTTCTGCAATTTTAATTTATTCGCAAGTTATTCTTTCTCTACTCAACTCAACATTTAATATAATTTTTGCTAACCATAGATGCCAAAAATTCTCGAGAGGTAGAATCATTGAGGGGAAATTGCTCTAACATAGCCTTTATTCTTTTCTAGTTGCGAGAGATCGAAAGTCTCCAAATTATTTTCTCTGTGCCTTTCTCTAATTCCTCAAAATTATCAACAACCAATGTGACTTTCCTTAAGAGACTCATCTCAACTAGAAATAATGTGGAAAGGATGTGAAAAAATTGGTCATTGCTAAACACATTTTCACTTAAACGTATCAACCCTAGTATCATAAGACTCGCCAATTGGGTTCCTAATTTCTTTGCTTCAGAATTCCCATCAATTGACATTTCTGGTTCATTTTTCCCAAAACCCTAATCACCATAATTTGTGCTTTCTAATTTCTTTTCTTGACAAATAGGGTTTCACCAATGGGTCTGATTAGGTGCTCAATATTTAGCTCAAAAATCAAATTTATCAGAATCACTCAAAACCTAAACGACTGCATCTATCTCGGTGATACAATCCCAATGCAACTCATTTCACTTCTAACCGAGATTGTATGAGGAAGATATTGCACTTTTTTCACTTTGCCAAACAGTGGAACGGTATGGTCAAGGGCCAGTAAGGTTTCACCAAGTTTCATATTGTGGTTGGTCGAGGGGTTAATGATTTGGATTGTTCTCATTGGATGGAGGTGGACCAATGAGGAGGGGACATGTGGCAAGATCGGAGGCCACCACATGTCTCTCCCCAAAGGTCGGATATATCAGCGTGCGGTAAAATTTTATGCCAAGCCGAGGGATCGAACCTCGAACCTACACTACACAAACTCCAAGTCTTACAACTACTCCCACACTTTGGCTAATATATTATGGTTTGAGTATATATTTGATGTGATATGTCTTGGCGACTAGGGGAAGGAGGGAGCCAACCCCCTCCCATGTGAACACAACCTTGAAGATTGGCGGCTATGGTTAAAGGTTAACCAAAAATTGTGACACTTACCATAACCATTGACATTTATACCACCATGTAACCATTACCATTTGAACCGTGGGCTAACGGCTTACCATAACAATTCCATTAAACACGCTTAATGCACTAATCCAGATTAGTGATTAATTTAATTGTGCTTATCCACTAATTAATGCACAGTTAAGATAGTGGCAAGTTTGGTAGTCCTTCCAATTTTGGTGGTAACTCCATATTTAGTGGAGTTAACTAGAGTTCGTCTAGTTTTAGTGGATTTTTAATAGGAGAATTTGATTATTCCATAACTTTTGCAAAATTTGACCAAATGGGGATAAAGAAAAGGAATTCCTAGATGATTTTGATGTTTTGAGCACAATGAAGTAGGTTTCAAGAGTAGTAGAGAATTGTAAATGTCACTTTTTCCATTTTGAGCTAATACAGAGGCCCAAGCCATGGAAGATGGACCAAGGAGATGTAGCCCAGGAGGGGTGAACTCCTTCATCAAAACATTGTGTTAAGTGTTCATTTTGATGGATTGTTATACATTTGTTTTATAATGTTCAAAACTTTAATTTCATGCTATTTTGCTCATTAATTTGACATAAAACTTGATAAAATTTACCTGTTACAATCACAAACACCATAAAGGAAACCTATGCGCATGAAGAAAATGATAAGCAATTGCTTTTAATTATGAAGTTGAAATTAGCACAAAAAATATAAAATTCAACAATGGATCAAGTTGGTATGAGAGAAAAAGTTATTTTCTTGATTGCTTGAGTTTTGTGCAAGTAGGGTTTTCATGGTTGCAAATTTGTGACGCTTACAAGCTTAAAGTTGTAGAGAGGAGAAGGGAAACTATTGGTTGCAAATCCTGAGGTAATGCCCAAAAGAAGGAGAGCCATAAGGCCACAATCTCCACCCAAAGTTCCAATCTCAACTACACTTGAAACACCTCATGTTTTACCTTCAATTAAGATTGCAGAGGTACAAGCAATACCAAAAGCTGAGCTTGAATCTAAAGCCATCATGTCTGGAGCAAGAGAGAATGAAGGTATTTCAGAAGAGGAAGCATTCAAGAAAGCGTTCTATGAATAAATTGACATGGTTAGAGTCATCTATGAAGAGAGGAATATTAGAATGGCTGGAGATAGTTCTAAGTCACCACATGGAGAGGGAAGCTCGGGAGATAAAAAAGACGAAAAGAAGGATTCAAAGGGTAATGGAGGAAATTCTCCTCCATCTCCACCATCTTCATCATCTTCCTCATCATCTTCATCATTGTCAACATCTCAAACAACATCATCTTCCACTTCCACTACAAAACTATTCATACTGATTCAAAAACCCCAGAGGAAAAAACTCCCTTACTCAAATTGGACATTAAGTTTGAACTTCCCATGTATAATGGAGAGGTGAATGCATAAAAGTTAGACAATTGGATTCAAAAAATGGAGCTTTATTGCGGGATTCAAAACCTTCAAGAAGATGACATAAAAATTTAGTTGGCTTGATCGAGGCTAGAAGGAGCAACATTAATTTGGTGGGAAGCAAAGACTCAAGAGGAAATGAAAATTCATGGTAAGATATCCATTTCTTGGGTTGTATTCATTTCTTCAATTAAAAGATAGTTAAATCCTTTAACCTATATGAAAAAATCCATTATGACTTGGAAAAATTTTAGGCAACTCAGGGGCCAAAATTTTCAAGACTATACCCATGAGTTTAGGAAGAGGGCTTTGCTGTTAGGAGTAAACTTGAATTCCCAAGATACAATGTTGAAATATATTGGGGGTTTACATTCCTACTTAAAACATATTATCCTTATGTTCAATCCAAGCAACTTAGATGAGGTATGTGTGCAAGCCACACACCTTGAAGTAAGAGGAAATAACATTCAGGAAGACGATAGTAAGAAGAAGCCATTCAAGGGTAAGGAGGAAGAGAAGGGTGGAAAATGGAAGGGAAAGAATAATGCAAGTGTGAAAAAAGAAGGGGAGAAAATTATATGCCAACATTATTCCAAAGAAGGGCATGATGAAACCCACTGTTGCAAATTACATCCCGAACTAAGGCCTAAGAAACCAAACAATAAGGGAAAACAAAATATGGCCACTACCACATAACATGATCTTGGATCATATTCTAGTGATGAGACAAAGATTTCAGCCATGGTTACAAAAGGAAAAGAAGCTATTGCAAGCACTAGTTCCTCACATAGTCACAACAACACTCCAAATGAAGAATCAAGGATAGAGTTGTTCCATGTAAGGGTAATTTCAAATCATACAAAGATTGATCCATTATTTGATAGTGGGTCACAATCGAACTTAATTTCAGAAGACTTGGTAAAAAAGAATAATCTTGATAATGTACCTCATCACAAGCCATATCCCTTGGGTTGGTAGTCAATAATGAAAATTTATTACAAGGAAATGCTTATTCAGATTTGCTATTACTGAAAAATTCATTGATGAAGTTGAGTTAGATGTAGTTCCACTTGACATCTCAAGAATATTTTTTGGAATTTCTTATTTTTATGGTAGGAAAGTAGTATTTTATCACCATAAAAAAGAATATCTATTGCTCAAGGATGGAGTGGAGTACATTGTGAGAGCCCATTCAAAATGTTAAACATTTCTTTGGTTAATGTAGGGCAAGTGAAGAGACTAGTAAATGCAAGTAAAAATTTTGTGCTTCTCATGATCAAGAAAAAGAATGATATTGATTATGAATATTTTGAAGGTTGTGCTGACAAATTAAAATATGATTTTTTTGATGTGGTAGGAAAGTGTGGTGACATGTTTCAGGAACCAAAGGGATTACCTCCCAATAGGGGAATTTAGCATGAGATATAGCTGCAGCAAGATGTTCCACTTCCAAACATTGGCATGTATCGCGTGTAAATCATGGAGAGCATGGAAATTAAAAATAAAATTCAATAATTCCTGAACAAAGGTATCACACGCCCATCTACTTCACCATGTGTTTCACCCATTGTCTTGGTGCCAAAGAAGGATGAGACTTCACGTTTGTGTGTGGATTTCCATGCACTAAACAAAATAATGGTAAAGAATCATTATCCACTCCAAAGAATTTATAATTTTCTTGATCAATTGAGGTATGAAAATTATTTCACTAAGTTATTTCGACTAAGCCGTTATCATCAAGTTAGAATAGCTAAAGAGGACATTTGGAAAATCGCATTTAAAACTAAACAAGGATTGTTTGAGTGGCTTGCTTTCCTTTCGGTCTTACAAATTCTCTAGCTACTTTCATGAGAGTTATGAATTATGTATTGATACCATTTCTAGATGGCTTTGTCATTGTTTACTTAGATGATATTCTCATATTCAGAAAATCCAGAGATGAACATGTCATGCATGTGAACAAAGTACTTGATGTCTTGAGAAAATAACAGTTTTTTTAAAGATGTCGAAGTTTTAATTTGGAAAGACTTCTTTGGTGTATTTGGGACACATTGTTGGAGTAGGTGAGCTGAAGATAGACCCCTCTAAGGTTGAGGTCATTCTGAATTGACCCAAGCCCAATATAGTTATAGAGGTAAGAAGATTTCATGGGGTAGCACATTATTGGAGGAAATTTCTTGCTAATTTTTCTTCTATTGCAGCTCTATTACATGCATTGACTAGTGTCAAGAAAGTCTTCCATTGGGGAGATGTATAGCAAAAATCATTTGATGCTTTAAAACAAAAGGTCAGTTCAACACAAGTATTACCTCTTCCAAATCTAAGACAGTCATTTGAGATTCAAATGGATGCTAGTGATTACGCCATGGGAGTAGTTCTTATGCAGCATGGTAAGCCCATTTCATTTCATTCTGAAATTTTTAATGGTGTTGTGACTAACTATCCCACTTATGACGCATTGGTACAAAGTGTTAAAAAATGGAAACACTACTTGATGGGGAAGGAGACCATTATCCATATCGAACATCAACCATTGTAGTAATTACAGTCACAGTCAAAGTTGTAGCAATCACGACACTTCAGATGGATGGGTTTTCTACAACAGTTTCATTTGGCTATCACATACAAAAATGGAATCTATAATAAGGTAGTTGATATGCTTTATAGGCCTATTGTAAATTCATCTATTATACTCAAGCATAGTTATATTTTACATGAAAGTTACATTAAGCAATATGCATATGATAAAGCATTTCAAGATGTGTATGCAAGCTTGAGGTAAAGAAACCAAATTGAAGAGTTAGATTACCATGTACATAATAGTTTGTTGTATCACTTGGGAAAGTTATGTATTCCACAGGGAGAAATAGACAATATCATAAGAGAGGCACACACTTTATTGATTGCTGGACACTTTTGTGTAGGCAAGACAGTAGCAAATCTCCAAATGTATTGTTATTGGCCACACATGTTTGATAATGTATCTTGTTTCATTAGAGGATTTTATTTGTGTGCAACAAGTAAGCATAGCAATAGGAAACTAGGATTATACACTCAATTTTTGGTACCTTCACATGCATGGGAGAGTATCTCAATGGATTTTGTAGGAGGTCTTCCATTGTCAAGGAAAGGTCATGATTACTTGTATGTAGTTGTGGACAGGTTCAGTAAGATGTGCATACTAACACCATGTAAAAAGAAAATTACAGCTGAACAAACATCTCATATTTTCTTTCATAATATTAGGGTTCATTTTGGTCTTCCTACTTCTATTGTAAGTGATCAAGATTCTCGATTTGTTGCAAATTTTTGGTCAAATTTGTGGGACATGATGGGCACTAATTTGAAGAAGAGTACAACTTTTCATCTAAAAATAGATGGAGAACCCGAGGTGGTCAACAAGACAATCATTCATCTTCTTAGAGGATATTGTAGCAAACATCCCAAGTTGTGGGATGAACAATTGTGTTACATACAACATACTTACAATAGGGCAAAGCATTCTTCCACAAACACATCGCCATTTGAGGCATGTTTTTGGTACTTTCCAAGATCGCTATTAGACTTCATATTTGAGAAAGATGTCGCCATCGATGGTCATTGCAACATCGATAAGGCAAGGAAGTTCATTGAGAAAATTTAGTTGATACATCGCACAGTGCAAGGACAAATTGAAAAGAGTCAAAGCAGCTACAAGTCAAGGCATGACAAGCAACATGTAGATCTATTGTAACGACTACAAACACCCTCCAATATTTTTCCTTAGCTTTGTTTTTGAGCCACCCTACCAACCATCCTTAGCAGCATGTCTCGCATGGTCAAGTACATAAGCTTCATTGGTTTTTCAGTAGCTTGCCAGCCTGTGGATGATTCTTTTCTTCACTCCGATCATAGGTTTCCCCTTCAGACCTAGTCAAGCTACTGGCTAAGCACCTCCCTTAGAAAATTTCACAACTTTGGAGGGGAACCAACCTTCCCTCCAGAAATTACAAAAATCTAACTGGCAGCCTACAGGGCTTAGAAATTGTGTAATCCTGTTAAACAACCTTCCTCTGGAAAATTGTACAATCTGGCCCAGCAGTGCAGGGCAGCCCAAAACTTGCGCAATTCTGGGCAGTAGTTAGATGCTCCTCCCAGAAATTGCACAATCACTCTGGACATCTAACACAACTTCCTCCCACAAATTGCGCAAAAATCCCTCTCAGTCAAGTAAGTTGTTGCATGTGCCTTCAGGTTCACTGATTCCCTCTAGAACTAAGAAAACATGACTTGCATGCATGGGTTGTATTTTCCCGAAATAGAAAAAAATCTAGATGCAAAAAGAATCCCTAGATTTTAGGGATCTACTTTTAGTAGCTAGAGTATACATGCAAAGATCATAGAAACTTTCCTCCAATTGTCGCGTTTTCCTAGATTTGTGGCATGCACATTATAAGCCTCAAACTTATTTATTCAACGCTTCACAACTCATTCTTCACATCGATCTTGGATCTCTGACATCCCACAATACATCTAGGAGTCTTTGACACATCCAGCTCATCTATTTCCAGGTAAGTCCACATTACTTGTCTTTTGCAGCATTTCTATCACTTTTTGTGTTTTGGCTTGTGTAAGTGATGTCTGCTTGATTTATGTGAACGCTTGTTGTATTTTGCATGCACGTTAGCTTGTATAAGCATTGTTTTAGTTTTCATTAGCATCTCATTGTTTTCACATGCATGACATTGTTTTGAATGAACGATCGCCGATACGGCGAGTCGTTTCACACACATGCATGTTGTTCCATTTTCTAAATCTTGCATTCACTATTTTCATGTGTGATCACTCACTCCTGCTTACATTGAGTATTGTCATGCATTCACATCTTCATTTGTTTTTAGTTGCCCGTCGATGGGTCTGGGAAATCTTCGCCTGGACTCTACCTTGCCCAGACAACATCGCGCAACTATGAGAGGGAACGCTCTACCATTCTCCCAGAAAATGCGCAAATCTAGCTAGTTAGTGCCCTCCAGTCTGGCTTTGCAAAATTCTCAGAGGCAGTGATTGCTGGCCCAAAACATTTTGCAATGCAGTCCTTGGGCCTACAACACTTTCCAGTTGAAATTCCACATTGCGCAATCTTAGCACCCAACAGGCTAGTCTTGATTGTGCATTGTGCAATTCCAGTAGTCAACGAGCCTCCCGATAGTCTTGACTACATTTTTCATAATTTCGGTAGTCAGCCTCTCGACCTCCTAGTGAAAATTGTGCAATCCTTGCCAGTAGTTCCCCGGGTATGTTGCATGTCATCCCTCAAGTTTACTTTGGTTTTAACTGATAGATTTCTTGCCATGCATGTCACCATGCCTCCAAATATAGTGGGTGTTCATTCGTCTCTCACCAGTTCAGGATCAATGGCCTCCAAGAGAGTAGGATCAAAAGACACCAACGGAAGCGCAACTGGAGCAATAACTAAGAGAGTGTCTATGAATTTTCTAATATTCGAAGACATCAAATTGATCGTAGACAAAGACATCAAGCTAAAATGGAAAGAGTTCAATGGTGTGTTCTTAGGCACATTTGGGGAAGATCTTGAAGACTGCCAAGTCTATGTGAACATTCAAAAATTCGGCTTGTACCAAATTGCATGTAGGTATCCTGCATTTCCATGCGCGGACATGATACATTGGATCATCTCATACACTGATCCCAACATGATGAAATTGAGAATTTTCAGTGAGACAGAGATTTCTACCTTCAGGGCACAAGATTATCAGCAGATTACCACTTATTAAAGCTAGTGATCACCATGGAGACACCCTTCAGCCTACCCAGCAGCAATACCATGTCCAGGGATATCTTGAAGAACTGGGTGAAGGAGCCAGCCAAATTTAGGATGACACCCAACCATATTTACAAGACGAAGATACTGTGAAAGGCATATTAGTATTTGGTCATCTTTTCATGTCGCTTGTATGCCCAAGAGAGCATGGAGAGCTTCCTGCAGAGTTGGGTGATTATGTTGGACCAACTATCCAGTGAAGGAAAAGCATGCAACTGGTCCAACATGTCGTCTTAGAGGCTGAAGGAATAGGTAACAGGAGCTCGACAACTGCCCAAAGGTTAGCAAGAAAAAATCTACATGTCCTCTTACATCTTGGATGCAATCTGTGCCCATTAGGAGTTATCGGGTTTGAAATGGGAATGGAAATCAGCAGAAACCTCTGCGAACACTTATTGTACATTATTTTCCGAATTTAGCTTCTGAGGAATCATCACATAGCTATTAGATATTTTTGTCACCCGGGTGTACAAGATGATATTTGAGCAGGATCCACCTTGCATGTTGAAGGAAACAATGGAGGCACTAATCGACATAGAATATTCATATGTCTCACCATCTGGCACCTTAATACGAATGTACAACATGGAGAAGCCTCCACATGTTTTGCCAAAGTTTTCCATGGACAAGCTCATCATGCTAGAAGTATCATAACACATCTCAGCAAGACTATCAGCCACACTACACCAGAAGAAGAAGGCACCTTTGCCCACTCTTCCATTGCAGATTGGGTTGCACGAGATATGGAATCTCAAGCATGCCGATGCTGAAATAGAATATTTCAAGAAATATCCTTTCGGCACGAGAAGCTATAATCCATATGACCAACATTGTTTTGTGAAGGATCACTGCATGGGAGTACAGTTTCTGTGGATCCACGAGGCATGTCATTGGGCTGAAGAAGACCCATGGACATATTTTCGCAGCTTCTCCGGGCCCAATGAACTAGTCAGCATCACCGTGGAATGGTTAGAAAAGCAACATGAAGCAACATCCAGGAGAGCACCAGTAGCAAAGGTAAACATACCAGTGCGCGACAAAGGAAAGAGAAATATTATCAAAAATGCAAAGGTAGATAAAAGAAGCAAGTTTATAGCATACCCACTTATGCAGAAAGCAGCTTTGGTAATAGAGGTGAAGAGGTAGCAGTACGATAGGAGGACCGTGTAAAGGCAGAGAGAAAAATAGAGAATGGAGGAAACAGTGAAGGAGTTCCATGAGTTGAAGGAGAAACTCTCAAAGGAACATGAGCTACACACATAGGAGAAGGAAGTGTAGCAAGGAGAGATACAACAGGGGGCACAACACATACAGACAAATGAAACTATCCCCATATACATAGTAGACTCATCCGAGAAACTGGCACAAAGTAGATAAGGTGAGCAGTCGCAAGAGCAGGACTTCGCTCAAGAGATTAAATGAGCACTTGAGCAGATGGATATATAGATGGATCAACCAGATTTAGAGCAAGACATCGACCTCATGCCTTACCAATAAGAGGTCAACCCACCAGATTCACTGTATCCGGAAGTAGATAAAGTACCAAGCGACCAAGGAGATACTGAGATCCTTGGAGACAATCTAGAAGAAGAGATGCAAAACATATCATTTGATTAGTCGCAACATAGAGTTGTACAATGACACAGAGTGTCTACTCTGGATGACCATACATCTCCTACACAGTTTGAGGAATGAGTGATCGTATCTGACATGCCCAAGCATCCAACAACATTGGCTGATGATACCAGAGGATATGTCGAAGCCACTAGCTCGAGTGTTTGCTTCTTGATAGTGAGGAATGAGCTAATGGCTAAGGAGTAACCAATGGACAAGTAGGGAGGAGAACTGGTTACAACATCCGCCTGAGTAGATTTTAAGAAGGAAATACTGGATGACGTATTGTCCCTTGAGATAGTCATGTGGGTGTTGTATTCCAAATTTGGTACTATTCATAATGCAGCTGTCCATCTTAAGGATTGGCAACAATGATGTGCTAGGAGAGCACATATCTTGTCAAACTTGCATACTATTGTTGGCCACATGAAAACATGGACAATGAGATACAAGAGAGCCCCGTTACACTTCCCTAAGACAATGAAGCCCATAGCGGTTAAACTAAAGGCATGTATCCAAAGTCATATTCGGAACTATGAACAACTCCCGCAACTCATCACAAGTTTTCAAGCTCCACATGCATGGGTATTCAGAAGCATGGATGTTGTTGTTTGGACACATATGATACCATCTATTGGGACACTCACCGAGGCAAAGACAAAGGCGCAAGTTTGACTGGAGCTTGACTTGTACTTTGACAAGTTGATGTAGCCACCAGCGTAGACTTTGCGATCAATGCACACACCATGCATCAGTATGTCGCTGGTCTAGTCACACTCAAGATAATGATGCACATGTTATTAGGTGAGTTGGAAAAAGGATCTAGAGCAGTGTACCCAAATGCGATAGAGGCAAGAGTTCATTTCCAAAAAGATGTCACCATAGAGTACATGGAAACCATCATGGACTAGCGAGCTTGGCATCAATTCTCTATTGTCGACCATCATGAGGATGTTGAAGAGTTGGTCTTCCCATAGTTTTCTGAGTCATTGTGATGTCTTGCATGGCTTGCTCAAGCTTATTTTGTATCACATGAGTACATGTGCAAATTGTATGTAACATCTTTTCAAGTGGAAGTTCAAGTGTGAAAAGTTGAATGTAATAGTCATAGAGTAGTTGAAGAGTCATGAGGGTAGATGAACAATCACAAAGGGGAGTTTCAAGGGTCACCCCACCCTTTTCTATATATAGTCTCTCATAACTTATTGTAGAAGCTTTTGGTCAGGCAAGCTTCCAATAAGAGTATCTGAGAGAAATATTGGAGAGTATTGTATCGAGCCTTGGCCTCTCCATAGTGCAGAGCTAATACATCTATTTGGAGGAGCAGGAAGCAGTGACTATAGCATTCGCCTATCAGGACTAGTGGTCGTTCATGGTTGTATTGTATGATTAGAAATTTCACTTCTTAATATAACAGAGCCAACAGATTTCATGCATATGTTGTTATTGTATTTCATCTCTTGTTTACTCTAATGATATATGTATATGTTTGCTTATGCATGTGTGTTTAGAATTTTTCTGTATATGTATGTATGAATATTCCTGAAATGTTATGTTGGTTTAACCATCACTTTGGATTGTCAGCTTAATTTCTTTCTAGTTTGTGATGCATCTTCGCTCGTGTATTCCATTCTTAGCCACGTGCTTTCACAAGTTTCGAAGGGGCACAGTCACCTCAATTTCCATGTGTTAGAACCGTTCATACACCTTCCTTGGCTTGTTGCACATGTCACACCCTTGCTACCAACAGGGTCATCCTCCTTGCCTTTGTGCACAACTGCAGTGAAGGCGATATCGTATGACCCACTGCTGGTACTCCTACATCAAACGGTCTAAGGTCTAGTTGGGACTTCTTACCCAGGAGACCCCTTGACATGTTGGCGGGTCAAACACCATCAACATTTCTGGCACTAGAAGGAGGGCTAGATGACAAGTTGTGTCCTCTCATCATGTTTTGTATCTTTTCACATCTATCATGGATTCTATCAAACTCATCCCTCTGCGATGTATTTCACATGCCAAACCTCTCAACGTCACAAGGGCGTTTTTTGATCTCTTGTTTGAATTCACGTGTGATGGTGAAGGAAAAGTAGTCTAGCCTAAGTATTTTGAAGACTTCTATGCATTACTTTAGGATGTAGATGAGTTCTATGCAGAAGAGGTCAGCCCGCTACTTGCATACACACTTCATGAATTTCCACAATAATGGTGCTCGAGTCTGCCTCCTAGAAGTGTGCACTCACTTGACTAGTTTTGTGATCTCATTGAATCTACTTTCCATAATTTTGATCTAGAACATCTTGACAAAAAAATGTCACGGCAACAGAAGGCCCCACATGAATCGCCTATGTAATTTTGGGACCGCTTCCATGTGTTGCAGTTTCAAGCTCTAAAAAGTCAAATGAAATTACAATATCTCATGCATATGCTTAACAACTACATGTAGGGCCACACAACACCATGGGAAGTCCATAGATTGAATGTCATGCAATTGCACTCATGTATGTTCTGTGGACACATTTAAACTTAGAGTGTGTTTGTCTTCATTGATTTCTTTCATGTTTATTGGTTCACAGAGCTATGTTTTTTGCGAACCATGCCTTCATCAACATGGGTTGACCAATGCACCAGTGGCTACAGTGCAAGTATCACTTCACATGAATAGACCTATGCACCATTAGTTTAGGAGTAGGAGTAGTCTTTGCTTTTGGTTTGTTTGCTTGCATGCATGTATGCTTCTTACTTTGCATGCTTGTTGTTTTCTTACTCGCTTTCCTAACACTTTTTCTTCTTCTTTTGCTTTGTTTTGTTGTTTGCTTGCTTGTTTAGGTTTGTAGGTTAGTTTTGCATGAAACTGTGTGCAACTCTTGAAACAAGCTGGGTAAAGTACAAGAGGACTTGTATAGTTATCAATACTTGGTTATCTGTTGTCTTTCCTCTGTATGAAGAACTTGTTATTTTCAGTCCATTATACGTCAATGGAAAATACTTACTGTTCAAATTCAACCTTGGTGAAAACACACCGGTTGTATGCTAACTAGTATCACCTACTCTAGTCAATGGTTTTTGGGTTAATCCTTGGTAGCTCAATCAAATAGAGTGGGGGGGGGGGGGAACCTTAAAAAGAACATCATAGATATATATAAAATACTTCTCTAAAGGAACAACGTCTTCTGCTCTAAATAATTCAGGATCCCTTTTCTGCCTCTAAAATGAACAAGTGTTATGCAAACGAAAAATGAAAAATGAATAAAATGAAAAAGTGAAAATTTTCAAAAAAAATGATAAATGAATAAGGTGAAAGAAGAGAAAATCTTCCTTCACAGAGAGGTGATGCAACTAACTCTGCCAAGGTACTAACCAGGCTCACTAGCAGCGGAGCGATGCTTGTGTCCTTGCATGACTCTATCGAGGTATTGTCCACACCTACTGGCAGTGGACCAACACCAGAGATGAAACTAAAAGTCCGATGATTATAAATATTGTGCACCAATATACTCCTCACCCCAATCAAAACAACTATGTTGACTTGGCTTATAATGTGTGTCGACCAACCAAGATCTTAGCAGATGCTACATCTTACAATCAAGCAAGTGTGGAAACCAAGACAAACAGAAACTAAACAATACTCTTGGAGGTGCTAGACTTTCTTTCCATGAACAAGGTCCATTTAAAGAGCTGAAGTTCTACCTATGTGTCACCAAGTGTTGTAGTGGCGACAACCAACCTTAAATTTTTTTCCTTAGCTTCGTTTTGGAGCCTCCCTACCAACCATCCTTACCAACATGTCTTTCATGGTCAAGTACATAAGCTTCATTAGTTTTTCAGCAGCTTTCCTACATGTGCATGAGTCTTTGTTCCACTCCCCTCACAGGCTTCCACTCTGTACTTGGTCCAGTTGTTGGCCAAGCATCTCCCTCAGAAAATTGTGCAATTTTGGAGGGGAACCAACCTTCCCCCTACAAATTGCGCAAATCTAACTGGTAGCCTGCTGGGCTTAGAAATTGTGCAATCTTGTCAAACAACCTTCCTCTGGAAAAATGCATAATCTAGCTCAGAAGTGTAGTTCAACCCAAAAATTGTGCAATTGTGGGTAGCAGTCACTTGCTCCTACGAGAAATTGCACAATCCCTTTGGATAACCAATGCAACTTCCTCCCAGAAATTATGCAAAAATCACTCTCAATCAAGCAAGCTGTTGTGTGTGCCTTTAGGTTGACCAATTCCCTCCGGGACCGAGAAAACTTGCCTCGCATGCAAGGGCTTCTTTTTCCTGAAATAGAAAAAAGCTACATGCAAAAAGAATCCCTAGATTTTAGGAATCTATTTTTAGCAGTTGGAGGTTACATGCAAAAATCGTTTTAGGAACTTTCCTCCAAGTGTCGCTTTTTCCTAGATTTGTGGCATGCACGTAATAAGCCTCAAACTTGTTTATTTGACACCTCAGATCTGATTCTTGACATCAATCTTGGAGCTCTGACATGCCATAGTACATTCAAGAGTCTTCGGTACATCCAACTCAGCTATATCTGAGTAAGTCCACTGTACTTGTCTTTTGCAGCATTTCTATCGCTTTTTGTGTTTTGTCTTGTGTGAGTGTTTTCTGCTTGATTTCAGTGAACACTTGCTATCATTTCCATGCATGTTAGCCTGTACGAGCACCGCTTCAATTTTCGTTAGCATCTCATTGTTGTCCCATGCATGACATTGTTTTAAATGAACGGTTGCCGATTCAGCGACTCATTTCATTACATGCATGTTGTTCCATTTTTTGAATCTTTCATTCATTGTTTTCATGCATGATCATTCACTCCTACTTACACTTTGTATCACCATGCATTCACATCTTCATTTTATTTCAGTTTCCCATTGACAGGTTTGGGCAACCTTGGCCTAGACTTTTCCTTGCTCAGACAACATTGCACAATTCTGAGAGGGAAGGCTCTGTCATCCTCCTAGAAAATGCAAAAATATACCAATTTAGTGCCCTCTAATCTTGCTTTGTGAAATTCTGAGAGGCAGTGACTGCTAGCCCAAAAAAATGAGCAATGCATTCCCTGAGCCTGCATCAATTTCCAGCTAAAATTTCACATTATGCAATATCAGCACCCAGCAGGCCAGTCTCTATTATGCATTGCACAATTCCAACAGTGAACCAGCCTCCCGATAGTATGTACTGCCTTTTATGTAGTTCCAACAGTCAGTCTCCCAGCCGCTCAATGAAAATTATGCAATCCTTGCCAGTATTTCCCTGGGTATTGTTGGCCGGATAAATCGATCTTGCGGACAAGGCCGGTCTCCCTAGTATCAAAAGATAGTCTAGGAACAAATGGACAAACAAATCTATCTTTCTCTAGATATATGCGATTTATAAATAAATACTACAAACGTGTTAAGATCCTACCTTAGATCCAGTGCTTGTTTGTTAGAAAATTATATATTACAGAGCAACGGAAAACATAAAATATTGCAGAAATATAAACACAGAAAATGCATAAAACAAGAGAGACACAGATATATGTGGTTCACCTAGTTTGGGTTACATCCACAGAGAAACAAGCAGTCCTTCCTTTTATATTATCTAGCAAATTGAAGAGATACAACCTACAACAAATCCGTTGTAACACCCTCTTTGCTCTCAATCTCCTCTCTCTTTCTCACTCAGAATATAGATCTACATAGACGCAATACAATTCCCTCATATATAGTGAGGGGTTGCCTTCTAGGGAAAAAAACCATAAATTAAACATAACTTCTACCATCAGATCTCTGCCTAATGAACGACCCAGATTGACTAGAAATTACTATAATTTTACAAGGCAATTTTACGTCTATTCTTAGCTTCGGGGGCGCTGCCCCTGAAACCCCCCACCAGGGGGGGACTCCCTAAAGGTCGTAGCCACGCCCCCATGGACCCCCCCTGCAGTGAATATTTTATGGGCGGCATTGCCGCCCGATTTCGAACTAGGGTCCAATGTGGCAATACCTTCGAATACAGAAAATAATTAGGCTCCACACTCAACATTGTTCGTAGTAGTCATCCTCTAGTCATTTGAAAGAGTTACCTTTGAAGACCTGCAATCACAAAAAAGCAAACATTAAATAGCACCTACATAGCAAATATTATAAATCATGTTTACTATGGTGATCAAGGAATCCATAAAATAAACCATGAATTAACAGCTTATTGAGAAAAACAAATATATTTGTATTAACTTTGAATAGTAGAAGAACCTTACAACCTTTTTAGCCTTGATGTTGAACAAGCTCTTCCTGGGGTCCAGAATAGGAATTTCCTTTACTTTGACAATCCTTGCACTCTTCCAAATGAGATCTTAGAGGCATGTAATCTCTCCTCATAAAAACTCAACTAAAGAAGACTAAGTTCCAGCAACATTTCACCTCAAAAAATACTAAGCTTCTCCCCCCAAGTAACGAGCCCAATGCTTCTTTTTAAAGTGCATAGGAGGAGGTTACAGGTCCACCTATGAAGGGATAGAATCCTCCTTCAAAGGGATAAGCTCCTCACATCAAGGGGTTGGCTCCTTAAGGTATGGGATACATGAACCTTAAAAGAGCGAACTTGCCATCTCAAGATTCCTTCCAGAAGCTTCTAGAAATAACTGAAAGTGAGTTTTTTAGAGTATACTTGTGCCTTTTTAACTTTTACAGGGGTCCACACCTATAACACAGAGACAGTGTGGTCAAGTGCACAGGAGACATGACCATTAGGTGCGGGACCGCAGGTAAGACAAAGATAAAATGCAAAACCAGAGTTTTAAAGACTTTTGAGAGTTTTTCTCTTATTTTCCAGACTTGATATGAGGAACTGATGTTTTAGACTTGTATAGGAGGAAAGTATGAGTGGTAATGAACTTACACAGATAGAAAAATGTCAAAGTGACAATTTTTCGTGCAACAGATTGCCCCCTAAAGTGTGAAGTCTGTAATAGATGAAGATAGAGTCTATCACATATGAAGAGTGAAGTACTTTATCATTTCAAGTATCATCTTATGGACACCCCAGTCGGAACTTGTAAAAGCATTCAATGCAAAATATATATATATGTAGACATATCATCACTAAGGTAGGCATTCCCATACTCAGATCAAAACTAACCAGAAAATTGACTAAACTGTTCTGATACAGGAATGATTTTGTAATACATCAAGACTATAGACATGTGTAGACATAGTATGGACAAAACCATCTATTTATGAATAGTCCACTGTATAATGAATAACAAAATTTGTCATTTTCTAGATGGTAGAAAATAGATCCAGGGTCTTGATTTCTGCTTCTCGAACTAGTACGATTCTAACCATGTGAATGAATGTGTCAAAGTAGAACATGGTAGAAACCACTTGATTACCAGTCAATGATGTGGACTGTTAACAAGTGTGAGAGAAACCACCAGTAATGTCAATGGGTCTCAAAGTACTCAGTACAATCCATGAAATGTGAATAAATGAGTTGAAGTCGAACATGTCATAGAATCATTCGATCAAAGGTCAATAATGCAACCTATCATCGAAAGCAAGAAAACTGCCATTAGGGCATGCGGTTTTCAAGGTACCGATGATTTCTAGATCTACTTCCTAGATAATGAGCTAAAGTCAATAGAAAGCGATCTGTCGTAGGCAAGCCTACAACACGAAATCATAGATCAAGTTTTGAAGAAATATATTGTCAAGGATTGACTCAGGGATGGTCAAAATGGATGAAAAATATCTGGCAGATGAATGGTTTGTTTGAACTGTTCTCTTAAACACATAACAACACTACAGATGGCTTGGTGACAATTTACCCAAAGTTAATACCCAAAAACCGGGTGAAGACTTTCAATGTGGTTTGATTAACTGTTAGGAAAAGGATTTTATCAACCCAGGTGAACAAAAATTGTCGTGTTCAAGAGTGGTTGATGGTTTTTTTTAAAAACAAAGTGTAACAAACAGGTTCATTTTTCTCTCTTTTCCCCCACCATTTCTGACAAGTACATCTTTATTTTTGACAAGCTTGAGGAGGATAACATTTGCTTGTTTATAAGCTCATCCTTCCGATGAGTCCAACTTAGATTAAAATTCGAACCCTAAGAAGGAGTGGTTCGTTCCTATTTAAAATTGAACAGGCCCTTTACTGTTAAATTTTAGTGAGTCAAGTATAGGAAAAACTCGATGTTTTTAAATTTTAGGGAGTCAGAAGAAAAACTTAAGAAAACTCCACGGGGGTACTTTTTCGTAAATTAATCTCTTAGGTCCGAAAAAGGGTAAAATAATATAGGGGGGATGACATTTCCAATACTTTAACGAGTTGGAAAAGACAAGCACTCGACAATCTTTTCATATTTAACGAGTCTGAAAAGTGTTTAAAGAGGACTCTATTGACCGTAATTAGTCAATGTATACCTTTTTCATAAATAGTCCATTTCAGTCTGTAAAAGGGGTAAACTTATACTGAAGGGATGATTATTCATTTATTCTAACGAGTTCGATCAATCAAATGCTCGGTAATCTTTTAAATTTTCGAGAGTCTGAAAAGAGCTTAAAGAGGACTCCAATGTTTCGCTTTTTCGTGAATTTTTGAAAGAGTCCAAAAAAGTGATAAAAGTATGCTCTTTGTTGAAAAATGATCAATTTTCCCAAAAAATCTAATATTCTGCACAAAAACTCAAAACATTACACATACCTATTTAAGATAAATAAAAATGTTTTAAAATTTACCTTTTTTAAAGTGAAAAATAAATAAATTAAAAATTCATTTATTCAAAAAAACTTATAAAAATGGCTTTTCTAACTTCATTTTTACCATTTGAGTTCAGAGTGAGAAGTGAGAGCTTTTGGGCAAAAAAGTTCCTGTGAATATTCTGGAAAATCCGTCTGTCGGAATTGAAAACCGTTAGCTCCAGGTAATCCACATCCTCCTTAACTTGCATTTCATCTGTTTACATTTTGTTTTCAGGCTTTAAATTTGATTTTTAAAGGAAAAATAGGTTTAAAAAGTTGCTCACGGGGGTCTGCAAGTGCAACACGTGGGCCTTGCAGACCCCGACTTTTTTCTATAAAGAAAAAAGTTGTGGGTCCGCACCTATTGCTCACAACCCATGCAGACCTACACATTGTTTGTAAGCAGTGGGTGCCGACCTTGTTCAACAAATTTTAAAATTTAAATTTCTTCATTTTTGCCCAAAATTTTTCGAACAAACTTGTTCTAATATGTATTTTTATGCATTATAGGACATTCAAAATGCTTATTTGACGAGAAAACGAGCACGAGGATGTAGATTATTCCGCAATGAATGATATGCCCACATTGCAGACATTGAGAGCATGTAGATTGTATAAGTTTTGGACCATACAGGGCATGAGGGCCCAAGTAGACCTCCTGACATGGCTGGTAGACAGATGGAACACACAAGACCAGTGCTTCATGATTGGTGGCCACCAGCTCTAAATCGAGCTGGAGGGCATACACTTTTTGATTGGTTTGTCCAAGAGGGGTGAACAACTATTTCTTTTCGGGACTAGGCCAGGTGGCCAAACTGTCGCTAGCCTCTAATTGGAGTTTTGCGATGATCAAGCAGACCCCAAGGATAAACGGATTGATATTAAAACTATCAGCCATCCTGAGATTAAAGTTATTGCATTCACTGTTACCAGACTATGCGGGAGTGCAGCATTGCATGTGGCTACTAGATCCTAGATGCAGATGGTTGTAGAATATTTTTGAGGTACCATATACAACTGGTGTGAGGCTGTGTTAGCAAATGTGAAAGGCCAACTAACCAGAGCAAAGAATGGACAACTGAAAAACTTTGTATATGGATTTATCGTAGTCACCGTCGCGCTAGAGAGGATCCCCATGTTAGCCCCGCAACATATTCCTATTGATGCTGGTCTTCCTCGAGAGCCTAAAATGGTTTGTTAGGTTTCTTTGATGGCCTGTCACCCTGAGGAGGGCACAGAGGTTGTTCGATTTCCGCCTGAATATTTTCGTTGGTTGAATAACCAACTTTTTGTGATTCAGGACTTTTCATACACCGGGATGGATTACTATGGTGACCCAGACATGATTATTCCACCAGGAGAGCAATGGGATGATTCAGATAAAAACTACTTTCAACACTTTCTAAGTTTTAATTTTTTTTATATTTTAAATCATCCAAGACTGACAATCCAAAGTTTAAATGCAGATGTGGGTCCACAATGACCAGCTGCTCTCCAGCCTTATGAGAGGAGACAACCAGCTGTAGCAGCACCAGCCCCACAGGACCAATCAGCAGAAATCCTACCCGACTTGGAGCATCATCTAGTGCGCTTGACACTAGATATTCCAGATACTGATATATATGATATTCCACTCAGGTTACAGAGATATGTGATTGGAGTCCCAAGACCTTTTAGGAGGTTCCTATGTAGGGTGGCCCGAGCAATGGTTTCTTATCGTGATCATCACCAGGGATAGGATGATCGATTTTGTATACTTACGACATTTCTGTCTTTTTGTATTATCATTTTTGTCGATCATAAGTTGTTTTTCAACCTATGATCGAAGACGATGTATATTTTGAAACACACTTCTATGCTATGATATATCATTATTACCGGCTATCTCATGTAACATGTTATCGAATGTTATTAAATTTATTGTTTTGATTATTGCAAATGCCTATTTATCATACTAGAAGCAACTGCATCTGCTAATGTATTTAAATGTCTTGGAATATGTTGATATTCAATGTAATCAAATTCACATTCCAAGAGATGAACTCTCAAAATAACCTTAATACATTGGATTTCTAATCGCATAAACCATGTTAAGCTGTAATATAACGAGTTCAGAATCCAACCTAACAATCAAGCTCCAAATCCCAAATGAGATGGATTCAGATAATAACTCAATCACTGCACTATACTCTGCAATGTTATTCGTTGTTTGACCGAGGCTTACCCAATGCATAAACACTAACTCATCAAAGGGTGAATAGATAACCCAAGATGTGGAAGAAATGTTCTGTGTATTACGACAAACACCATTACCAAAACCAATGTATGTTTGAAGAGACGTCGACATCTGCAATATCAAGAGTAAAATCAAGATAAGTAGGAATAATGATAAGAGCACTCTCTAAACTAGGCACACTTTTCTAATCTTAAAAAATAGCAGCTGTAAAGAAACTAATCTAACAAAAAATCTCCACATAGAATTTAAGCATAATATCTCTTCAGATAAAGTCCATTTCTGGGTTTACCCAAAGAGACACCATCAAAATCTATCAATTCATAAGCCCCTTTTGCCAGCTTTCGCTTAACAATGTAAGGAACATGCCACATAGGTAAAAATTTTCCAGCCTCTAGCTTATCGTTCGCTTGATCATATAATAAAACTAGGCCTCCTTTCGAAAAATTACGAGGTGTAACACTTCTGTTGTACTAAGCTTTCATTCGTTTTGCATGAGTCTCATTTGCTATTATAGTAGTGCGTTGATTCTCATCTAACTGAGTTAAGTACAAAAAACAATTCTTTTCTTCAAAGGTAGCTGGGAGTAATTCTATGGCTAATTATAATGACGGAATTTCGCATTCAATAGGTAACACTTCTTCCAAACTGTAGACCAGTTGAAAAGGAGTGAAACCAGTCGATGTTTTCACTGAGGTCCAATATGCCCAAAGTGATGAAAATAACATGGTATGCCAATTTTACTTATGAATACCAATGATTCGTTTGATCATAGTGACTAAAACTTTTGATAGCTTCAACCAGACCATTAGCCTGCGGGTAATATGGAGTAAAACTATCGTGGCCTAGGCCAAGTTGATCTGTTAGTTCAATCATCATGACATTTCGAAAGTGACTTCCATGATCAGTAATAATAGCTCGAGGAACACCAAATCTAGCAATTATATGATTGAATATGAAATTTGCAGCAGTCTTGTCGTCTATCGAGAATGTACGCATTGCCTCAACCCACTTAGTAAAATAATCTACCGCTGGGATAATATACGCATGCCTCCTGGCCGAGTGAGGGTTACATGTAATAAAGTCAATATCCCACTTTGCGAAAGGAACGACAACAATTATAGGGTGAAGAGGAGCAGGTGGAGCACGCATTTCACGATCAAAGATTTGACAATTGTGGCATTTCCGGACTGCATAGATACAATATTTGAATAAGGATGCTTAGAAATAACCAACGCGCAATATATTTTGGGCTGTGGCATACCTAGACATATGACTACCACATCCTCCAAAATGACAGTCATTCAGAACCTTTTCAGCGTCTTCATGAGTTAGACAATGTCGGAAAACAAAATCCACTCCACGACGATAAAGTGTATCACCAATAATATTGTATTGTTGGGATTGGAAATGTATTTTCTGTCACTGAGATAGTGGGATTTCAGGCCGAAAGGATTGGGTTTGGAGATAAATAATAATATCCCCATACCAAGGATCAAGAGTACTGATAAGAAACAAGGGTTCATCCGCAATGGGCTGTTTCGCCATAGTTTCAATATCAGTACGCGAGAAATCACACATCAGCTTGGCAAAAACCAAACGTTTCTTTGCCTTGGATTTTTCAAATTCCAAGTCAAATTCTTGCAAGATAACTATCCATTTGGAATAGTTGTCCCCTAGCAATTGTTTAGTCAAGATATACATCATAGGGTTATAGTCAGAAATTACAGTGGTTTTGCGTAATAAGATGTAGTGACGAAATCTTTGGACAGCTTGGACAGCTGCCAAGGCAAATTTATCCACATGTGAATATTTAAGCTCAGTTGAATGCAGATTTTGACTAAGATAGAAATCACATGTTCGTTGTTGAATTCATCTTCCTGAACTAAAACCATCCCAATGGTGGAATGAGAAGCGGCGAGGTACAAAAAGTAATCCTGGTTGTAATTGGGAGGATGCAGTAATGGTGCATGGGTCAACACATGTTTGAGTGCATCAAAAGATCGATTAGCAATCTCATCCCAAAAGAATGGAACATTCTGTTTTAACAACCTGGTAAAACCTTTCGTTATCTTGGTGTAGTTAGGAATGAAATGACATAAAAAATTTGCTTTTCCTTGAAAAATTTGGAGTTGGCGAAGAGTCGAAAGAGGAGGTAAATTGATGATAGCTTCAACCTTCAATGGATCAACATGAATGCCTTCTTTTGAAAGGAAAAATCGCAGTAAGCGACCCAATTCTACATAGAAAAAACATTTGTTTGGATTCAGCTGAATTCGATAATGCCTATATCTCATAAAGATAGCTCATAAATGAGTGAGATGATCAACTCTACACAATGAATGGGCAAGTATATCATCGAGATAAGGCTGCACAATGTGCTTGATGTCATGAAATGCATAAGACATAGCCCTTTGAAAAGTTGCTCTAGCGTTCTTCAATCCAAATGGTAATTTGCAATAAGCAAATGTCCCCCATGGGAAAATGAAAGTTGTTTTAGGCTGATCAGCAGGGAGTATGTTGATTTTATTGTAACCCAAAAAACCATCCATAAAGGAGAACATTTCACTGTTGGCACATTCATCAATAATTTGATCGATATAGGGGGTTGGATAATTGTCTTTAGGACAAGCTCGATTAATATCCCTATAGTCGATACATACTCTTATTGTTCCCTATTTTTTGTTGACAGGAACAATATTTGATACCCAATCGGTTAAAGGAATTGGATAAATGAAACCTGCGCAAAGTAATTTCTCAACTTTGGCTTTGATAGCAACAACTTTTCTCGAATGTATCTGATGCAAGCATTACCGAATAGGTTTAGCATCTGGGTAAGTTTTAATTTCATGGACAACAATGGATGGATCGATTCCTGGCATTTCTTCATATGACCAGGTAAAAACTTCACAGAATTCTTGAAATAGGGCTTTATAAGTTTGGATTTCATCATCTATACAGGAAGCACCTATATGAATGTTTTCAATAATTCATGGCTTAACTGAAATGTCAATAGGAACCATTCAAGAGATATTTTCCAAATTTAACTCAGAATAAGAATGTTGCAATGGATTTTGCAGGTCTTTGACATAATCAGTAGTGAAAATAGAAGAGAAATCATTTTCAAAATAATCAAGATCAGGTAAAAATTAAGATCGGTGATGTAGATCTTCCCATGGTAAATCATCAACAGAAAATAGTTCATGAATCTGCTCATCAGTATGAACAAGATCAGGAAATGTTGTTGTAGCTGAGCTAGATATAGAAAGTGATTCCTCATGGATCACATTCATTGGATTAGTTTCGGTTGGAGAAGGATTAGAAAATGAATGTACAGCCTGATATGAAATTTCAAAGGGACTCAAGGAATCACGCCATCAAATGAATCCACCTCAGAATCAAAAGGTACAATCCAAGGATCATCAAAAGTAATAGTATTCGATGAAATCATATCAATATTTGAAATAGAAGGCGATACGTTAGGAGGAGGGAAGGAAAAAGTTCCCAGTAAACCAAAATATTTAATCAAACCTACTCCAACATCCTTGTAAGGGATTAGCATTTTACCGATGTGCTAAATACTATCTGTAGAGGCTAGGTCGGATGAGAAATAAGTCAGCTAGTCTATCGTAATGATCTTTTTGTTAGGAGGAAACTTGATAAGCCAAAAAACCGATGAAACAATAACAGTCATAGCATAAGACCAACTGCAACCCAGAATAAGGTTGTAATCTAGAGGAGCAACAACCACTTCCACATCTAGATTTACGGTTTTGCCTTCGACCCCTATAGGTAAATCCTAAAAAATACCAAAAGGATGTAACCCTCGGCCATCAAAAGCCTTTAGAATTGTCAGAGACTGATTGAGTGTGGGAGAACCAAGAGATTTCCAACACTGGATCGACATAATACACGTAGAAGCCCCTTCATCAATCACAGTTTGAAAGCAAGGTCTGTTTTTGACTAAAACTGGAATCTGGAATGCCATTTGATGAGGTAGGCAGGGTGTAATATTCTCTAAATCGAAGATTATTAGGTTCGAATCCTGAATATCGACAGCTCCTATAGCAGACAATAGTAATTTACGCTGTGTTGGGCATGATTGCAGCACTTCCAAAGCTAACATTGCTGAAGGGGAAATAGCTAAGTCTTCAACAATGTTGTAATTCTGAAAAGGCCTTTCATGTGGATTGAAAGCTGATTTACAAAGTACACCTTTAGCAGGTGATTTGATTACTAAGTCAAGTTTGGGTTTCACGATCCGTAGTGGACCAGAACCAGGAGGAGGTGTAGTTGATGTGTTTGAATTAGAAGATTCTTCTTCTTTACCACCAACAAGATTTTTACTACCATAATCTTGTGATCGCGTCACAATCCTGAAATGATACATCATCATAATGGGTTCTTCTGAGGCATTCGAAGAAGAACCAATCATCTTACTATCTTGGGTAGGAAAAGGGTCCTTCAAGACAGTAGGCATTTGAGAACCTTTAACGAATTTCGAAACCTTTGCTTGATGTGGGCATTCTTTGGTAAAATGATCCTCGTTGCAAATGAAACAAGGATAGAGAGGTTTCTGTTTTTCGTCAGTAGATTCATTTTTATCCGTTTTATCTTTTGAATTTTGTTTGTTTTTCTTCTTCCCTTTCTTTTTACTACCAAATTTTGATTTGGTCGTAGATGATTCTAGAACATGGATGTCGACAGAAATCTCAGGGAAAGAATCTCCTGTCAGGGAATCAGGTAAAGTTATTATAGGAGAAGAATTCTTTTAAGATTGCTTCTTACTTTTAGTACTAACTGAACCAATCATACCATCAATGGCATGAGACCCTGAAGGAGCTGTAGTTATTTGACCGTGTTTTGGAAGATCATGGATTTTTTCATGTAAAGTACTTGAGTGCGTATAGACGAGGTCAAGGTACTGAGCCTGAGCAATGACTTGCTCTTCAGTGACAACTCCTCCCTTAGCTACATCTTCAGTGATTTTGGGTATCAATGATTTAATGAACCATTCCGCTAAAATTTGATCCAGAATGAAAACTTTCACTAAACACCTTCTACGTCACCATTCATGAATATGATCAAAAATATATGTGGACGTGGATTGTTTTAGTGAAGTTAACAGTTCTGTGCCATTGTCGTATCTGATAGGCAACTGAAAATGAGTTAAGAAAGTAGTGGCTAACTGATTGAAATTATTAAAAGAGCCTCGCGGTAACTCAATGTACCATTTGGCGGCAAGAGCAATAAGAGTTCGTTGAAAAAGACCCAATCGAATTGAATCATCAATGATTGAATTAGATGCACACCAGAGGTGATAAGTCATAACGTGATTTGATGGATTCTCTCCTGACTTACCCTCGAATTTTAGGACATCACTAGGCAAATTACTAGGCATTGGCGACCAATATGGAAGATAGTAAATCGGATCGTTCGTAAGGCATGACAAATCAGGTAAATCTAAAGTTGCAATAAATGGTAACTGACAGTCAGGGTCACGAAAACCTTGAGTATGGAGACCAATTTCAAGAGGAGGATATCCAGGATAACCTAGAACCATATTTGCATTAGGAATGTTATAACCTCCTGGAAAACCAGGATTAACCAGACCAAACTGGGGTTGTTGAGGCTGTTGATAAGTATAGCCAGGATACGGTTGATACTGATAAACTACGTTTTGTACAGTAGCACTGAATTGATACTGTCTCTGGTATGGTTGATAGATGAGTTGCGGTTGACTTGTGGCAATCCTACTTGTACTAGCTTGTTTTGCAGGCATTTGGACCAAAGTATGAACTATAGGTCCTGAATGTGGCACAAAGACTTGAGGAATTTGCACTGATGTAGGGATAGTAGAAACCAAAGCTACAGATACTCCAGAAACATGTGTTGTAGGTTGAAAAAAAGTTGCAGTAGTTGCAGCAGTTTGAGGCGGGGTACGAGGTGTGCTAGGCCCAAGCTGCTGAACTAAACCATGTGCAGGGATTTGAACAGTAGGTTGGACAGGTTACTGGGTTGGACCAAAAACCAAAGGTTGTCCAGGTTGATTAAGTAACTGCACATTAGGTTGCATAGTCTGTTGAGTTTGAGACGGATCCCACACCATGTTCATTCCGGAGTATGGACCCATAAAAGGTTGTGCATATGGAGGACCATAACCTGGTTGAATGTAGGGCTGATAATTAAGCGGTACATTTCCATCTCCTTGTAAAAATGATTGACAAGAAGGCGGTTGGAAACCTTGAGTTGGGTACTGACCTTGACAATGATAACCATGAGGCACGTACTGTATCTGGGGTTGACCTTAGGGTATGTACTAAGTCTGGGGTTGACCTTGGGGTATGTACTAAGTTTGGGGTTGACCTTGGGGCATGTACTGTCCTGAAGGTTGAAAACCTTGAGGTAGCCCTCCAGGCAATAACTGACTACCTTAGGGTTTCCCCCCAGGTGGTAACTAACTACCTTGGGGTTGCCCCCTAGGTGGTAATTGACTACCTTGAGGTGGAGGATTTGGAATACTACCATACATCATAAGGATTTGCTCTGCATTCAATGTTTGAGTTCCATTACTACCAGATTATAACTCTTGTTCAGACGGTCGAGGAGTTGCTCCTGAAAAAGTACCAGAGAGTGACTGTTACCCCCAAGGAATAGAAGGACCACCGTATAAAAATATTTCCGGTGATTGGGAAAACATAGATGACTATCTTGACATGATCGATGAAGGATAATAACCTCTTGGTGTAGGATGAAAATGAATTCGAGGTGGTGAAAAACTAAGACCTGGGTTTTCTAAAAAATTTGTCAATGATAAATACCAAGCGCCACTCCTAAAAGGTCTGTAGAATATTGATTCACTCTCCCTAAGATTTAAAGTCTGCTGGTTTTCGGGAAGAGTTACGTCTTCATCTGGACTTATAAGTTCTTCAATAGAAATGAGGCCAGAAGGAAGATTTTGAGTAATGATATTTCTTACCCTAGGTGAACCAGGATAACTAGAAGTTGGAGTAACAAATCCTAAAGATGGTTCCAAAACAATAGGTTCAATGTCAGGCTTAGAAATTTCAGGTTCTTCAGCTAATTCACTGAAAGGAGAAATACTACCAGTAACTTCGAAAAATGAAATTGGCTCTTGAATATACTCTGTTGTTTGTATTTGATAATCAGGATGAAGAATTAAAGATGAATCTCTGGCTTCTGGTGATCCAACTCTACTATCACTAGGTGATACAAGAGCTCGTATCCCTTCAAGTTGGCTTGGTGTATACTCAAGAGGTTTCCCCTAAAGTCTACAAGATTGTCTCGGTAATTCGGCCATGATTAAATATTAATTAATCACATGCAAACAGATAAAATTTCAATAAAAACACCTAAAGTCTCTAAAGAAACAAACAACTGAATCACACGCCTAAAAAATCTAATAGTTCAAACCATGCACAAACAGTAACTTCCCATACTAAAAACAATAGTTGGTGATGAAATCCAACTTAGTAAAAGTTTAATACAGAAAGGGTGGTTGGAATAGTTACCCCGACAACCTGCTTAATGAAACAGAATGGCACAAGTTTCTTCACATAACCAACTCGAGTGAAGAGAAGCCCCTAGAGAGTCCAAGTGAGTCCAGTCAACGTCTGCTCCAGGTACACTGAGATCTTTCCTTCACCGTCACCTTAGGAAATAATCTTAAGTTTATGGACACTAAGGTTAGCAACAGCAAAATGTACAATTGGGGGAACAGTCTATGATCCGATCTATGCACAAGGGAAGAATAACAAAGCTCAATCCCCTTGAAGGCTCCTCAACATGGTCAATCCAAGGTTTACCGACAAGTGACCCCAAGCTCCTCGACAATGGTTAATCTGAGGTTTACCATTTATAATATGTGCAAATCTTCTATCTTTCCCAATGAAACAGAATTGATTGTCTCAAAGGTTCAGACAGGATCTCGTGATGACTCCTTTAATAGAAGCTTCCCAGAATGTATCAATTACAATTGGATTTATTTTCTACCACAAGATGTATCTACTTGTTTGTTTTAACTATCTTGGAGAGTTAGTTACTCCCTACTCCAAGATACTAGCCTAAGCTATATTGGTGATAAGAGCCCTAGAAATAGAAAAGATTACTAGATCAGTTTTAATTAAGCGTTGCTTTTATGGGTTGTTTTTTAAGTCGATAGGTATGGAAATAAAACTTTGATGGTGTGAAGAGTCGACTCCAAACACACTAAAAAAATGCACCTAAAATGATAAGCAATTCGTTTTTCTTTCAATGAAATTCTAGCTAAAAGAAAGAGTTCAAGAATGCAATTATTTAAGAAACAATTCTTTCTTTCAACATGGAAATGGAAAGAAAATATTTTCATATTTTTAATAAGAATTCAAAACGAGACAAATAATCAATGGTCACAATAAATCCCTTTCCTTTTTCAAAACTTGAAACTACCAAAAAACAATTTGCTTCAAAAGAGATCTACAAGTTCTAGAAAAACACTCAAAACTACAAAAACTAATTGTGAGATCTAAAAACTTTAAAAATATAATTGAATAAAAGATTCAATTATTTTTTAGGACATTTTGCTTAGCTATTCAGTAAACGAAGGATTCATTTGCACAGAATTACAAACCAATCAAAAACATCCAGATATGTTTTCTTTTGTAAAAATGAAATTCAGAACTTATAACAAAGTTTGTTCAAAGATTTGCAACGAGAAAACTAAATCTATTTCTCACAAAGGATAGATTTCACAACCAAGTTAGAATCATCAAGAAGACAAAAAGACACTAGGGTGATCTAAGGTTTCTCAAGCTTCTGATCTTTGAGTCACTACAGAGACAAAGTGAAAACCACTCCAAGCATGCAAAACTTCTAGAAAATCATTCAAAACAAAAATACTTCGAAACTCACTCACAAGAGATTTTTGATAGGAAAAATATAGATCTGGGTAGACACTAAAAATCGTAAATCAAACCTAAACTTAACTGGAAGAAGATATCTTAGGTTTTTTAAAAAAATTTAATAGGATCCATAGGCTCCAGAAGCAACAGGTGCGGTCCCGCATTGTTTACTAAAGGAAAAGTGCGGAGATGGCCGCACTATCTGTAAAGAGAAAGTGCGGTCCCCAGAAAACTTTGAAAAAAACAAAAAATACTTCTAGATTTTAAAAACTACCCAAGCTAGTATACATCAATAAAAAACCAGAAAAGGAAACAATTTTCTCAAGTCAAAACAAAGGAAAACCAAAAATCAAATACCTTCCCCAGTGGAATCACCAATTTGTTGGCCAGATAATTCGATCTTGGGGACAAGGCTGATCTCCCTAGTATCAGGAGATAGTATAGCAACAAATGGACAAACAAACCTATCTTTCTCTAGACATATGTGATTTATAAATAAATAATACAAAGATGTTAAGACCCTACGTTAGATCCAGTGCTTGTTCGTAGTAGTCATCCTCTAGTCATTCGAAGGAGTTAAGTTTGAAGACCTGCAATCACAAACAAGAAAACATTAAATAGAACCTGCATAGAAAATATTATAAGTCATGTCTATTATGGTGATCAATGAATCGATAAAATAAACCATGAATTAATAGCTTATTGAGAAAAACAAATATATTTGTATTAACTTTGAATAGTAGAAGAACCTTACAACCTTTTCAGCCTTGATGTTGAACAAGCTCTTCTTGGGGTTCGAAACATGAATTTCCTTTACTTTGACAAGCCTTGCACTCTTTCAAATGAGATATTAGAGGTATGTAATCTCTCCTCATAAAAACTCAACTAAAGAAGACTAAGTTCCAGCAGCATTTCACCTCAAAAAGTACTAAGCTTCTCCCCCCAAGTAACCAGCCCAATGCTTCTTTTTAAAGTGCATAGGAGGAGGTTACAGGTCCACCTATGAAGGGATATAATCCTCCTTCAAAGGGATAAGCTCCTCACATCAAGGGGTTAGCTCCTTAAGGTATGGGATACATGAACCTTAAAAGAGCAAACTTGCCACCTCAATATTCCTTCCAGAAGCCTCTATAAATAACTGAAAGTGAGTTTTTCAGAGTATACTCGAGCCTTTTTAACTTTTATAGGGGTCTGCACCTTTAACATAGAGACAGTGCGGTCAGGTGCACAGGAGACATGACCTTTAGGTGCGGGACCATAGGTAAGACAAAGATAAAGTGCGAAACTAGAGTTTAAAAGACTTTTGAGAGATTTTCTCTTATTTTCCAGACTTGATATGAGGAACTGATTTTTTAGACTTCCAGAGGAGGAAAGTATGAGTGGTAATGAACTCACATAGATAGCAGAATATCAAAGTGACAATTTTTAGTGCAACAGGTATGTTGCATGTCATCCCTCAAGTTTGATTTGGTTTTAACTGATAGATTTATTTCCATCCATATTGCCATGTCTCCATATATAGAAGGTGTTCGTCCATGTCTCAGCAGTTCAGGATCAATGGCCTCTAAGAGAGTAGGATCAAAGGACACCAACGGAAGCGCAAGTGGAGCACCAATAAGTCAATGATGCATTCTTAGGAACATTTGGGGAAGATATTGAAGATCACCAAGTCTATGTTAAAATTCACAATTCCATCTTGTACTGGATTACATGTAGGTATCCTGCGTTGCCATGCGCGGACATGATACATTAGATCGTCTCACACATTGATCCTGAGACAATGATATTGAGAAGTGTCAGTGGGATAAATATTGCTACCTTCACGACATAGGCTTATCAATAGATTACGACTTTCCAAAGCCAGTGATCACCATGGAGACACCCTTCAGCATACCCAGTGGCAATACCAACTCCAGGGATATCTTGAAGAATTGGGTGAAGGAACTAAAAAAATCCAGGATGACAACCAACCAAATTTACAAGATGAAGATACTACAGAAGGCATATCAGTACTCGGTCATCTTTCCATGTCACTTGTATGGCCCAGAGAGTGCAAAGACCTTCTTTCAGAGTTGGGTGATCATGTTGGACCACTTGGCCAGTGAAGGAAAAGCATGCAACTGGTCTGACATGTTGGCTCACAGGCTAAAGGAACAGGTAGCAAGAGCTCGGTAGCCACCCAAAGGTTAGCAAGAAAAAATCTACATGTCTACTTACATCTTGGTTGCAATCTATGCCCATTAGGAGTTCCTGGGTTTGAAATGGGCATGGACATTAGTGAAAACCTCTATGACCACTGATTGTAAATTGTTTTCAGAATGCAGCATCTGAAGAGTCATCACACAACTATCATATATTTTTGTCACCCCAGTGTACAATATTATATTTGAGCAGGATTCACCTTGCATGTCGAAGGCAGTGATGGAGGCATTAATTGACATAGCATATTGGTATGCCTCACTATTTGGCACCTTCATACTAATGTATAGTGTGGAGAAGCCTCCACATGTTTTGCCGATGTTTGCCATGGACAAGCTCGTCATGCAAGAAGTATCATACCAGATCTCGGTAGGACTATCAGCCAGACTGCACTGGAAGAAGGAGGAAACTTGGCCCACTCCTCTGTTGCATATTAAGTTGTACAAGATACGAAATCTCAAGCATGAAGATGCTAAAATAGAAGAGTTCAAGAAATATCCTTTCGGAACCAGAAGCTATAATTCGTATGACCCACATTGTTTTGTGAAGGATCACTGCGCGAGAGTACAGTTTCTATGGATACATGGGGCGTGTCATTGGGCTGAAGAAGGTCCATGGAGATATTATCACAACTTCTTCAAACCCAATGAATGGTCGGCATCGTTGTGGAATGGTTAGCAAAGAAGCGTGAAGCAACATCTAGGAGAGCACTAGCAACAACACCAGTAGAGGTAAACATATCAGAGCGTGACAAAGGCAAGAGAAATATTGTCGATAGCGTAGAGGCATAGAAAATATGCAAGTTCAGAGCAGACCCATTTGTGTAGAAAGCAACTTTGGCAATAGAGGCAAAGAGGCAACAGTGGGATAGGAGGACCACACAAAGGAAGAGAGAAAAATTAGGAATGGAGGAAACAGTGATGGAGTTGCATGAGTTGAAGGAGAAACTCTGGAAGGAATAGGAGTTGTGCAGATATGAGAAAGAAGCATAGAAAGGATAGATATAATAGGGGGTGCAACATGTAAAGACAGGGTGAGTAGTCGCAGGAGCAGGGTGAGCAGTCGCAGGAGTAGGACTTTGCTCAAGAGATTGAATGAGCACTTGATCAGATGGATACAAAGATTGAGAAACCAAAGTTAGAGCAAGACATTGACCTCATGCCTTACCACCAAGAGGTCAACCCACCGGATGCACTAGATACGAAAGTAGAAAAAGTCCCAAGCGACCAAGGAGATACTCAGATCCTTGGATACAATCTGGAAGAAGACATGCACAACATATCGTTCGATGTGTCACAACATAGATTTTTTCAATCAAACAGAGTGTCTACTTCGTATGACTACACATCTTCTAGACAGTTTGAGGAACGAGTCATCATATCTCACGTGTGCAAGAATCCAAAAACATTGGCCGATGCTACCAAAGCATATGTCAAAGTCACTATCTCAAGTGTTTGCTTCTTGATAGTGGAGAATGAGCAAATGGATAAGGAGTTACAGATGACCAAGCAAGTAGGAGAAATAGTTACAACATCCACCCGATACTGGATGAAGTATCATCCCTTGAGATAGTCATGTGGTCGATGTATTCCAGATTTGGTACCGTGAATAAGGCAGTTGTCCATCTCAATGGTTGGCAACAATGATGTTCTAAGAGAGCACATATCTTGTAAAACTTTCATACTACTATTAACCACATGAAAACATGGACAATGTGATACAAGGGAGCTCCATTAAACTTGCCCAAGATGATGAAGCCTAGAGCGGTTGAGCTGAAGCCACATATCCGGAGTCAGATCCAGAACTATGAAGAACTCATGCAACTCATGAAGAGTTTCTAGGTTTCCCATGCAAGTGTATTCAGAAGCAAGGATGTTTTTGTCTGTGCGCATATGATCCCATCTATTGGGACACTCACCAAGGCCAAGAAAAAGGCACAAGTCTGACTAGAACTTGACTCATACTTTGATGAGTTGATGTGCATTGCCACCAGTGCAGAATTGGTGGTCAGTGCAGAAACCATGCATCAGTGTGTCATTGGTCCCGCCGCACTCAAGACAACGATGTGCATGTTATTAGATGAGTTTGACAGAGGAGCCAAAGTAGTGTACCTAGATGCGATAAAGGGCAGATTTCATTTCCAGAAAGATGTCACCACAGAGTACACGGACACCATCATGGACTACCGAGCTTGGCATCAGTTCACTATCATCGACCATTGTGAGGATGTTGAAGAGCTGGTCTTGCCACAATTTTCCAAGTCATAGTGATGTCTTGCATGGCTTGCTCAAGCCTACTTTGTCTCACATGGGTACATGTGCAGATTGTATGTAACATCTTGTCAAGTGGAAATTCAAGTGTCCACAGTTGAATGTAATAGTCATAGAGTAGTTGAAGTGTCATGAGGGAAGATGGGAATTCACAAAGGGGAATGTCAAGGGTCACCCCACCCTTTGCTATATATAGTCCCTAATAACTCATTGTAGAGGCTTTTGGTCAGCCAAGCTTCTAATGGTATCTTAGAGAAAGCTTGGAGAGTATTCTAATGAGGCTTGGCTTCTCCATAGTGCAGAGCTAGTACATCTCTTTGGAGGAGCAGGCGGCAATGTTTGTAATGTTCTGCTAACGTGAGTATTGGTCGGTGATGGTTGTACTATATGATTGGAACTTTCACTTCTTATATAACAGAGCCAACACGTTAATTCATGCCTATGTTGTTATTGTATTTAATCTATCTTGTTTACTCTAATGATATATGTATTTGTTTTCTTATACATGTGTGTATAAACTCTTTCTGTATATGTATGTATGAATCTGTATATCGAACTTTTGTGATGCATCTTCACTTGTGTGTTCCCTTCTTAGCTGCGTGCTTTCATAAGTTTCCAAGGGGCACACTCACCTCACTTTCCATGTGTTAGAACAGTTCATACACCTTCATTAGATTGTTGCGCATGTCACACCCTTGCCACAAATAGGGACATCTTACTTGTCTCTACTCACAACTGCGGTCAAGGTGACACTATATGACCCACTGCTAGTACTCCTACACCCAACTCTTTAAGGCCTAGTTGGGATTTCTTACCAGGGAGGTCCCCTGACATGTTGATGGGTCTAGCACCGTCAGGACGATCATAAATTTCAAGTTGGAGATGAAGTTTAGTTATACATTAGCAAAGAGAGACTTCAATGGGAAGGTGAAAAACTGAAGCAAATCTGTTATGGTCCTTTTAAAATTCTGGAAAAGATTGGTAACAATGCATTTAAGCTAGATTTTCCTCCTTATATGCAAATATGCTCTATTGTTAATGTTGAGAATTTGAGATTGTTTGAGCCTCCTTTGATTGATGACCAAGGAGAGCATGTGCAACTTCCATTAATAGATGATTCCTCTCCAGAAGATCTTGATGAACTTCAGAAAGATCTCATACTTGACAAAAGAACCAAAACTTCGAAGAGAGAGTGCCAAATACCTTCGAGTGGGACTCAAGGGACAAAAACCTTCTAAGGCCAAATGGTTTCAAATTGAGAAGGTGAGGGAGATGTACCCTCATCTGCTAAACAATTGATAGTATCTTTTAGGGTCCAAAAAGCTTCCAGTGGAGAGGAATGATCAGGTGTTCAATATTTAGCTCAAAAACCAAAGTTCTTAGAATCACTCAAAACTTGAATGATCGTGGTTGTCTCAGAAAAATAGTCTCAATGCAATTCATTTCACTCCAAATCGAGCTCATATGAGGAATATATCATGTTCTTCCTTATTTGCCAAACAGTGGAATTTTGCAAAAAAGGTACAGTCACTGCCCAGTGAGCAGTCCATACTAATGACGTGGTAGGTGACTAGGCAGGTCAATGGAATGGTCAAGGGCCAGTAAGGTTTCACCAAATATCATATTGTGGTTGGTTGATGGGTTGATGATTTGGCTTGTTCTCATTGGATGGAGGTGGACCAATGAGGAGGGGACATGTGGCAAGCCTAGAGGTCGCCACGTGTCCCTCCCTAAAAGTCAGATATATCGGCGTGCAGTAAATTTTTATGGAAGACTAGGGGGTTGAACCTGGGACCTGCACTACACAAAATCCAAGTCTTACCACTACACCCGTGATTTGGTTCTTAATATATTATGTTTTGAGTTTATATTTGATGTGATATGTCTTGGCGGTTGGGGGGAGGAGGGAGCTAGCCCACGAGCCAGCCCCCTCACATGTGAACACAACCTTGAAGACTAGCAGCTAAGGTTAATGGTTAACCAAAAACTATGACACTTACCATAACCGTTGAAATTTATACCACCATGTAACAACTACCATTTAAACCATAGGCTAACTACTTACCATAACCATGACATTAAATGCGCTTAATGCGCTAATGCAGCTTAGTGATTAATTAAACTTCGCTTGTCCACTAATTAATTTGTAGTTAAGATGTCATCAAGTTTGGTGGTCCCCCCAATGTCGGTGCTAACTCCAGATTTAGTGGAGTTAACTGGAGTTCCTCTAGTTTTAGTGGAGTTCTACTAGGAGAAATTTATTTTGCCATAGCTTTTGCAAAATTCAACCAAATGGGGATTAGGAAAAGGCGTTCCTAGATGATTTTGATGTTCTAAGCACATTGAAGTAGGTTTGAGGGGTAGTAGAGAATTCTAAACAATGCTTTCTCCATTTTGAGCTAATACATAGGACAACGCCGTGGTAGCTGGCCAAGGAGATGTAGCCTAGAAGGGGTGAACTCATTCATCAAAACACTGTATTAAGTGTTCATTTTGATGTTTGTTTTACATTTGTTTTCTTTTGTTCAACACTTTACTTTCATGTTATTTTTCTCATGAATTTGACATAAAACTTCATAAAATTTACCTGTTACATTCACAAACACCATAAACGAAACCTATCCACATAAAGCAAATGATAAGCAGTTGTTTTTAATTTTGAAGTTGAAATTAGCACAACAAAAATTACATTCAACAACAAATCAGGGTCCATAAACAAATTTTGACAACTTCAGTCATTCCATAATATAAGAAGCTTGTTGATTTGGAAGAGTAGTGTTTGGGGCATTTTCCATTTTATTAGTAATAGAGGAAAACTTCAAAGATGGCAATCCAGTTTTTCAATGCAAAATTGTTTGAGATTAGAAGCTAAAAATGGAGGTTGTATGCCCCGTGAGTCTAAATTTGAGATTGTTTGAGCCTCCTTTGATTGATGATCAAGGAGAGCATGTTCAACTTCCATCAATAGATGGTTTCTTGCCAGAATATCTTGATGAACATCAACAAGATCTCATAGTTGACAAAAGAACCGAAACTTCAAAGAGGGAATGTCGAATACCTTAAAGTGGGACTCAAGGGACAAAAACCCTCTAAGGCCAAATGGTTGCAAATTGAGAAGGTGGGGGAGATGTACCCTCACCTGCTGAGCAATTGATAGTATATTTTGGGGTCTAGAAGGCTTCCAGTGGGGAGGAATGATCAAGTGCTCAATATTTAGATCAAAAATCAAAGTTCTTAAAATCCCTCAAAATATGAAGCACTGTGTTCTTCTCATCGATACAGTCCCAACGCAACTTGTTTCACTCCAAACCGACCTCGTATGAGGAAAATATCGTGTTTTGTACACTTTGCCAAACAGTGGATTATTGCAGAAAAAGGTATAGTCACTACCCAGTCAGCAATCCGTACTATTGACGTGGTAGATGACTGGGTAGGTCAATGGGATGGTCAATGGCCAGTAAGGTTTTTCCAGCTTTCATATTGTGGTTGGTCGACGGGTTAATGATTTGGCTTGTTCTCATTGGATGGAGGTGGACCAATGAGGAGGGGACATGTGGCAAGCCCGTAGGTCACCATGTGTCCCTCCCTAAAGATTGGATATATTGTCACCCAATAAAATTTTGTGGCAGGCCAAAGGGTTGAACCCGGGACCTGCACTACACAAAATCCAAGTCTTACCACTACACCCATGCTTTGGTTCTTAATATATTATGGTTTGAGTTTATATTTGATGTAATATGTCTTGTCGGTTGGGGGGAGGAGGGAACTAGCCCATGAGCCAGTCCCCTCACATGTGAATACAACCTTGAAGACTGACGGCTCATGTTAACACTTAACCAAAAACTGCGACACTTACCATAACCATTGACATTTATACCACCATGTAACTAGTATCATTTAAACCATGGGCTAACGACTTACCATAACCATGCCATTAAATGCGCTTAATGTGCTAATCCAACTTAGTGATTAATTAAACCACACTTGTCCATAAATTAATCCACAATTAAGATGGCTGCAACTTTGGTAGTCCCCCCAATTTTGGCAGTAACTCCATATTTAATGGAGTTAACTAGAGTTCCTCCATTTTTACGGGAGTTTTCTTATAAGAAATTGATTTTTCCATAACTTCTGCAAAATTCAACCAAATGGGGATCAAGAACAAGAATTCCTAGATGATTTTGATGTTATGATCACATTGAAGTAGGTTTGAGGAGTAGTATAGCATTGTAAACAACAATTTGTCCATTTTGAGCTAATAAAGAGGCCCAAGCCATGGATGATGGACAAAGGAGATGTAGCCCAGGAGGGGTGAACTCCTTCATCAAAACGATGTGTTAAGTGTTCATTTTGATGTTTGTTTTACATTTTTTTGTTGTTGTTCACCACTTTACTTTCATGCTATATTTCTCATAAATTTGCCATAAAACTTGAAAAAATTTCTTGTTACATTCACAAACACCATAAAGGAAACCTATGCACATGAAGCAAATGATAAGCAATTGTTTTTAATTCTGAAGTTGAGATTAGCACAATAAAACTAACATTCAACAACATATCAGGGTCCATAAACAAAGTTTTAAAACCTCGGTCATTCCATAATATAAGAAGCTTGTTGATTTGGAAAAGTAATTCTTGGGGCATTTTCCATTCTATTAGTAATAGAAGAAAATTTCGAAGATGACAGTCCATTTTTTCCGATAAAAAATTGTTTGAGATTAGAAGCTAAAAATGGAGGTTGTGTGCCCAATAAGTCTGAAACAATCTACAATGTAAGAGGTTTCTCCGTAATCAAAGTTGATGTGGCCAACGCACAGTTCAACCAATAATTTCTACAATCTCTAATCATAAAAATACAGTGTTTCGATCAAGGTCTTTGTGTTCTAAGAAACCTCCAACTGTAACAAATCATAATTTAGAATAACCTTGTTTTATTTAAATAAGAGAGGAATAAATAAGATTTAAATCATGGCTTTTCTTAGTTTAATTGGGTTGAATTTATATAAGTTAGAGAGAAAAAGTAATCCTACCAATAACCATGCTCCTATTAGCCAACCAACCAATACTATTAATTTTCCAAAAAACAAAAATTATGACAATTTGTCAAGAAAGAAAAAAAAAACCATGGAACAAGATGGTAGATATGAGTCTTAAATATGAAAAGCCATATAAAAGTTCATATTGTTAAAACTAGCCATTTCCCTAGATGTTGCAAAGGAAACTTCGTAAGGCCATAGCATATAACAGCAATTATTGCTTCTTTGACAACTGTTCAAGGACATCAAAATATGAACGAAAGGCAAGGACCATGCTACAATGAAATCTTACTACAATACTGCTTCCTTGAGCCTTAGAAACCATGAGGCTTGTGTTGATGCTAATGACCTTGTCTGATTATGCCAACAGGAATGCCTCATAAATAAAGAAATAGATCGTGATTTTCTACCCTCGAAATCGAAGGTCATTTTGTTACATTTCCTCCATATTTATAGTTGATCACTTCCTCTTGCTGTAGACAACCTTAATAAGTACAAATATTTTTTTTATAGTTTCAAACATGTATATACAAAGGACTACATCGATTTTGTAAATAAATTTTAAATTTCTATGTGAATTACAATCGACCCTTGGATAAAAATAAACATTTCTCCAATCTAGAAATTGAATCTAAGAATAGCATCAACTCCAACTCTTCTTGAGAAAATTGCACGTGTTTCTCTTTTGAATGTTGACTCACCTATGTATTAATTCCTTCATAATGCTTGAAACTATTCAAAATATCACTCTGCTCTTTACTAATAATCTCCTTGGTGTTTTCCATGTTCTTGTTTTAATCCAACATATTATGTTATGTAAATGTAACCCATGTCATGCAATTCAAAAGAATGTAAAGATCATTCAACAACATTTAAATTATTTTATCTTGAAAATCAACCAAGTTTGGTCTATAATCATGACACATCAAAAGACCACACCTCACCTTAGTTTTAAAATAATGGCCACAAAATTTATATAACCTACTCTTCTATATGACTGGTAAAAACATGAAAGAGTTATTGTGAATTTTTATTTTTTGACCAGAAACATAGGGATAAATTTGAGGAAAAAAGGATGAATAACATGCATGTGGAAATTGGGCATAGTGACCTTTGTGGTCCCATGAGAATGAGTCATTTTCAAGTTCAAATTATTTTATGACATCCATCAACCATGCTACAATGAAATCTTACTGCAATACTACTTCCTTGACCCTTAAAAATCATGAGGCCTATGTTGAAGTTAAATAACTTGTTTGATTATGCCAACATGAATGCCTTGTAAATAAAGAAATAGATTGTGATTTTCTACTTTTGAGATAAGATTTAAATGCTCCTATATGGAACAACTACCTATCACATTTATAGAGAAAATCACAATAGATTATCAGACTTTTCTTATCATATTTAAATGCTCCTATATGCAACAACTACACAGGGAGTAGATTTATCACGGGTTTTCCATTGAAGAACTTCAACAAGTAGCAGGGATTAATTTCTTACTCGCGAAGTACTTGCAACATATACAGGGTTATAATAAATATCAACAAGTTGAACGGTTGCACAAATTAAGATCAAGTTGACAGTTAAAGCCATAGGATTTAACAATAAAAAAACCTTCAATCATCTAACATTAGATCTATAGTGTAGAAGAGTATAGAGTGGAAGCTGGGGGTACTCGACTAGTGCATAGATAACTTAGGTTTCTAAGTACGGAACCTTCTCAACAGCTACTATGATGCTAAGTTAAATTACATAATAATGAATAAAATAGGTAACAGGTAACTGGTCTGACATGTTGGATCACAGGCTGAAGGAATAGGTAACAGGAGCTCGGTAGCGCCCAAAGGTTAGCAAGTAGAAATCTACATGTCCGCTTACATCTTGGATGTAATCTGTGCCTGTTAGGAGTTCCGAGGTTTGAAATGGGCATGGAAATCAGTTGAAACCTCTGTGAACACTTATTGTACATTGTTTTCCGAATGTAGCTTCCGGGGAGTCATCAAACAATTGTTAGATATTTTTGTCATCTCGGTATACAAGATGATATTTGAGAAGAATCCAGCTTGCATGTCGAAGGTAGCAATGGAGGCACTAATTGTCATAGTAGATTGGTATGCCTCACCGTTTGGCACCTTCATACGAATGTACAACGCAAAGAAGCCTTCACATGTTTTTTCGAAGTTTACCATGGACAAGCTTGTCATGCCAGAAGTATCATACCACATCTCGGTAGGACTGTTAGCCACGCTACACTAGAAGAAGCAGGCACCTTGCCCTACTCTTCCATTGTGGATCAAGTTGTACGATATACGAAATATCAAGAATGTAGACACCGAAAAAGAGGATTTCAAGAAATATCCTTTTGGCACCAGAAGCTATAATGCATATGACCAACATTGTTTTATGAAGGATCACTGCACGAGAGTATAGTTTTCATGGATCCACGGGGCATGTCATTAGGCTGAGGAAGACCCATGGAGATATTTTCAGAGCTTCTCCACACCCAATGAACCGATTGGCATCATTGTCAAATGGTTAGCAAAGCAGCATGAAGCAACATCTAGGAGAGCACCAACAACAAAGGTAAACATATCAGCGCGCGATGAAGGGAAGAGAAAGATTTTCGACAATGCAGAGGCAGAGAAAATATTCAAGTTCAGGGCTGCACACATAGGAGAAGGAAGCACAACAAGGATAGATATAGCACGGGGCACAACATGTACAGATAGATGAAATTGTAACCGTATAGGTAGCAGACTCATTAGAGCAGCTGGCACAAAGCAAAGAGGGTGAGGAGTTGCAAGAGCACGACTTCACTCAAGAGATTAAACAAGCACTTGAGCAAATGGATACAGATATGGAGCAACCAGAGTTAGAGCAAGACATCGAACTCATGCCTTACCACCAAGAGGTCAACCCAACAGCTTCATCGGATCTGGAAGCATATCAAGTCCCAAGCGACCAAGGAGATACTGAGATCCTTGGAGACAATTCAGAAGAAGAGATGCACAAAATATCATTCGATGAGTCACAACATAGAGCTGTGTAATAACGTAGAGTGTCTACTCTGGACGACCACACATTTCCTGCAGAGTTTGAGGAATGAGTGATCATATATGACATGCGAAAGCATCCAACAACATTGGCCAATGCCACTAGAGTATATACTGAAGCCACTAGATCGAGTGTTTGTTTCTAGATAGCAGAGAATGAGGGAATGGCTAAGGAGTTAAAAATAGATAAGCATGGAGGAGAACTGGTTACAATATCCAACTAAGGAGAGTTGAATAAGGTAATACTAGATGAATTATTTTCCCTTGAGACAGTTGTGCAAGATTTGTATTCCAGATTTGGTACCGTGCATAAGGCAGTTGTCCATATTAATGGTTGGCAGCAACGATGTGCTAGGAGACAATGTATCTTGTCAAACTTCCACAATATTGTTGCCCACATGAAAACATGGACAATGAGATACAAGGGAGTTTTGTTGCACTTGCCTAAGATGATGAAGTGCAGAGCGGTTGAGCTCAAGGCACGTATCTAGAGTCAGATCTGGAACTATGAAGAACTCCTGCAGCTCATCACTAGTTTGAAGGCTTCCCATGCATGGGCATTCAGAAGCATGGATGTCGTCGTTCGCGCACATACGATCCCATCTATTGGGACACTCACCGAGGAAAATACAAAGCCACACGTCTGACTAGATCTTGACTCATACTTTCACGAGTTGATGCGCATAGCCACCAGTGCAGACTTTGCGATCAGTGAAGACACCATGCATCAGTATGTCACTGGTATGGCCGAACCCAAGACAATGATGCACATGTTATTAGACGAGTTGGATAAAGGATCCAGAGTAGTGTGACTAGATGCAACAAAGGAAAGAGTTCGTTTTGAGAAAGATGTCACCACAAAGTACATAACACCATCACAGAATACCAAGCATAGCATCAGTTCGCTACTATCGACCATCGTGAGGATGTTGAAGAGCTGGTCTTCCCATAGTTGTCTGAGTCATAGTGATGTCTTTCATGGCTTGCTCAAGCGTATTTTGTCTCACATGGGTACATGTTTATATTGTATGTAATGTCTTGTCAAGTGGAAGTCCAAGTGTCAACAGTTGAATGTAACAATCATAGAGTAGTTGAAGAGTCATGAGGGTAGATGAACAATCACAAAGGGGAATTTCAACTGTCACCCCACCCTTTGCTATATATAGTCCATCATAACTCATTGTAAAGGATTTTGGTGAGCTAAGCTTCCGATAGGAGTATCTCAGAGATAGATTGGAGAGTATTGTAACAAGATTTGGCTTCTTCATAGTAGAGATATAGTACATCTCTTTGGAGGAGCAGGCAATAGTGACTGTAACGTTCCACTATCGGGACTAGTGGTTGGTCATGGTTGTTATTGTATTTTAGCAATCTTGTTTACTCTAATGATATATATATATATATATATATATATATCTATTTGCTTATGCATGTGTGTATAGACTCTTTCTGTATACGTATGTATGAGTCTTACTAAAATGTGATGTTGTTTTAACCATCACTTTGGATTGTCAGCTTACATGCTTTCTAGTTTGTGATGCATCTTCCCTCGTGTGTTCCATTCTTAGCCACATGCTTTCACAAGTTTCCAAGGGGCACACTCACCTCACTTTCCGTGTGTTAGAAATGTTCATACACCTTCCTTGGCTTGTTGCACATGTCACACCTTGCTACCAACAAGGACATCCTACTTGCTTATACGCACAACCGTGGTCAAGGTAATATTGTACGACCCACTGCTAGGACTCCTACACCAAACAGTCTGAGGTCTACTTGGGACTTCTTACCTGGGAGATCCCTTGACATGTTGGTGGGTCCAACACCATCAACATTTCTGGTGCTAGAGGGAGGGTTAGATGACAAGTTGTGTCCTCTCATCATGTTTTAAAACTTTGCACATCTATCATGGATTCTATCAGGCTCATCCCTCCACGATGTCTTTCACATGCCGAACCTCTCAACATCACAAGGGAGCTTTTTTATCTCTTGTCTGAATTCACGTATGATGGTGAAGGTGAAGTAGTCTGGACTAAGTACTTAGAAGACTTCTATGCATTCCTACAGGATGCAGATGAGATTCATGCAGAAGAGGTCATCCTACTGCTTGAATACACACTTCACGCATTCCCACAATGGTGTGCTCGAGTTTGCCTCTCGGCAGCATGCACTCGCTTGACCAGTTCTATGATCTCATTGAATCTACTTTCCATCATTTTGATCTAAAACCTCTTGAAAAAAAACCATTACAACAACAGAAGGCCCCACATGAATCGCCTATGGAATTTTGGGACCGCTTCCATGTGTTGCAGTTTCAGGCTCCGAAAAGTAAGAGGAAATTCCAGTATCTCATGGACAGATATGAGTATTTTATTTCCAAATCTTTTAATCCAATAAGAAAGTTTAAGCCAAATCCTCGCTCAGGATACTTTGATGATGGATTTCTGTAATCACCGATGGACATGGTCACTATCACAAGTGTCTGTCTATTGTCCCCTTGTCAAACAGCTCCACCACTGCAGAGTGATGTGGGAGAATAGGCACACACTTCTGTTTAGCTGTCACATCCTCCCAACATCACTTCTCTCAATTTTCGTGCAGATTTGGTTGCAAAGCCCATGGGTTCTCACATGCCTACTTTACCTCAAACTTTGTCTTCATGTTCTACTGATCCTCCGGATTGCACTGTCTTTTGTTATTCCATTTCGAACTTTACACCTTTTGTGAATGAGGATCAAACCATTGATAGAGTTAGTGTTGCACAACCAACTTGCGCTATTATTCATGAAGATTATGACTGGGAGCTTAAGCATCAATCCTTGGTGAAGGATGAATCCCTTCCATCCGAGCTTCCATTCTTTCCTGATATCTTTGGTGATTCCACCATCCATGATTTTGGATTTGTATCTCTGTCTATGGATGCACCCATTGTTGATCACTCGCAGAACACATAGAATGTTAGTCCATCATCCAAAAATGGAGAGGACAAGTTATTCGTTGAAAATCCACCTGATTTTTCATCTGATTTTTCTGGAAACACAGAGGGTGTATTTTTCCGCTTCTCATATACCCCTCTATTTTCTTCATCAAATCATGAGGATGCCAATGAAATCATTTATTTTGCTGATCATAGTTCTCATGATCTACTTATCCCCATATTTGATCACGATGATGATTCTATCACAATTGACTTTTCCATGGCACATGTTTAGGATGATCTATCTGTTGATGAAGTCGAAACCCCCCAAAATGTCGAGGCACTATAGCCTGAGATGATGGTTATGTTAGGCCCTTGTTGTCCTGAGGTTGGTTTCACTTCCGATCATGAAATTGTTGAAACACCCAAGGCTCCTAATCACTCATCTGTATGCATTGAAGATCAATCTCACACACAGATTATGCTTCCTCCACTCGAACTACACGATCCCATTGCTCATGCATTGGAGCAATCTTATATAGCAAAAAATTGAGCACGACGCAAGTTGTCTTTGTTTCTTTTGTTTGCTTGCATGTTAGAGTTAAGAGTATGCATATGCTTAACAGTTGCACGTAGGGCCACAAAACACAATGGCAAGTCCACAAATTGTATGTCATGCACTTGCACTCACGTATGTTTTGTAGACTCATTTAAACTTAGAGTGTGTTTGTCTTCATTGTTATATCTTTCATGTTTTTTGGTTCACATAGCTATGTTGTTTGCGAACCATGCCTTCACCAACATGGGTCGACCAATGCGCCGATGGCTACGTTAGAGGTATCACTTCACATGAACATACCCATGCACCATTAGCTTAGGAGTAGGAGTAGTGTTTTCTTTTGGTTTGTTTTCTTGCATGCATGTTCGATTCTTACTTTGCATGTTTGTTTGTTTTCTTACTTGTTTTCTTACTCTCTTTTCTTACACTTTTACTTCTTATTTTTCTTTTTTTTGTTGTTTGTTTTCTTGTTTACGTCCATAGGTTAGTTTCACATGAAACTGAGAGTGACTCTTGCAACAAGCTGGGTAAAGTACAAGAGGACTTGTTCAGTTATCAATACTTGGTTATCTGTCATCTTAAATCTGTATGAATAACTTGTTATCTTCAGTCCATGATACATCGATGGAAAATACATACTTTTCAAAGTGAGCCTTAGTGAAAACACAACAATTGTACGCTAACTACTCTTACCTACTCTAGTCAGTTGTTTTTGGGTTAATCCTTGACAACTCAGTGAAGTAGAGTAAGGTCAGGGGGAAAACCTTAACAATCACATCATATGTATATATAAAATACTTCTCTAAAGGAATAACCTCATGCCTTACCACCAAGAGATCGACCCACTAGTTTCACTGAATTCAGAAGCAGAGCAAGTCTGAAGCGACCAAGGAGATACTAAGATCCTTGGATACAATTTGGAAGAAGACATGCACAATATATCATTCGATGAGTGTCTCGGATGCGGGTGAAAATGGTTGACGATGAAGTGGCCACCAACTGAGTTAGTGCGTGGAGAGAGAACATGGCCTCCCACAGGGCAGCACAAGGATCCAAACTTGGCATTTACCACTGCCATAAATGTGCCTCGAGCGATTACTGTCACCGCTCTGATAACCGACTCCAACTTTGGCTCGAAATCACGATGGGTTCTTTGGAAAAGACCACCTTTTCTCCTGTCATTCCTCCTCTGCAACCACCTCCCATTACTCCTCTGCAACGTCGGCCCCTGCATTACCTTTTCCCTCATGTAGTGGTAGTGCCCTACTCCCGCACCACTAATGGTAGGCGGTGCAGTCTTTACTACTGTACAGATTTTGGCTCAGGCATCCATTTCACCCATAGCCTGAACTTGAAAATTCTCATTCCCTCGACCCTGGTAGCTCATTCCTCCGCAAATTTTCCTATTAATCCCACTGCAACGCAGCAGTCCACTGAGCCTAATTTGGACCCAAAATCGCCTCCAACTGTGGAAAGTATGGTGCGCCATAGGATGCGCAGTCGAAGAGGAGGGAACCGAGGGAGTTTGAACCACTCCAGGCACTCTTTTGCTTTAGACACAACCTCCTCCCTAGCCAAGAAGAACATTGGACACTACCCCAACACGCGTAGGGAGCCTCTACTACACCTCTCTCAATTTCCGGCCCTTCTACCAGAAGCACTCCACCTGCCCCTCAGTGTCAGTCCCGGAATGCTTAATTTACCTTTCGCTCGACCTTGAATCAACCCCTCATCACGACCACAATTACCATTAGTTTTCATGAGGAGAAGCATAATTCAGAGGCTCAAGACTCTGAGGTTAGCAACCGACTCATGGTAGCCAAGCAACACAAAGCTATGGAGGGTGGCTACACTGACGAAATGAGGCTCTCAGGCATAGAAGTGGGAGGACGAACCACTGTAGGAAGTAGTCATCACAAAGCCAAAACTGAACTGGCTCAATCAAGTCTTCAGGGTGCAGGGGAGTGCAGCACTGAATTGCCAACCAGACGAGCAGGGAAGGAAGTGGAAGCGGCTTAGCAGCAGAACTAGGTTTTTGATGAGTATTGCTGCATCATTGAGGAAGAGCAGCCGGAGCTGCAAACGGGTGACATGGATGAATACCGATGCTTCATCGTGGAGGAGCACCCTCCATCACCGCCACGTCCATAGCACCACCTCATCACTAAGTGCTAGCCACCTAGTCTGCCACCCTGCAGCCTTTCAACATGCCACGTGCCTGCCTAGTAAACTACCACTCAGCCGCCATGTGTCTCAGGTTCATTGGGAGTTTGTTCATTCAGTTTCTGGTTTTTACTGGTTTTTCTTGGGGAATACTAAAATGTTAGGCTCCTCTGTTGGGTTTAATTTTAATCTCCTCAGACACGATGTTGCAAAACTTGTTAATCTGTTGCTTTCCCCTGCGTGGGTAGCAAGATAATAATTTTGAAAACCTCTGTTAAGAACTGGTTTCCCTTCGGGGCAATTCAAATCTAGTTATTTTGCTAGTTATTGCCTTTCCTCTAGCATAGCTAAGTATAGGCTTCAGCCTCTGTGTATGATATTTTTTCTTACTTTAATAGAATTAGCCTAACTTAGAAAAAAATATCATTCGATGAGTGGCAACATAGATTTTTTCAATCACACACAGTGTCTACTTCGGATGACCAAACATCTCCTGCGCAGTTTGAGGAATGAGTGATCATATCTCACGTGCGCAAGAATCCAACAATATTGGCCAATGCTACCAAAGCATATGTCGAAGCCACTATCTCGAGCATTCACTTCTTGATAGCAGAGAATGAGTGAATGGCTAAGGAGTTACAGATGACCAAGTAGGGAGGAGAACTGGTTACAACATCTGCCTGAGGAGAGTTGAAGAAGGCAACACTGAATGAAGTATTGTCCCTTGAGACAGTCATGTGATCATTGTATTCCAGATTTGTTACCATGCATAAGGTAGTTTTCCATCTCAATGGTTGGAAACAATAATGTGCTAGGAGAGAACGTATCTTGTCAAACTTGCATACTACTGTTGACCACATGAAAACATGGACAATGATATACAAGGGAGCGTCGTTTCAATTGCCCAAGATGATGAAACCTAGAGTGGTTGAGCTAAAGGCACATATCCAGAGTCAGATCCAGAACCATGAAGAACTCTCGTAGCTCATCACGAGTTTCTAGGCTTCCCATGCACGGGTATTCATAAACATGTTTGCTGTTGTGTGCGCACATACGATCCCATCTATTGGGACACTCACAAAGGTAAAGACAAAGGCACAAGTCTGACTAGAGCTTGAGTCATACTCTAATGAGTTGATGCATATAGCCACTAGCGCAGACTTGGCGATTAGTGCAGACACCATGCATCAGTATGTCGTTGGTTTGGGCACACTCAAGACAATGATGTGCATGTTATTAGATGAGTTGGACAAAGGACCCAGAGCGGTCTACCCGGATGTAACAGAGGTAAGCTTTCATTTCCAGAAAGATGTCACCATAGAGTACACAGACACCATCATGGACTACTGAGCTTGGCATCAGTTTGCTATTGTAGACCATCATGAGGATATTGAAGAGTTGGTATTCCCACAGTTGTCTAGGTCATAGTGATGTCTTGCATGGCTTGCTCAAGCCTATTTTTTCCGACATGGGTACATGTGCAGATTGTATGTAACGTCTGGTTAAGTGCAAGTTCAAGTGTTGACTGTTGAATGTAACAATCATAGAGTAGTTGAAGAGTCATTAGGGTAGATGAGCGGTCACAAAGGGGAATGTCAAGGGTCACCTCACCATTTGCTATATATAGTCCCTCATAACTCATTGTATAGGCTTTTGGTCAGCCAAGCTTCTGATAGGAGTATCTTAGAGAAAGCTTAGAGAGTATTGTAATGAGCCTTGGCTTCTCCAAAATGCAAAGCTAGTACATCTCTTTGTAGGAGCAAGCAGCAGCGACTGTAATGTTCCACTATCGAGACTAGCGGTCGATCATGGTTGTACTATATGATTGGAACATTCACTTGTTAATATAGTAGAGCCAACATGTTTCATGCCTATGTTGTTATTGTATTTCAGCTATCTTGTTTACTCTAATGATATATGTATATGTTTTCTTACACAGGTGTGTATAGGCTCTTTCTGTATATGTATGTATGAATATGTATATGGAAATTTTGTGATGCATCTTCGCTTGTGTTTTCCCTTCTTAGCCGCGTGCTTTCAAAAGTTTCCAAGGGGTGCACTCACCTCACTTTTCACTTGTTAGAATTGTTCATACACCTTCCTTGGCTTTCTGTGCATGTCACACCCTTGCTACCAACAGGGACATCTTACTTGCCTCTACGTGCAACCACGGTCAAAGCAATACCGTAGGACCCACTGATAGGACTCCTACACCAAATGGTCTGAGGTCTAGTTGGGACTTCTTACGGGGTAGATCATCTGACATGTTGGCGAGTCCAACACCATCAACACAATAGTAAATTTCAAGTTGGAGATGAAGTTTGGTTATATATTAGCAAAGAGAGACTTCAAGGGGAAGGTAAAAAGCGGAAGCCAATCCATTATGGTCCTTCTAAAATTTTGGAAAATATTGGCAATAATGCATTTAAGCTAGATTTGCCTCCTTATATGCAAATATACTCTGTTGTTAATGTTGAGAATTTGAGATTGTTTGAGCCTCCTTTGATTGATGATCAAGGAGAGCATGTTCAACTACTATCAATAGATGATTTCTTGCCAGAATATCTTGATGAAATTCAGCAAGATCTCATACTTGACAAAAGAACCAGAACTTCGAAGAGGGAATGTCGAATACCTTCGAGTGGGACTCAAGGGACAACAACCTTCTAAGGCCAAATGGTTGCCAATTGAGAAGGTGAGGGAGATGTATTGTTACCTGCTAAATAATTGATAGTATCTTTTAGGGTCCAAAAGTCTTCGAGTGTGGAGGAATGATCAAGTGCTGAGTATTTAGATCAAAAATCAAAGTTCTTAGAATCACAAAAAACCTAAACAACCTTGTTTGTCTCATTGATACGGTCCCAACGTAACTCATTTCACTACAAACTGACCTCGTATAGGAAGATATTGCATTTTGTACGCTTTTCCAAATAGTGGATTTTTGTAAAGAAAATGAAAAGTCACTACCGAGTCAGCAGTCCGTACTACTAACGTGGTAGGTGACTAGGCAAGTCAACAGGATGGTCAAGGGCCACTAAGGTTTCACCAACTGTCATGTTGTGGTTGGTCGATGAGTTGATGATTTGGCTTGTTCTCATTGGATGGAGGTGGACCAATGAGGAGGGGACATGTGGCAAGCTCAGAGGTCACCACATGTCCCTCCCTAAAGGTTGGATATATCGGCGTGCAAAAAAGTTTTGTGGCAGGCCAGAGGGTCGAACTTGGGACCTACACTACACAAAATCCAAGTCTTACCACTACACCCGTGCTTTGGTTCTTAATATATTATGGTTTGAGTTTATATTTGATGTGATATGTCTTGGCGGTTCGGGGAGGAGGGATCTAGCTCACGAACCAACCCCCTCACATGTGAGCACAATCTTGAAGACCGGGTGCTCATGTTAATGGTTAACCAAAAACTATGACACTTACCATAACCGTTGACATTTATACCACCATGTAACCACTACCATTTGAAGAGTGGGCTAACGACTTACCATTACTGTGCCATTAAAGGCGCTTAATGTGCTAATCCAACTTATTGATTAATTAATGTGCACTTGTCCACTAATTAATCTATAATTAAGATGGAAAGAACTTCGGTGGTGCCCCCAATTTCGGTGGTAACTCCATATTCAGTGGAATTAACTAGAGTTCCTCTAGTTTTAGTGGAGTTTTCTTATGAGAAATTGATTTTTCCATAATTTTTGCAAAATTCAACCAAATGGGGATCAAGAAAAGGAATTCCTAGGTGACTTTGATGTTCTGAGCACATTGAAGTAGGTTTGAGGAGCAGTAGAGCATTGTAAACAACACTTTTTCCATTTTGAGCTAATATAGAGGCCCAAGCCATGGAAGCTGGACCAAGGAGATGTAGCCCAGGAGGGGTGAACTCCTTCGTCAAAACACTGTGTTAAGTGTTCATTTTGATATTTGTTTTACATTGTTTTGTTGTTGTTCAACACTTTACTTTCATGCTATTTTTCTCATGAATTTGACATAAAACTTGACAAAATTTACATGTTACATTCACAAACACCATAAAGGAAACCTATGCACATGAAGCAAATGATAAGCAATTGTTTTTAATTCTAAAGTTGAAATCAGCACAACAAAACTAACATTCAACAACAGATCATGATCCATAAACAAAGTATGAAAACCTCAGTCATTCCATAATATAAGAAGCTTGTTGATTTGGCAGAGTAATGCTTGGGGCATTTTCGATTCTATTGGTAATAGAAGAAAAATTTGAAGATGGCAATCTATTTTTTCTGATGCAAAATTGTTTGAGATTAGAAGCTAAAAATGGAGGTCATGTGCCCGGTAAGTCTGAAACAATGCACAATGTAAGAGGTTTCTCCATAATCAAAGTTGATGTGTCCAACACACATTTCAACCAACAATTTCTACAATCTCTAATCATAAAAATACAATATTTTTATCAAGGTCTTCATGTTCTAAGAAACCTCCAACCCTAACAAATCATAATATAGAATCACCTTGAATATCTCAGAATAGCTAAAGGAGATATCAAATTGTTACTATATTATTTTATTTAAATAAGAGGGGAATAAATAAGATTTAAATCATGGCTTTTATTAGTTTAATTGGGTTGAATTTATATAATAAGTGAGAGTGCAAAAGTAATCCCACCAATAACCATGCTCCTATTAGCCAACCAACTAATATTATTAATTTTCCAAAAAACAAAAATTATGACAATTTGTGAAAAATAAAAACAAAGCCACAGAACAAGATGGTAGATATGAGTCTTAAATATCAAAAGCCATATAAAAGTTCATATTGTTAAAACTAGCCATTTCCCTAGATCTGGCAAAGGAAACTTCGTAAGGCTATATCATATAACACTAATTGTTGCTTCTTTGACAACTGTTGAAAGACATCAAAATATGAACACAAGGCAAGGACCATGCTACAATGAAATCTTACTGCAATAATGTTTGCTTGAGCCTTAGAAACAATGAGGCTTATGTTGAAGCTAAATACCTTATCTGATTATGCCATCAGGAATGCCTCATAAATAAAGAAATAGATTGTGATTTTCTACCCTTGAAATCAGAGGTCATTTTTGTACAATTCATCCATATTTATTCTTGATCACTTCCTCTTGTTGTAGACAACCTTAATTAGTACAAATTTTTTTTTATAGCTTGAAACATGTATCTACAAAGGACTATATCAATTTTGTAAATAAATTTTGAATTTCTATGTGAATTACGATCTACCCTTGGATAAAAATAAACATTTATCCAATCTGGAAATTGAATCTAAGAATAACATCAACTACAACTCTTCTTGAGAAAATTGCATGTGTTTCTCTTTTGAATGTTAACTCACCTCTGTATTATTTCCTTCATGATGTTTGAAACAATTCAAAATATCATTATGCTCTTTACTAATAATCTCCTTGGTGTTTGCCATGTTCTTGTTTTAATCCAACATATTATGTTATGTAAATGTAACCCGTGTCATGCAATTCGAAAGAATGTAGAGATCATTCAACAACATTTAAATGATTTTATCTTGAAAATCAACCAAGTTTTGTCTATAAGAATGACACATCAAAATACCACACCTCACCTTAGTTTTAAATGGCCACAAAATTTATATAACCTACTCTTCTATATGACTAGTAAAAACATGAAAGAATTATTGTGAATTTTTATTTTCTGACTAGAAACATAGGGATAAATCTGAGGAAAAAAGTTGGATGAATAACATGCATGTGGAAATTGCACATAGTGACCTTTGTGGTCCCATGAGAATGAGTCATTTTCAAGTTCAAATTATTTTATGACATCCATCAACCATTCTACAATGAAGTCTTACTGCAATACTACTACCTTGACCCTTAAAAAGCATGAGGCCTATGTTGAAGTTAAATACCTTGTCTGATTATGCCAACATTAATGCCTCGTAAATAAAGAAATAGATTGTGATTTGCTACTTTTGAAATCAGATTTAAATGCTCCTATATGAAACAACTACCTGTATGAATCCGGAAGAAGAGATGCACAACATATCATTCGATGAGTCACAGCATAGAGTTGTGCAATCACACAGAGTGTGTACCTCGATGATCACACATCTCCTGCATAGTTTGAGGAATTCGTGATCATATCTGACATGCGAAAGCATCCAACAGCATTGGCCGATGCTACCAGAGTATATACTGAAACCACTAGCTCGAGTGTTTTCTTATTGATAGTGGAGAACGAGCGAATGGCTAAGGAGTTACAGATGGACAAGCAGGGAGGAGAACTAGTTACAACATCTGCCCAAGAAGAGTTGAAGAAGGTGATACTTGATGAAGTATTGTCCCTTGAGACAGTCATGTGGGAGTTGTATTCTAGATTTGGTACCATGCATAAGGCAGTTTTCCATCTTAATGGTTGGCAACAACAATGTGTTATGAGAGCACGTATCTTGTCAACCTTGCATACTGTTGTTGGCCACATGAAGACATGGACAATGAGATACAAGGGAGCCCCATTATACTTTCACAAGATGATGAATCCCATAGTGGTTGAGCTAAAGACACGTATCCAGAGTCAGATCTGGAACCCTGAAGAACTCCTACAACTCATCACTAGTTGGCAAGCTTCCCATGCATGGGTATTCAGAAGCATAGATGTTGTTGTTTGCACATATACGATCCCATCTATTGGGACACTCACCAAGGCAAATACAAAGGCACAAGTCTGACTGGATCTTGACTCATACTTTGACAAGTTGATGTGCATAACCACCAGTGCAGCCTTTGTGATCAGTGAAGACACCATGCATCAGTATGTCGCTGGTTTGGCAGAACTCAAGACAATGATGCGCATGTTATTAGATGAGTTGGATAGATGATCCAGAGCAGTGCGACCATATGCGACATAGGCAAGAGTTCGTTTCAAGAAAGATGTCACCACAGAGTACACAAACACCATCATGGACTACTGACCTTGCCATCAGTTCACTACTTTCGACCATCATGAGGATGTTGAAGAGTTTGTCTTCCCATAATTGTCCGAGTCATAGTGATGTCTTTCATGGCTTGCCTAAGCCTCTTTTGTCTCACATGTGTACATGTGCAGATTACATGTAACGTCTTGTCAAGTGGAAGTTCAAGTGTCGAAAGTTGAATGTAATAGTCATAGAGTAGTTGAAGAGTCATGAGTGTATAAGAATAGTCACAAAATGGAATTTCAAGGGTCTCCCCACACTTTGCTATATATAGTCCCTCATAACTCATTGTAGAGGATTTTGGTTAGCCAAGATTCCGATAGGAGTATCTCAGAGAAATATTGGAGAGTATTGTAATGAGATTTGGCTTCTTCATAGTGGAGAGATAGTACATCTCTTTTGAGGAGCAGGCAATAGTGACTGTAACATTATGCTATTAGGACTAGTGGTCAGTCATGGTTGTATTGTATGATTGGAAGTTTCACTTCTTAATATAATAGAGCCAGCACATTTCATGCATAATTTGTTATTGTATTTCAACTATGTTGTTTACTCTAATGATATATGTATCTATTTTATTATGCATGTGTGTATAGACTCTTTCTACATATGTATGTATGAATCTTACTAAAATGTGATGTTGGTTTAACCATCACTTTGGATTGACAACTTTCTTGCTTTCCACTTTGTGATGCATCTTCTGTCATGTGTTCCATTCTTAGCCCCATGCTTTCACAAGTTTCCAAGGGGTGCACTCACCTCACTTTCCATGTGTTAGAACCGTTCATACACCTTCCTTGGCTTGCTGCGCATGTCACACCCTTGCTACCAACAGGGACATACTACTTGCCTCTACACACAACTACGGTCAAGGAAATACCGTACGACCCACTGCTGGGACTCCTATGCCAAACAATATGAGGTCTAGTTGGGACTTCTTACCGTGGAGATCCCTTAACATGTTGGTGGGTCCAACACCGTCAAAATTTCTAGTGCTAGAAGGAGGGATAGATGAAAATTTGTGTCTCTCCTATTTTAAAACTTTGCACATATATCGTTGATTCTATTAGACTCATCCCTCCATGATGTCTTTCGCATGCCGAACCTCTCAACATCACAAGGGATTTTTTTGATCTCTTGTCTGAATTCACGTATGATGGTGAAGGCGAAGTAGTTTGGCCTGAGTGCTTAGAAGACTTCTATGAATTCCTTCAGGATGTAGATGAGTTCTATGCAGAACAGGTCATCATGCTGCTTGCATACACACTTCACGCATTCCCACAAAGGTCATGCTCAAGTCTACCTCTCGGTAGCATGCACTCACTTGGCCAGTTCCGTGATCTCATTGGATCTACTTTCCATACTTTTGATCTAGAACGTCTTGACAAAAAATCGCTACAACACTAAAAGGCCCCACATGAATTGCCTATGGAATTTTGGGACCACTTCCATGTGTTGCAGTTTCAAGCTCCAAAATGTCAGAGGAAATTCCATAATCTCATGGATAGATATGAGTACTTTCTTACCAAATATTTTAATCCCAAAACAAAGTTGAAGCCAAATCCCTTCTCAACATACTTTGGTGATGGATCTGCGCAATCACAGATGGACATGGTCGCTATCACACGTTATTGTCAGTTATCCCCTCATCAAATGGCTTCACCACTGCAAAGTGATGTGGGAGAATAGACACACACATCCACTCAACTGTCACATCCTCCCAACATCACTTCTCTTAATTTTCGTGTATATTTGGTTGTGAAGCCCATGGGTTCTCACATGGCTATTTTACCTCAACCTTCGTCTTTGTGTTCTACTGATCCTCCAGATTGCACTGTCTTGTGTTCTTCTAGTTCGGACTTTACACCTGTTGTGAACGAGGATAAAACCATTGACGAAGTTGGTGTTGCACAACCAACTTGCACTCTTATTCATGAAGAGTATGACTAGGAGCTTAAGCATCAATCCTCAGTGAAGGATGAATCCCTTCCATTCGAGCCTCCTCCATTCTTTCTTGATATCTTTGGTAATTCTGCCATCCATGATTTCACATTTGTATCTCCATCTACAGATGCACCCATTATTCCTCATTCACAGAACACACCGAATGTCATTCCATCATCCAACAACAGAGAGGACAAGTTATTCGTTGAAAATCCACTTTTTTTTCATCTGATTTTTCCAGAAACACGGAGGGTGAATTTTTCCACTTGTCATCTACCCCTCTGTTTGATTCATCAAATCATGAGGATGTCGATGAAATCATTGATTTTGCTAATCATAGATGTCGTGATCTATTTACCCCCATATTTGATCACAATGATGATTCTATCGTAGTTCATTTTTCCAAGGCACATGTTTAGGATGATGTATCTGTCGACAAAGTCGAAACCCCTGAGACTATCGAGGCACTACAGCCCTAGCTGATGGTTATGTCAGGCCCTTGTTGTCCTGAGGTTGGTTTCACTTCCGATGAGGAAATTGTTGAAACACCCAAGGCTCCTCATCACTCATCTGTATGCATTGAAGATCAATCTCACACACATATTATGCTTCGTCCACTCAAACTACATGATCCCATTGCTCATGCATTGGAGCAATATGACATAGAAAGCACATGAACACGACGCACGTTGTCTTTGTTTCTTTCGTATGCTTGCATGTCACAATCTAGAGTGTGAATATGCTTAACAGTTGTAAGCAGCGCCACACAACACCATGGCAAGTCCACGGATTGCATGTCATGCATTTGCACTCACGTATGTTCTGTGGACACATTTAAACTTAGAGTGTGTTTGTCTTCATTGTTATATCTTTCATGTCTCTTGGTTCACACAGCTATGTTGTTCACGAACCATGCCTTCACCAACATGGGTCAACCAATGTGCTGGTGGCTACATTGGAAGTATCGCTTCACATGAACATATGCATGCACCATTAGCTTAGGAGTAGGAGTGTTTGCTTTTGGTTTGTTTTCTTGCATGCATGTTTGATTCTTACTTTGCATGTTTGTTTTCTTTCTTACTTGTTTGCTTACTCTCATTTCTTACACTTTAACTTCTTATTTTGCTTTATTTTGTTGTTTGCTTGCTTGTTTAGGTCCGTAGGTTAGTTTCACATGAAACTGTGTGCGACCGTTGAAACAAGTTGGGTAAAGGTTAGGAGGACTTGTGGAGTTATCAATACTTGGTTATCTGTCATTTTCCATCTATATGAAGAACTTGTTATCTTCAGTCCATGATGTGTCGATGGAAAATACGTACTTTTCAAAGTGAACCTTGGTGAAAACAAAACTATTATGCGCTAACTAGTGCCACCTACTCTAGTCGATTGTTTTTGGGTTAGTCCTTGGTAGCTCAGTGAAGTAGAGTAAGGTGAGGGGGAAATCCTTAACAAGCATGTCATAGGTATATATAAAATACTTCTCTAAAGGAATAACTTCATGCCTTACCACCAAGAGGTTGACCCACCAGTTTACATGGATTCGGAAGCAGAGCAAGTCCGAAGTGACCAAGGAGATACTGAGATCCTTGGATACAATTTGGAAGAAGACATGCACAAAATATCATTCGATGAGTGGCAACATAGATTTGTGCAATCAAATAGAGTGTCTACTCTAGATGACCACACATCTCATGCGTAGTTTGCGGTACGAGTGATCGTATCTCATGTGTGCAAGAATCCAACACCATTGGCTGATGCTACCAAAGCATATGTCGAAGCCACTATCTCGAGCATTCACTTCTTGATAGAGAAGAACGAGTGAATGGCTAAGGAGTTATAGATGACCAAGCAGGGAGGAGAACTGGTTACAGCATCTGCCTGAGCAGAGTTAAAGAAGGCGATAATCGATGAAGTATTGTCCCTTGAGGCAGTCATGCGAGCATTGTATTCTAGATTTGGTATCATGTATAAGGAAATTTTCCATCTCAATGGTTGGGAGCATCGATGTGCTAGGAGAGAACGTATCTTGTCAAAATTGCACACAACTGAAGACCACATGAAAACATGGACAATGAGATACAAGGAGCGCCATTTCACTTTCCCAAGATGATGAAGCCCAGAGTGGTTGAGATAAAGGCACATATTCAGAGTTAGATCTAGAATTATGAAGAACTCTCGCAGCTCATCACACACTTCTAGGCTTGCCATGCACAGGTATTCAAAAGCATGGATGTTGTTGTGCATACACATATGATCCCATCTATTGGGATGCTCACCGAGGCAAAGACAAAGTCACAAGTCTGACTGGATCTTGAGTCATACTGGATTAATGCAGACACCATGCATCAATATGTCGCTGGTTTGGCCACACTCAAGATTATGATGTGTATGTTATTAGACGAGTTGGACAGAGGAGCTAGAGCAGTGTACCTGGATGTGACAGAGGCAAGAGTTCATTTCCAGAAAGACGTCATCACAGAGTACATGGACACCATCGTGGACTACCGAGCTTGGAATCAGTTTGCTATTGTGGACCATCATGAGGATGTTGAAGAGATGGTATTCCTACACTTGTCCAAGTCATAGTGATGTCTTGCATGGCTTGCTCAAGCTTATTTTGTATCACATGGATACATGTGGAGATTGTATGTAACGTCTTATCAAGTGGAAGTTCGAGTGTCGATAATTGAATGTAACAATCATAGAGTAGTTGAAGAGTCATTAAGGTAGATGAGCAATCACAAAGGGGATTTCAAGGGTTACCACAAACTTTGCTATATATAGTCCCTCACAACTCATTGTAGAGGCTTTTGGTTAGCCAAGCTTCTGATAGGAGTATCTTAGAGAAAGCTCAGAGAGTATTGTCATGAGCCTTGGCTCCTCCACAGTGCAGAGCTAGGGCATCTCTTTGGAGGAGTAGGAGATAGTGACTATAACGTTCCGCTATCGAGACTAGTGGTCGGTCATGGTTGTACTATATGAGTGGAACTTTGACTTGTTAATATAATAGAGACAACACGTTTCATGCCTATGTTGAATTTTTATTTCAGCTATCATGTTTACTCTAATTATATATGTATTTCATGTCTTTCTTGTTATTGTATTGAAAATAATGTAGAGATCATTCAACAACATTTAAACAGTTTTATCTTGAAAAACAACCAAGTGTGGTCTATAAGCATGACACATCAAAAGACCACACCTCACCTTAATTTTAAAATAATGGCCTTAAAAATTATATAACCTACTCTTCTATATGGATGGTAAAAACATGAAGGCGTTATTGTGAATTTTTATTTTTTGACCAGAAACAAAGGGTTAAATTTGAGGAAAAAAGTTGGATGAATAACATGCATGTGGAAATTGCACATAGTAACCTTTGTGGTCCCATGAGAATGAGTCATTTTAAAGTTCAAATTATTTAATGACATCCATCAACCATGATACAATGAAATGTTACTGCAATACTACTTCCTTGAGCCTTAAAAATCATGAGGCCTATGTTGAAGTTAAGGACCTTGTCTAATTATGCCAACATGAATGCCTAGTAAATAAAGAAATACATTGTGATTTGTTACTTTTGAAATCAGATTTAAATGCTCCTATATGCAACAACTACCTATCACATTTATAGAGAAAATCACAATAGAGTATTAGACTTTTCTTATCATATTTAAATGCTCCTATATGCAACAACTACATAGCGAGTAGATTTATCACTGATTTTCCATTGAAGAACTTTAACAAGTAGAAGGGATTAATTTCTTACTCACGAAGCACTTGCAATATATCATGGGTTAGTTGAACGGTTGCACAAATCAAGATTCAGTTAAGAGTTAAAGCAGTGGGATGTAACTATAAAAAAACTTTCAATCATCTAACATTGGATGTGATAGTATAAAAGAGTATAGAGTGGCTAGTGTATAGATAACTTAGGTTTCAAACTACGAAACCTACTCAACAACTACTATGCTCCTAAGTTAGATTACATAATAATGAAGAAAAGAAATTCCACCTCTCCCTCTAACTCTAACTTCCCCCTACTATTGAGTAGCTTTGACAAAGATTACGAGAGGTTTGCAAAAGCTTCCCCATTTACAATGCCCCCAAATGGGGTTTTCTTTGAAGAACTTAATTACCTATAAAGTACCTGCAATATGTTCATGAGTTATATTAAATATTAACAAGTTGAATGGTTGTACAAATCAATATTGAGTTGAAAATTAAAGTAGTGGTATGTAAATATGGAAGAACTTTCAATCTTCTAACATTGGATTTGATAGATTTGATAGTGAAGAAGAGTGCAGAATGGCATGTGGGGGAGTTGTTCCAGAAGTTCTTCCCATAAGTATATAAAAGTTATAATCTATAGAAAAATGACCATTTATCTTAAATATATTATTATAATTTTCTATAAAATTTATAAATATTTAAAAAAAAACATTTCTCTTATTTTTTTTTATATTTTCATTCTCATTTTTTTATATATGATAAAGGTCAATAATAAATAATAAACCATAAAAAATAATGACAATTTTGCATAAGACCATTTTGGATTAATGTACTGTATATAGTTAAAGAAATAAATATGAGTATATCACATCCATTTATAAATGTGTAAATCTTTAATGAGCATATGTGTATATACTAGAGATTTCATTTATATTGAATTTCAAGCAAATATGGTAGGTTATAATAGCTAAAATATGGCAGGTTATAATATAGCTCACTGGATTAATATGAAATTTTATAATAGTGAAAATATGCATATAAGACAGAGATTTAGATTGTTAGACTGGCCAAATTTTGTAAAGAGAAAGGAAGAAAATTTTGAGTTTCTATTTAATTCTATTCTATCCCCACTAGAATTAACATAGACCTAACTTCCTCCAACTTAGAAAACTAAATGAAAATTTAGATTTCATGACACTCCAATAAAAATTAATAAAAATTACAACAGAACTTTCATGTTGCTACTCTATAAATGTGAATGAGTTATGTAAACTATGAGACGAGGGAGTATATGATATGCAAACTTGAAGAAATCGTCACAGTTCATGGTTCCGTTTTTACCCTTTTACTTGGGTAGCCTCATACAGATGTAGTGGTAATGCTACTAAATTAAATTACAAAAAAACGAAGAAAATAAATTCCACCTCTCCCTCCTATTCTACCTTCTCCCTAGTAACCTTTGCTCCCTCCTATTCTCCCTTCTCCCTAGTAACCTTGACAAAGATTAAAAGAGATACCACCCCTCCAAATATGAATATATCACATCTATTTAGAAGTATCTGCCATATTTGAAGTGAAAGCACCGACCAATTCAATGATACATAGTGCACACCCTGCTAGAAACTTTATGATTTATGGTATTATAATATTAGATGACAGTTTATTTTATATTTAATTGTATTATAATATTAGCTAACGAGCCACTTTAAATGATTAGATACCATGACTTAATTTTAGAGGATTTTGTTTATATTATTAATGTCTTAAATATCTATAAAAGATTTTGACATCAATCATATTATTTAGGAGAACTGAAATTAGATGGGAGGATTCAATTATACTTTCCAACTACTTATTATATTAATTCAATAATTTTTTCGTTAAAAAATTAACTTTTATAATATATTTTTTTAATATATAAATATTTTTTAATTTAAAAATATATTAATAATTATAAAACCCATTCCATAAAAAAATAATTAATTCAATACTCTAAAACGTATGTATATAATAAAATATAAGCTAAATGAGATATTTCTGACCCTTGAAAAAATAACATAAAAGTGCATGGATCATACCTATTTGGGAAACTATGAAATAATAAAATCATCATTTGATGCTTGCAGCAAAATATAAAAGGTTTCCTAGTTTCATGAAACTATGAAAATTAAAATATTGTCACTGAAAATGCATAATCATATTACTATAAAAACAAACGTAATTACAATGCACAACTACTATTGACGCTCAGATTGTTCCTCCAGTTTCGAAAACTATTACTTTGTTTGGGTTGGAACCATTTATTTGAAGAACCTAACGATCGAGATATGTAAAATTAGCCCTCAGGCCTGAATGTCTCTGCAATGTACAATTTCTAGCCAGCTGCTACATCTGGCCCAGACAACCGCTATCAACCCGGTTATCTGTGTGCTCTCTCAAGATTGAAATACCGGAAAAATTAGTTTTATGATACTTCTCACGACACTGGCGGCCTTTCTTAGAGGGTTCCCAACAATCAATCTGGGATTTCCAATCATCAGCCTTGTCTGTGTTACTGAAAGGCTTATGGAATATAGCGATCAAGAGCTGCATACTGCAGTTGGCCGTTGTCCAAGGGACGTAGTGCCCAGTCAGTTGTCTGTGCAGCTTTGTCTAAGTGGATTCCCAGGACAGGACATCCTTTGCAAGGCCGGATAGCCCCCTTAAGGTGTTGCACAGATATTTTGAAGGTCCAAAAGACCTTCACATTATTTAAAACATTCCAAATCTCCATAGCACCTGAATAGCAGATGGAGATCACAATTGAGTGCATACCCCAACTTCACAACGTTACGACATCGAAAGACAGGTTTGAGGCAGTCGTTTAGTGCTTTCGGCGCTGTATGATATAATTTTATCATATCAAATATTAACACATTTTTCTTAGCAACTTGCAGAATAGAAATCTTGTTTGAGCCCTTTTCTTTCCAACTTTTGAGTATCCACTCGGTATCTATTCCCACCAGCCCAACTCCAGCGAATTGTGTTGCAGCATCATAAAGACCTTCCCTTGTATCTCTCCATATAACATTACCTTTTGAAACAAAATCTTCCAAACGCAAGCAACCAGTGTCACTCACAACCTCCTCTTCCACGTAACTGATTGGCAAGTTCGGTGTCGTTACCTGCATCCAGCAGCGCCTTCTTCAAATTCCCTTTCTCTACATCCTCCATTAACAATAATTCCTTATTCAAAAGATAAACTTCCGGAAATTCCAGGTTATGGCGTTTTACTATTCTACGTGCCGTTTTCAACATGCGCTCACTTTTCTGATGGGAACACTTTTCTACAAGAAAGCTAAGCATAGTTTGGTCCAATAAAGTAGCCAGATGTTCTGCTACTTCAATCTGATTTTGGCTAACCATAAATGCCAGAAATTCACGACAGGTAGAATCTGAGGGGAAAGCGCTCTGAACATAGACTCTGTTCTTTTCTGATCGCGACAGCTGGCGAGTCTCAAAATTATGTTCCGTACCTTTCTCTAATTCCTCAAACTTATTAGGATCTACAGTGACTTCCCTTAATTGGCTCATCTCAATTTGAAATAATGTGGTAAGGCTCTGAACAAATTGGTCGTTGCTAGACACACTTTAGCTGAAACTTATGAACCCTAGTATCATAACGCTCACCAACTCGGAAGCTAATTTCTTTGCTTCATAATAGCCATCAAATGATACAAAGCTCGTTCGTGTTTCCCGTAACCTTCATCGCCATAATTTGTGCTTTTTATTTTCTTTGCTTGACAAACGCTCGTTTTTAACCTAGACAACACTGTCATGAATAACTTGTTTAGGGTTTCACCAGTGGGTCCATAGACGAAGGCCGAAAGCTCTAGGCATTCCATAATATAAGCAGCTTGTTGATTTGGCGGACTGGTTCCTAGGGCATTTTTCATTCTATCAGTAATGGAGGCAAACTTCGAAGATGTCAATCCATTTTGGCCGATGCAATATCGTCTGAGATTAGCAGCTAAAAATGGAGGCCATGTGCCCAGTAAGTCTGAAAGAAAGTGCAATGTAAAAGATTTCGCCATAATCAAAGTTGATGTGGGTTGTTGAAGTCTCCCACCCACACTTCAACGAACAACTTCCGCAACTTTTAATGATATAAATACAATATTTCGATCTATATCTCAGAACAGCCGAGAGAAATTTGGAAATCTTACTATACGGAGAAAAAGAATAAATAAGATTCAAATCATGTTTTTTTCGTTTAATATATTGAATTTATATAGAAAGATAGAGTGTAATCTACGACTAAGTAATCATGCCCCTATTAACCGACCAAATTATTAATTTGAAAGGAAAAACAAAATTTATGACAATTGGTCTGGGAAGGAAAAACAAAGCCACGATTTGATTGCTAAATACCAAAAGCCATATAAAAGTTCATATATTTGAAAAGGTATTGAATTAATAAGTAAGTATTAATGGTATTAATTATGTTAACGATTAAAACCGAACCTTGTGATGGTATACTTGGAAGACTTATATCAATATGTAACAACCGTTTTTATAATTTTGTTGATTTATTTTATTCCTAAAAATAAAATGTATATATTTTTACAGGTTTTAGTTCTTAAATTAGTTACTAAGAGATTTTCTATTATACATTTATGTTTGCCTTTGCTATAATCTTATACATATTGAGTTATTGAGTGGGAATTAAATTCTTTTTTAAATATTGATTAAAAATTGACCTTTTATAATAATGTTATAAATATATCTTTATATCTTTAAGACCCCGTTCTGGGGTTCTTTGCGGGAATAGAGCCCCCTCCCTCCGCTTTCTCTTATGGGGAACATTTCATGCATTTATTGGTAGCCTTTCTGCAGTGAGTACTCTTTGATTTGCAGGATGCTGTGAATACAAATTGAAAACCCAATTTAAGATAACAACTGGGAGGAGGACATCCTAAATACTTTTCTATAGGTTATGCTTTTGTTAACTCCTCTGTATTTGACAGCTCCACAAACATTTGTGGTTGAAACAAACCAGCGTCTTTATCAAGGTAAGGTTTTGGTCCATGTTTTCTTATTAAGTAAATTGTCCATTTGTTGTTGGCACCAGCTCTTACTAGTTTTTTATATTCTAATCGACTTCAAATATATGGGAAGCATTTATGACTATATTTTTAAATATTTTAATTTTTATTAAATTACAAATAATTCAATATATTATATATTTCTTTAAATCTAAAATAAAAACTATTAGAAAATGATTCAATATCTAAATAGTAATGTATTTTAAATAAAAAATAAAATTATTCAATAAAAAATCATAAACAAATTTACATTTTTTTTTTAAATTTAATTAAAAATAAATAAATTTACAAAAAATGAAAGTTATTTTTAAAGTTAGCCTCAAACATAATCGTATTGGCAAAGTTGAATGTGTTGTTTTAATTGTTTAATATAGTTTTGTTTAAATAAAATTTATTAAAAATTACTAAAGCTCCTTTGGATATTTTGATGACATGGTTGTTGAAGACCTCTTCTACCCATGTACTAGGAAGTATTATATACCAATTACTAAGTAAGACAAATTTTGCATAACTCACAATTGCTTATTTTACTTTATCATAATTTGAAATTGAGCTTGTAGGCTTGATTGATAATTTATATCTCACCATTAGCATGTGGGTGACATGATATCCTCAAGCTATTAATGAATTTATAATCAATAGATTTGTGTAGCACACCAATAGGAGGAAACCAATGCAATTGAGCTTTCAGGTGTTATTAATAATTTTTGTCTGACCATTAACATGTGAGTGGCATGATATGTTCAAGTTACTAATGAATTTATAGTCAATAGATTTGTGTAGCACACCAATAGGAGGAAACTAATGCCCATAACACTAGGCACATGGAAAGGATCTATAAATAACATTATATTTATTCATAGTCCACCACTCTTATCTTCTTCTTATTTAGAATTATAAATATTTCATAATACAAATATAAGTGTACAACTTTTAATGTATATTTAGAAAATATACCATTAATGTATGGGTATTTCTTTTACATACCTTGAATGTTGTTTACTAAGAAAAAAAAAAATCACAGCATCACACTTATATCAATTGAAATTTAAAAATCACTTCAATCTTTTCTTTTCCTTTTCAAGTTTCCACATTCTCCAATACTAGTACTATCTCCTTCCTTTGGATATCAAAGTACCTTTGAGAATCACTAACTAGATCATAGATCATGCCTCCCTGTGCTTCCAATTGTGTTTCTTTCTATTCTTATTGACCTAGATTTAAGAATCCTTAACCACATCCCTAGATCACATTGTTTCACAATCGCACATTTCCATCTTCATAGATAGAGTCGTGATATATCTACTACTTATGATTGAGATATATATTATTATTTGTTCATGTCACACCACACAAATGCTAGGATTGTAACTATATGTTTGCCTCACCCTTCCCAAATTTACTACGATCATGAATGACAAATCATTTCACTATTATATTAGGATGATGAAATACATAAATCATGCACAAATCATTTACACATGATTTAGCCTAGAAAAACCTTGTGGGGAGAAAATAATCCAAAAAGATCTTTGTTCCCTTTACCAAATCCATCCAAATCAGCTAAGTACTTCTTCATCCATAACCTATAGCCCCATTAACATGGAGTATCCCAAGTTCTTTTAAGAACATCATTAGATCACAATATATGTGTAGAAAAAAATGGCCTACAAAAATAATGGGATTAAATACCACCACTATTGAACTTAACACAATGAGTTATTCATCAAGACAAGTTTAATCTAACATTCACAATTTTAAACTTGATTTGAGATAAATATACAACTCCTATCCTTGTCAAATTTTATGATTACATCTATCTAGGAATATGACTTGCTGCCCCTGTTGCCTAGGCTTATGTCTAGACTTTAGCAATAATTATCCAATGATACACATGCCTAACTAGGTCATAGAATTGTATACCCATTTACATCTAATTTAGAAAGGTTCAACTTCATTATATATATATATATATATATATATATATATATATATATATATATATATATATATATATATATCCTTGAAGACTCCAATAAAATGCACTTGCCATGTAAATTTTTATTTTACCAACACTTCTCTGACTATTTATTCATAAATCGTTAGCCTCTTGTCGCAAACATATTATATCAATACCATAAAACCATAATTATCCTTGATACATTATGTCATTGAGGAATTCCATCAAATGCTTTGCATGTATATTTCAAGTTGTTGAAGTTCTCATACATATTGACAATGAAGCTCTCCATATTCCTCCAATCCTTAATTGTAACAACCTGTGTGTTAAACTTATTATTTATTATCCATATGCAATAGCATATCCATTTCTAGTTCTTAATATATTCGGTAACCATAGCTACAGTACTAGTTATTAGGAATAAGTAACACAACAAAAATAATTAATCAACAATAATAATATGTAAATATCATTCACTTATGATTTACCTTAGAAAATCCTTAAGGGAAAACTCAGCTAAAGACATGTTTGTTCCCTTGAACATATCTAGCCAAGTCAAGCAAGTCATCCTCCATTACTCACATATGGGCTCATTACAATGGTGTATCCCTATCCTGATTAATGACTTCATTCCATCAAACTCCATTAGCTCAATAACGTGTTCGTAAAAAATCACCACCACTATTTACCTTAACACAATAACTCACTTAATAACTCAAGGTTAATCTAATAGTCCTTGATCATTGTCATATCTAAGAATTTTTTTCATCCATGTATTTCCAAGGAAGATTGGTAAACGAGCTACAATTGCAAAAAATATTTTATCGAGGTCATATAGTACTTCATCAAAATCTTTACGAAGGTTTAGGTCCAATCCACATTATTAACACTCAACAAGAATTCATTATTGAATATTTAATTTATATCTTTTTCATTTACAAAGTAGTTTTACCTAAAAACATCATCCCTAATTAATATTTTCAACATACCCTATCCATCAAGCAAATGAATGATTATGAGAAGGTATTTTAGTTTTCATTTCCCGAACATCCTAGTTTATAACCCTCGTCCATTATTCCCAACATTGCAAGGAATTTTTCATATTTCCATCATAAATATAACAATTAAACCATTGAATAATGTGCATTGTAGTCCCTATAAGAGTTTAAATCCATCCTTATAACACCAATCTTATATCCAAATTCTTATTAATAGATGATTATTTTGATTGGAAACCCTACTACTCCTAATTCTCATATAGTTTTACTAAGTAGTCCTTCCTTGATGGGTTATGAGTAGATTTAGTGAGAAACCTTGAGTTATACTCAGAGGGGGGTGAATCAGTATTGTTTCCTATGCTTATTTTTCACTATTTTTTCCCTTTCTTATCACAAACCCTAATCCATTCATTCATTAACAGTATACAACATAAGAAGATCTATGCATAACCATGAACCATAAGCAGTAGATCTAAGCACATAACCACAAGGAAATCAAATTAGATAAACATAGGAGCAACAAACAATAAAATCATCACACATAGAGACACCAGATGTAAGGTGGAAAACGGAAGAGAGAAAACCTTCATTGGATGATATACTTATCTCTCTTCTACTGTTATAAAAAAAATTATTTTACATATGCACTAGACACCACCAGTGTGTAAGCCACAAATTTCCAATCATGCAAGTTGTTAATTGCTCCAGGCTACTACATGTATGAACTTTATAGGACACCATCTGCAAGAAGACACCACTCCCTCAACGTTTCATGCTACCATCTGCAGGAAGCCACCACTCCCTCGACTTTGCAGGCCACCAACTACTAGAATCCACCACTTGCTGGAATCCACCACTCCCAATAAACCTCCCTCAATGACCACTAGACTATCCCACCACCACTGAATGGAAGCCACCACTCCCGAGTTCTCAGGCCACTACCTGAAGGATGCCACTACATCTTGAATATGTAAGCCACCACTTGCTCACTGAAATCCCCAACCTTCAAGCTCTCATGCAGGCCATGTTTCATAATGTTTCTTACTAGATCCACGATATATTCATACAAACACTTATGAGCTTCATTTTGTCCATTTTCATATTGGGCTCACAATAACAACATTCTACTACTTCAAACATTTAATACATTCCCTCCAACACAATTTCTGTAATACAAACTCAATCAATATATCAACCTACAAAATCAATCTACTCATCAAACTCAAATCTTATAGTATCATATAATAATAATATGAAAAACACACTCATCCATCACTAAAATACTCTAGCATCCACGCAAAATACATACAATGAAGGTAAAACAATAAAATCTCAAAAGGAACCCCTACAACACAAACATATCAACAATTTGATCTATGATTTACTATTGCAACAACTACATTAATACTTTGTTCTCCATATCAACAACAGTTGGCATCAATACAATATGAAACAAAAGGATGTTAAAAATATAGATCCATAACAACTCCATCATCCTCTAACATATGCTCCAAATCTACTCTCCTAATATGCTCTTTATTTCTAAATTAGTGTAGCTTATGATCTCATACTCTCTAACCCATTCTACTTCAATCTACATCATTTTATCCATGAAGAAAGATGTAATCAATATGAAGCACTAATCCTCATTATCTTTGCCTTGATCAACTTCTAAAGTATGGAGGGATCTTCCCCGAACTATTTGACCATTTACCATATGCAAAAACCCATAGAAAATACACCTCGAATTAACTGAGTTCACGCACAATTCAAAAAAATCACTTAACTATTTATAATGCACCCTCGACAACTAAAAACTATATTATAATGCACCTTAGGGGCTAATACCTGTGTTATGGTTGTAACACACCCCATACACATAGAAATTGCATTTTAGTGCACTTTATGCCTAAGTAGCTACATTATAATACACATTGGAGGCTTATACCTATGTTACCTTAATTCATATGATGTTTGTAGCCTTCTTCCATTTGATATGCAACTTAGCTCTTCTAGAACATGTCCAACATCTCCAAAACTTGTCCAAGCATATCCAACACCTATAGATACACTACAAATATAAAAAACACCTTAACAACATGTCATCAAACCTTTGATATCATGGAAACACCTCGAAGCTTGTTGACATCAATGCCAACAACAGTTGACTTCACAATTGTCTCCTTAGATAGACATCGTAGCTTAACATTAATGCGAACACCACGAGATAACATGCCCAACCCATTTTTAACTATAATTATCAAATAAAAAATTCTTTGTGTAATGGTTGATTTTATGATTAAAGAATAATAATAAATAAAGTGAAAGGTGGTAACAAATAGAATAATTGTTAATAAAAGATAGTAAAGATAAGTAAATATAATTTATGGGGAGATAATTAAAGGTGAATTTGAAAAAAGTTAAGATAATACATGATGACGAGTGGATCATGTGCATCGATACTCTTCTTTTTATTTTTAAACAACAAAATGCAATTTAATATAGGAGGATAAGGATGTGGGATATTCCTCTTTTTATTTTTAAACAACGAAATGAAATTTAATATGGGAGGATAAGGATGTGGGGCATATTTTTCCTATTGGATTTTCAATGAAGGATGGGACTGCACAGGCTTTTAGGTTTCAATGGTGGCCATGTGTATAGAAAAATATTGTAGCTAAGCCGATAGTTGTGGTGATAGGTGTCTTCTACACATTTGTTGCAATAAATAGTATACATATTATTATAAAATAAATAATACTAATAAATAAATAAATTATCATAATAACACAATATTGTATTAATGAAAGAAAAAGAGTAAAATAAATATGCTAACTTATGGGAAATCTAATTAGAGACAACTTAAGAAAGACTATGATAATATCTGATGAAAAATTCATCATGTGCACAGAAATTCTTTGTTATATTTTTGGAAAAAATATTGTTATTTAATGGAGGCAGGGAATGATGTGAGTCACCTTTCCTATCAGGTGACTATGGGGAAGAAAATATTATACACTACATATAAGTATTTTATTAAGGGCTTGGCGTCACTAACCATAGAGAAAAATAATGTAATTGAGCCTATGGTTGGCTGGAGAGTCATCTCTCACACATTAGATGTGGTCAATAAGATTAGAGATTGGATCTCAATGGCTCCATGTTGACAATAGCTTAAGTAGATTTTTTCATCTAGTAGGTAAGCTTCTCACAAATCATTACCCTTTGGATTATGTATTTCCTCATTAAATTTTCTATATTGTTATCCATTAAAGGATATTAATTTTGTTGTTTAATTTTTGTTGACATATGTATGTTATACCTTTTAGCACATGTAGCCCTCAGGGTTAGCTCAATTGGTCGAGTACCCATTTTTAAAACACATTTGCTATTGAGAAGTCACAAGTTCAATTCCCTTAACACTCTTGGGGTTAGGCTCTGTGGTTGAACCAACAAAAATTGATCTGTTTGAGTAGATCTACAGTAGATCTACTTGGTACAAATATTACATGGATGTAGTGCTCATGGATCTCTAAAATTTGTAGATCACTTATATATATATATATATATATATATATATATATATATATATATATATTTCATGTATGAAAGATTTTTCCCAACTTATGATGACGATTAAAAAATCTTCACTAATAATCCATCATCCTTAAATTAAACATTTCCGCACCTTCCATCATCCACGTTGTTAACTTGCTTTAATTCATAGCAATTAGGCACATTTTCATTACCAAATATTGTATGATCATATTTTCCATCATTGAGTTTTATGTTATGGATTGCAATATAGCTCTCCTGCATAACATTGATAACATCCTCAAACTCTGATACCAACATACTCATCACATTATCCATGATGGTTAACCTAATATCCACAAAGTTTAGCAAAATGGAAAATTGTATATATCCACTTTGATTATTCCATGGCTTACTCCAGATTTCATTCTATGAGGACCCTTTCACTCTCATCTCCTAAATAAAATATATATTTATTCATAAGGGGATATTCAATAAGTATTTAAATATATGTGTGGTATACCAACTAAAAGTTGAGAATCCAATGAACTCCTCCCACCCGGCATCGAAGCCACGATGAATACCTACATCATTTTATTTGAGAAACATGTGAAGCATTACTCAATAACTTTCCTCTAAAATATTGTATTTACCTTATTCTTTGTACATCTATTTCGAATTATCTATCATATCACCTTCTCATAATAAATAATGTTTATCTTTAAGAACAACTCCAAACATTTTGTAAGGGACGTTATATTCTATGTATCAATGATCATTTTAATTAACTTAAAGATGTTTGGTATTTCATAAGTGGGTTTAATGGTAAGTGTTTCCTCTTAAAATAATATAAGTTCAAAATCAAAAAATTAAAATATATGCCTTTCTAAATTTAGCAATCAAATCTATAAAAAATAAATCCCTTATCCTACAAACAAAAATCTCATACATTAATTTAATATTTATGTGTCTTAACCGTAACATTAAAATTAAATAATAATAATAACAACATGTACCCTACCTCTCAATTTCATTAGTCGCACGGCATTAGTCACACGTAGAGCCGTGCCATAGTGGTAACTCTGCATTTAAATCCATGTTCTCTTTGTACGAATAATTACCATTTCCTTTCCAGTTCAGCATCTCATCATTGCCATCTTACCCACTTCATTTTTTTGATATGGCATTCTTAGTTTCATCCAAATATGGGAGCATCATTTAATATGTACGCTTTGCAAACTGGATTTACCACACATTTTCGTTGATCGAAGCAAGCCTACCCGTTCTCATCAATGCAAGTTTGGTGTCTAAAATGCACATCTTCAAAAAATTATTAAAATAATAAACCGGCATTCCCCATCACACCAAGTATATGGCATGCCACACTAAAGATGTTAGCTAGTAAACGTTAATCTGTATTATCTCATTAACACTAATTCTCAAACTGATAACGTTAATAAAGAGATAAGACGTTAGAATTAAAATATTAATTCAAAGTTTAAATAAATGTGCGCACACACTACATGCAGTGCCAAATATTAATTGTTTTATTTTATCTTATTTAAAATAATTTATAGTTGATTATGAAATATAACAAGGTGTTTTTTTCAAGTATTCATAAGAAATTAATTTACTTACAAATTAAACTAAAATTATAATTAGGTAAAGCAACTATAATAGTGGTCTTAAAAAGAATGTCAACTATAGTAATTATAATCTATATAAAAATTAGTAATTTTTATATACTTTTATATTAAAATATTGATTACTTTTGGGTAAAGTTTAAAAGTTTTTATGTTTTAACAGTTTTTAACATGTTCTAATTTTATGTAATATAATAATTTTCCATTATTCAAATTTCATTTTCGAATGTATAAATAGATTCAGTTTAGTCAAAAACTTCTGGGGTGCTAAGATTTTTATAAATTTAACATCTCAAATCTACAATTTCAACAAATTTTGGTCACACTTTTAGCAAAATTGATAAAAAAATATGCCTTATAATGACTGAAAAATACAATGCTTGAATTACACTATATATATATATATATATATATATAGGGATGGCATAGATATATATATATATATATATATATATATATATATATATATAAGGATGCCTTGTCTTGGATAGAGCATTGGAGGATAATAGAGGAGATATTTTTTTGAAATTCTGGTAATATTAAAAATTATTATTATTTGAAAGTCTATGGAAAAATTATGTGGTGATAAAGATTTAGAGGGAAAAAGGAAACTAATATACTATAAGTCACTGACAAACCCGATTCTTGAAAATAAAAAAACATTTCTCTTTATAGACTACGTTTAAAAGATATTGAAGACTCCTAAAATAGGAACAAATTCTTATGAGCTTCATAGTGAAAATGGGCATTGGTCATTTTCCAAAATTCCATGGGATGAAAGATTCTATCAGATTTGTGACACTAAGACAATTGAAGTTGAAAAGAACATTCATCAGATTGATTATCTTATACTCACATTCAATATAGTTTTGAAAATATTTGTCATGCTACAAGCATTCTTGACCTTTTATGTTAGCAAAACTATGGTGATCATTTTTCTTTCTAAAAATTAAAAGTTCTATCAATTAATAAGAATAAAAAAAACCATACTCTTGTACTTTATCTACTCTACTACCATGGAAATCAAACTAGTGGAAAGAATTTAAGTTCTTAGGTAGGCATACATGATAATTCCAAAACACAACAAAAAATATTATTTTTTCATCCATAAACCTACAATATCAAGTCTATTAGTAGACATATGCATATAAACAAAAAATACATAGGTAGAACTATAATAATAACACCAATTGATGATAATGGAGTTGAGTTAGAGGGGATCATTTCAATGGGTGCTTTGTTGTTTCATGGGGTATTTCTTAGCTTAGTAGTGAGGTTGAGCTTGACTTCAATTCTTGGGAGACATCAATCTAGGGACTTCATAGCCACTTGAATCTCATGCATCAAAAGGATAATTTCCACCTTTTCTTTATTCTAATTCAGTAAAACTTTCCGTAACAACATATCCATTTGCTAGTATAGGTCAAATATTTTTCTACAATGGTTGTGTCGATCCTAGGTATAAAAAGTGTGATGGACCTAAGTAACAATTTCCCCTATAATCCTGGCATTATATAGGTAACCACATTCCCCATAAATATCTCCTTTCACCTCGACGAGCTTAGCTTGAATATTAGGTGGCATTTGGGAGTGGTATATGATGCCCAAGGATTCAACCAACTTGTGAGCCTAAGAGTACCCATGATATTCATAATAGGTAGTTCCTCTGTGGTATTTAGTCATTCTTCATGTCATGGTGGAAACATAGACATAAGAGTGGGAGTAGAGCGATATAAAAGATTGGGAAATGACGACAAAAGTTAATGGAGTAAGAGTGGCACCTCAAGCTTACGACCAATAAATATGGAGCACTCATGCATGAGGGAGAAGAGAAAACAAAAGTATGTCAATCAAGAGGGGATTCTCTGAAATTATAAATTATGCTAGGGAAAAGCCCATATTGATGCAAAGGGAAACATTTGGTTCAAATATTAACCCAAAAAATGGATACTAGAGGTCAGACTATTGAGGTTAACCATTCAAACAACCAAAACATCAGAGAATAGAATAAAATCAGATAGAAAAAGTTGAGATAAATAATGAAAGCAAGTAGTTTCAATGTAGGAGTTAAAACAATATCATGCCAATTACATAGTAGGATTAGAGGTCGAAAACAAAAATAATGGTTTTTGTTGACCATGTTACGACCACTTAATGGCATCAAATTATGGTGGGAGGAGTGGCCTAACATGTCCCCTAGCGTTAGTGCTGGGAGGGTTGGCCAACATACTGCCTCTCATATGACATAGCCCCCTTAATCGCATATGGGGAAAAACCACGACGAACTTAAAATTCATCTCTTAATTCTTTTATAGAATAGAAATAATATGCTAAAGAATTGAGTAACATCTTACCTTCTTGGGGTTCAAAATACCATATCAATCCTAGTGGACATTAAACGTAACACACACACACACACACACATTTGTGTGTATTAGAAAATATTGACATTTTCAAATTTGATATAGATTTATCACTTTAATAATCACATCAAGAAGGCTATTGTTGTATTTCACACTATTTGTTAATTATATCATTCCAAGTAATTTTGGATCCATTAAATTTCAGTAGGGAATATAATGTGGTTTATGGAAAAGATAAAAAATTTCATAGAGGAAAAAAAATTAAGTACATGTCTAATGGAAATTTAATGTAGAAAATTCAGCCAAAAATTACTGAAATTATGATTTATTACATTTAAAATTACATACAATATAATACACATAAATATATTTATAGTAAGTTAATTATATCAACTCAGAAAATAGATTACATCACTAATTACAAAATTGGATTGGCCTCACTCTGCCAGAAAGAAAACCAAAGTTATTGGGAAGTCTATGAAAACTTATACTATCTACTAGTAACAAGAACAACACTAATAACATAAAACCGAAAGAAGACCACTAAGAGACAACTAGAACATTGTAACCAATTCAGGTGTCTGACGACATTAAAGGTGAGAGATACTTTGCACTTGAACCAGCTAATGCTACAGGGTTAAAATCATTGTATATGTCTTTCTATGTGAGTTTAGAGAGCTTGAATTATATCAAGGAAAGCTTGCAATTTCCACTATTTGATAAAATTGTGGTGATGCAAGTTTTGTAAGGAGGAGAATAGATTCCGAATTTGTAGGCTTTTAGAAAACTCCATAAAATTGATCAATTTTTGATAAGTATGAAAATTGCCCTGTTTTATTAGGGAAAATGTTTTTTTCCCTAATTTTTCTATTTGATGGATGCATAGATTTACATACAAATTGAATTTTTAGGTTTGGACTCATTTGATCAACCAATCCAGTTTTAATCTTTGTTAAATTCTTTTTCATCCCCTTCTTCCCATTGCCTTGGGTAAAAAATATCAATGTTCTCCTTGCATATTGTCTCTTCCTTTTATGGCTATGAAATATCTTTCCCTGTTAAATCTTAACCTAATATAATTTCTTTGCCTTGGTCCATCAATGGGAGGCCTGGGTGGATTAGGATGGGATGTTATTAGCCTATTGTTGTATATATTGCCTAAAAATATACCAAGTTCAGGGTCACCATACCCATCACGAAGCACCCAATTAAGAAGAGGATATTCTTTCAATATTTTTAAGGTGGCTTCATCTATATTATATGGAAATCTAGTGTATATAGTGGTACTTAGGGCATATATTTTCTTTATCTTGCCTCCACTTCACTTCGAAGAATAGTTCCAAGGGTGTTAACATAGGTGTCAATAATTTCTTCTTGTGTTTACCTAGGGTCCTTAGGGAAATATATAGTAATTAGATAATGTTTGCAGTCTCATAAATCCATCCATGATTTGCAACATGCTAGCAGATGATACCAAGGTGGACATGGATGCCCAAGAACAAAACTAATCAGGGAAAATTTTAGGGGCTAATATTTGTACATGGGCTCATTTCCTATGCTCTTTCCAAAACAAAGATTTTCTAATCCTCATTTTTATCTAAAAATGATTCACTCAAATTTTAGAGGATAAAATTGTTTTACCTTAAAAATCACCAAAATTTTATAGAAGACTATATAAAATCATTAGAAATTTAAATATTTTTACAAAACTATCACCAAACATTTTATATTTTGCATTTGCCAAGGTTTCTAAATTTTAGGATGAATTTCCATCGCTAAAATTTTCCCTGGAACCAATGCATTGAGAAATGCTCACATGGTGAGTAATACTATTATATCCTAAAGTTATACCCATCAAATTCATTATGAAGAATATGGGAGTTCCATGATTAAGTTATATCTAAGAATTGACGAGACCATAGTGAGTGTCGTCAAGAGAAGCTCCCTCCTCCAAAGCTTAAATTTGAAGAGACCTGTGCGTGAAAGCAAAACTTGAGGCCAACGTTAGAGGAACTGGCCCATTGAGACTCTTCTATGTTCTCTGAGGTTTACTCATCCTTTGCTTGAAGAAATGAAAATCAGGGAAACCAAGCCGAGAGATTCGACTTCTGAAACACCTCAAATATTTAACCTTTCATGGACTAGCACTCCGTCCTACTTTTTCACCCACTACCAAGAATCTCATCAATACATTATTTTTGGTGATAAGATCAATGAAATATTGACAAAATTTTAGCAATGAATGAGATCCATTCTTTTTGGGAAAAAGATTAAGTAAATCTCGATGGTTTTCACGCACTTTTCTAGGTATATTTGAGCTCTTCCTTATCAAAATTCATTTAATTTTCAGACATGGTATATAATTAGATGATATACTCATTAACAAAAGAGTATATAAATAAAGTTGAAACTTGTAAGAATAAGGGGCTTCATTAAGCACCATAAATAAGGGAAATTAAAATTCACATATGTTGTAACATCATAGTAGTTTTTACATTGAGGGGCGATAATTAAAGTCTCAATTGATGTAATTGAAGTAATAATACTTCAGAGAGGAGAAGAGAATATTTTAAAAGGTCAAGTTTTGAAAGCTTTAAAAGTGAAATTGTAATCAGCTTATTCAAGAATTAATTACTATCAAGTGCAAAGCTCAATTAATTTATTTTTCTTAAGTGGCTATACCAGGGTCAAGTCCAAGCCTTGATAGTCCTTTTTTATGCAGTGTGTGCTGTGTTAATATTATTTTCCTTGCATGGTAATTTTCTTGATTTTTCACACAAAATTCACAATATCAAATATTATTAAATTATTTTTAGATACTAAAATGCTTGAAGGTTCAAAGAAATATAAAAAATTGAAAGCACTCTAATTTATAATGAGTTAGGGAGAGACATATGTAGTGGTGATGTAAAACCTAATAAACCCACTGATGTTCATTCTCCACCTAAGTAGTGACTTAATGATGAAAAATAATTGGAAGTAATAAAATCATTTGTAAATAATGAAATGTATGTTCATATAGAGAATGCATCAGATGTTTGGAATGCTTAGAAAACTTTCAGAGATATTTTTTATACACAACCTGAAATAAAGCGGGTGGATCGTTAAGTAAATTTTCTTCAACAAATAATTCTAAAACGAGGATATTTACTTGAATACATTTCAAGGATGAAAACTTAAGACAAGAAATTAGTAATTAAGGATTCATTGCTATAAAAGAAAGGTTGATTGAAATGATCTAAATTGTAGGATTTCCATCCTATTATAAGAATTTTGGGAGACAATACAATTGTTAGGAATTTTGGACAAGAAACCATTTGATAAATTATGTGACATGTTAGATGAGGATGATAAAAATTTTTAAAAGATGAAACAAGTAGGTATAGATGTCTTATTTACAGGTGCAACCTCAAGTAAGTCATCAACTCAAAATTCAAGGGGAAGAGGAACTCAAGCGAATAACAGAGGACAAGGAACTCAAATTCAATCATATTATAGATGTTGAGGAAGAGGTTGAAGTCAAGGAAGATAAAGTAATAATGGAAGAGAAAGAAGTCATTAAAGACAAAATAAGCATTGAAGATGACATAATAAAGGAAGAGTAGAAGGAAGAAGTAATTTTCAACATGGATCAAACAATTTCATGAGAAGTCAATTTGAGAGGCCTCCTAATCATAATTGAAAATATGGATGAGGTCAAGAATTAAGTCAAGTTGTATGCTGACATTGCAATAGAGTTGGTCATTATGAAAAAAAAATTCTAACTCCAACTAATAAGATATAAAAACTCAAGCAACTTTAAACTTGAGCACAATATGTAAATGATCAAGCGGTTCATAACTCTAAATATGCGTTCACTACTATTCAATATACAAAATTAAATTATTTAGTCCCCAATTTATCTTTGAGGATTGATTATGAAGATGCATGGATATTCGATACAGGGGCCACTCAACAGATGACATTAAGAAAGGACTCGTTTTGGACATTTCAAGAATGTAGGATCAACTCAATCTTTTTGGATGATCCAGAAAATACACCTTATGGAAAGTGTACTATGAAATTTTTTATTCCTGGTATTATAGATATAATTATTTCAAATGTTTGGTATGTACCAACATTCTGAAATAACTTTTTGTCCTTAGTATTGATTCGCCAAGTAGCACATCAAATTATCATGGAAATGGACTAGTGAAAACCAACTCCATCAAATAAAATTTTAGAAAGATAACGATAGTTTATGAAGATGAAAAGATTCTAATGTTCAAAGGAAAATTCATTCCTTTAAAGAAACATTTTTCAAGATCTATAAGTTCATATATTTCAACCATTACATTATGGCATGTACATTGTGGGAATTTAAACTTTGACATACTTTCTCAAATGAAAATAAAGAGTATGTTCAAAGCATTAACTACTTTTAAAAAAGGATAATGCAAAGTGTGAAGCATGTATCTATGGGAATAATAAGAGCTTGACATATTTTATAGGAGTATGGGGAGAAAACAGGTGTTTGCAACTAGTTCACAATGTCATGTTTAGACCTCTAGAAATTTCTCTTCGAGGATGATTTTTTTTTTTAATTTTAATTGATGATTTTAGTTGAATGACATGAGTATGTATTTTGAAAGATAAGTCATAAAATTTCAAAATTTTAAGTCTTTTGATTTTGTTGTAGAAAAATAAACAAGATAAAAGATAGGAACATTGAGCATAGATAATGTGGGGAATTCACTTCAAATGAATTTCAAAAATACTGCAAAGATAAGGGGATTAGAATGAAACTCTCAAATGTTTATATTCCACAACAAAATAGAGTAACTAAAAGGATCAATATAAATTTGTTAGGAATGACGAGATCAATGTTAAAATTCAAAGATTTAAGTGCCTCATACTAGGTTGAAGTATAGCATACCACAATTTATATAAGAAATCGATCTCCCACTATTTATTTGTATAGTATCACACCATATGAAGCATAGTCTGCTTTCAAACCAAATGTTAAAAATCCTCAAGTTTTTGGTTCAATTTTCTATGCTTTAGTTCCTAAGGAAAAGAGAACCAAGTCAGAATCAAGAAGTATGAAGTGCATGATGATTGGATATTTAAAGAAGAAGAAAGGATATTGCCTTTTATCCAATGTAAAAACTATTGCAAGTTAAGATGTCATCCTCAATGAAATAGAAAGAAGAAGTGATACAAAAATTGAAATAGGAGCATGTGTCTATGGGACTAATAAGATACTGACATATTTTATAGGAGCATGGGGAGCAAACAGGTGTTTGCAACTAGTTCAAAATGACATGTTTAGACCTCTAGAAATTTCTCTTCAAGGATGCAAACATTTTTTAGTTTTATTGATGATTCTAGTTGAGCGACTCGAGTATGTCTTTTGAAAGAAATGTCTGAAATTTGAAAATTTTAAGTCTTTTCATTTTGTTGTAGAAAAATAAACAAGATAAAAGATAGGAAGACTGAGCATAGATAGTGTGGGGAATTAACTTCAAATGAATTGCAAAAATATTGCAGAGATAAAGGGATTAGAATAAAATTCTAAAATGTTTATATTCCACAACAAAATAGAGTAATAGAAAGGATGAATATAAATTTGTTAGGAATGAAGAGATCAATGTTAAAATTCAAAGACTTAAGTGCCACATGCTAGATTGAAGTATAACATACTACAATTAATTTAAGAAATAAATCTCCCACTATTTATTTGGATGGTATCACCCCATATGAAGCATAGTCTAGTTTCAAAGCAAAAGTTAAAAATCCTCGAGTTTTGGGTTTAATTTTCTATGCTTTAGTTCCTAAGAAAAAGAGAACCAAGTTAGAATGAAGAAGTACGAAGTGCATGATGATTGGATATTTAAAGAAGAAGAAATGATATTGCCTTTTATCCAATGTAAAAATTATTTCAAGTCAAGATGTCATCTGCGATGAAATAGAAAGAAGAAGTGATACAAAAATTTAGATATGAGCATGTATCTATGGGAATAATAAGAGATTGACATATTTTATAGGAGCATGGGGAGAAAACAGGTGTTTGCAACTGGTTCACAATGACATGTTTAAACCTCTAGAAGTTTCTCTTCGAGAATGAAAACATTTTTTATTTTTATTAATGATTTTAGTTGAATGACTTGTGTATGTCTTTTGACAGAAAAGTCATAAAATTTGAAAATTTTAAGTCTCTTCATTTTGTTGTAGAAAAATAAACAAGATAAAGGATAGGAACATTGAGCATAGATAATGTGGGGAATTCACTTAAAATAAATTTCAAAAATATTGTAGAGATAAGGGGATTAGAATGAAATTCTCAAATGTTTATATTCCACAACAAAATAGAGTAACAGAAAGGATGAATATAAATTTGTTAGGAAAGATGATATCAATGTTAGAATTCAAAGATTTAAGTGCCTCATACTAGGTTGAAGTATAGCATGCTACAATTTATTTAAGAAATCAATCTCCCACTATTTATTTGGATGGTATCACCCCATATGAAGCATAGTTTGGTTTCAAACCAAAAGTTAAAAATCCTTGAGTTTTTGGTTCAATTTTTTATGCTTTAGTTCCTAAGGAGAAGAGAACCAAGTTAGAATCAAGAAGTATGAAGTGCATGATGACTGGATATCTAAAGAAGAAGAAAGGATATTGCCTTTTATCCAATGTAAGAATTATTGCAAGTCAAGATGGCATCTTCGATGAAATATAAAGAAGAAGTGATACAAAAATTGAAATCCTTCTTTAAAAAATGGAAAAAAAAAAAAAAGCAAATAAGGAGAAAAATGTGATAAAAAAAGAACGTTGATTTGAAATTGATTTGATTTTATGACCAAAAACTGATGATTCTTCATAAAAAATTTCCTCTAAATATTCATCAGAAAGTTATTTTGATTCTTAAGTTAATGAAAGTTAAAAACATTATAGTGCAAAAAATTCAAAGACTCTAGAAGAAAGCAAAGTTTCCATTCATATAAATCCTCTTTTTCACAATGGTAATGGTTCAAATCCCCAATATATTCAACATCAATTGCCAAAGTGGGCCCAACAACTTATGAAATATGTTCATCCAAATGAAATGAATAAAATAAGAGGATGGAGTGGTATGAGGAAGGAAGAATTTTTTTCCTTATTATCAAATGATTTTACTGAACCCTCAAATTTAAAATATGCAATAAAACATGAAGAATGTAAAACCTAAAATTATTGATGAATATAATTTAATGATTGAAAATGGTACTTGGAAAATTGTTGATTGTCCTCCAAATGTCAACCCCATCGGATCCAAATGGGCTTACAGAATAAAGTATAAACCAGATGGAATTATTGAAAAATATAAGGAAATAATCATGGCTAAAGTTTTTAAACAACATGAAGGATTGAATATGAAGAAACATTTGCACCTACAGCTAAATGGAACACAATTAGACTAATAATTTCTTTGGTAGCTCAAAAAGGATGGAAATCACATCAGATGGATGTTAAAATTTTATTTCTCAATAGAAACTTGTAGGAATAATTCTATATTGGTCAACCTCATGGCTTTACACTTGATGGTTAGGAACATAAAGTGTGTAAATTAGTTAAGGATTTATCTGGATTGAAACAAACTCCTAGAGCTTGGTATTGGATGATGATCTTTGCAAGTTTGGATTTCAATGAAGTGAATCAGATGATATTTTGTACGTAAATCAACATAGTGAAAATATGGTGATATTAGTAATGTATGAAGATGACATGATCATTTCTTGGTATAATGAATTTCATATTTTATACGATAAACAAGAATTACTGGTTGGATTCTTGATGATAGATCTAAGATTACTTCACTACTATCTTGGAGGTTAAGTATTCCAAAATTCAAATAACATTGTCATTAGTTAATGCAAGTATTCAATTCTAATATTGAAAATATTTGGCATGACAGAATATAAGTTTGTTCTCACCCCAACGGAGCAAAATTTACAACTTCAAAATTTGAAAGGGGAATTGGTAAACAACACTTTTTACAAGAAATTGATTGGCAATTTGATCTATTTGACAACTAGTAGTCCAAATTTATCATATGAAATCGTTATTATCTCAATATTTAAGAAATAACCAATGGAAAACCATTAGAATGCTGCAAAATGGGTTATTAGGTATAGCCAATGTATGGAAGATTATGGCCTTCTATACAAAAGGAGTAAGAGTTTTGTACATGATGGATATTCGTATGCATATTTTACCATAAATGTTGATGATAAGGCATAAACATTATTATATTTCATGGATATGGTATCATTACCATGTTCCAAATAGTCAATCGTATTGGCCCTTAAAGTAACTCTCTATTGTGTTTATTTATTTCGAAAAAAACAAGATTTGAAACATTATTTTTGTATAACAAATTTGAAATAAAACAACTCACCATGTTAATACGCTATAATCTAAAATATGTAAACAAAAAATACATTTGCATTGAACGGGGAAAATGTGAATGAAATTTATTTTATGCTTTCTAGCTTCAATCCATTTCAGTTGCAACATTTCCAATACTATCTAGTTGACTGTTTATTTGATTAACTTCCTATTATTTTACAATTTTGATATAGCTTAGTAGAAATATGAGTAGGCATAGTTAACCACTTTCGATATTTCTTAAGTTTTGAAGATGATTTGACTATTTATTCAATGCAAAATGAACTAGTTCCTATCTATTTAAAAAACCTTCAGAATGTTGATAATATCGAAGCATATTTGAAAGGACTGCCTACTCCTTCCGTTTCACAAGGTTCATTTGCAATTAGCTTATGGTGAGATGTTTTTTTTCATAAAATGGTTCTCCAAGTGGTTGGCAATCCCTGTGAATCTTTGGTTATACACAACTAGAAAAAAATACCTATGTTTTAATGGCATTTCTAGTTATGAATAAAATATATTGTTTCACAACCAAAATACTACATGTGGCCACCTTGAAACACTGTTATCATATGATTAAACAAGTATTACAACAACGATTCCCAGACCAATTGCTACATGCCAATGTTCATATCATTATTTATCTAGAGAATTTGACATGTTGTCCATTCAACAATTATTATTTGAGCAAGGGATTTTAGTTAATAACACAATTACCAATACCAATAAGTTACATGATTCCTTGGTTGAATCCATTTGTAAATTTACAACATGGTTTGACACATGTTCTATGAGAAAGATAGTTGCACAAGCTATTTATGTTTGCTATCTTTCCAAAGCAAATATAGAAATGAGATATTTAAAAATGTATTTAGTATTGAATTCATTCAAATAGAACTTTGCATCACCAATAGGAAAACTCGTTGGAATCATGATTTTGATTACACCAAAACATGCGAGTGTTGGTAAATGAATGCATCGTCAGAGTTAACGAATCCTCGAGAGGTGGTTAAGAACATGTCATGAAACACACGTGGAGCACTGGATTATCCAATGCCCAACCATATCTCCCCTAGCGCAAGTCAGGTGTGATTTGAACTCAAGACCTTTGGCTCTGATACCACTTGTTGGAATCACAATTTCCATTACACCAAAACCTGCAAGTGTTGGTAAACAGATGCATCACGAGAGTTAACAGGTCCTCAAGAGGTGGTTAAGCACATGTCATGAAACACAAGGGGAGTACTAGATTATCCAATGCCAAAGAAAAATTACATAATTAATTTAGTAATGCCATACACAAATGGGCATGTAGAAGGAAATTACTTTTCAATCCAACGATTGTCCAAAATGCTTGACATCAATATATGAATTGGGACTACTAAAACAAGGGACATATATAAAGTATTTCATTAATCAAGTGCTACAAGCAACATATTATACATAATTCACCTTCCCTTAACTTCATCACATGGACATTACTAATTTCTTTCACAAATTGGAAATATGGACAACAACACATGTTCTCATCATATTTCTACAACTCTTTCACATAGACAAGATATGTAAAGCCACAATAATACTCATGTCACTTGCAATCACAAGATAATTGACAATAACCATGGTCCTATTGCACCTTCTTTTTGTTCCATGCCTTCAACCATCCAAAAACAGAAATTGTGAAAGAAAGCTCTTTGAAATACAAAAAACAAATACACAATTAAATCGGAGTAAAAGAAATTTATTTTTGACCTAAGTATAAAGGAAATCAGTATCACCTACTTCTTACAAAAATTATGGAAAATATTTCTTTTGCCTACAATGGTTGAAAAAAAAACGCATGCATGGTTTTTTATTGTAGCAACAACAAAAGAAACATGTAGACTCGATCAAAGTAACTAAGGCATATTTGAAATCAACTCAAGACACACATACATTTGCATGTCATGTTTGTGAGAGATTTCACTTTGGAAAATATACACGAGCCATTTATAATAGCACATTGTTCATGTTTAGCTCTGATGTACATTGCACATGTTCAAAGTAGATCAATATCAATGGTTAATTTGATTATATTACAATAATTCTATTTCTAATAAAAATATACATGTTTTCACATCACCTTAAGATATTTGCGAAAATCAAAGAATTGAATTTGTTCCATTGTTAGCAGCTCTGGAAGAAAGGTTAGTTTCCCCAAGAATGGATTTTGCATAAATATGCTAGATTGGTTATAAAATATTCCAGATAGGGCTAACTGGCACAGTTATGAATGTGTTGGACAATTGGAATTTCTTGGATGGGCAGTGGCCTAGTGAAGGCATCTGCAAGTGTGTTGTCATTGATGTCAATAGTCATGTTGGGGAGATATGTTGGGTAGTTGGAATTGCTTAACTATTGCAAGGAATATTACCTAACTATTGGCGGGAGTGTTGGCATTGATGTCAACCAGACTAGCATGGATGCTTGTCGCAACAGATGTTGAGAGTAATGGCCTAGGAGTAATCTCATGATAGCTGCAGACTTCATGAAGAAAATCACCACAGTAAAGGCCTATTGGAAAATCCATCAAATGATGGTTACAGTGATGGATCAGATGGAAGTCCATGGTAGTTGTAGGCTTCATGTAGAGGATCACCTTGGTGGTTGTGAGTTCAATTGTTCGGAGAGTCGAGATGAACAATGGCAGAGATTTTGGCACCATATTAGTGGTAGAAGATGGGCTCAAAGCCTACATCAGACCCTGTCCATTAGAAATTTCTCTAGAAGAGGTTTCCAACAATATGCAGAAGTCCAAAAATGTACTCCTTGATCAAAAGTTATGGCTTGTTGATGATCAGGGAATTGAAGTCCTAACAAGGCTAGAATATCAGAGGTCCAAGGTATTAGAGATTGACACATCAGCATATCAACGCATCAGTGATCACATAATGAAGGTCCAAAGATATCGGTGATCGCAACATTACAACATCACCCATATCGATGATCGCAACATTAGAGCATCAACCATATCAGCGATCGCATATCAGAGGTCAGACATACTAGTGCATCGCAACATTAAAGCATAAAGCATATCGATACATTGCATATCAAATCTCCAGAGACATTGGAGATCGATGATCACAACATTGAATCTTGGAGGAGATCAACACATCAAAGCATCAGGCATATCGGCGATCGGAACTTGTTAACATGAGAACCTTTTAAAAGTTGCGACATGGGTAAAGCACCGATAGTGTTTAAAACTAAAGGGAACACTGATAAAGGATTAACAAAGGATTTCATCTCAAAACCAATGGTGGGTGAGCCCTTTTCTCTCTCCTTTAGTAAGACACATGGATGCATATGATTGGTTCCCATAAATCTATAATGGCATCTTACGTCAGCATGACGTAGCGGTACGTAAGGACACGTGGCAAGAAGTTTTGGCATTTTGAGGAGGCCTAAGGGGACAAATCTAGGTGACATGTGTCACTACTCATGAGGTGCCACATGGAATGGTGATGTCATATCAGAGATTAGATATTGTAGGTTGAGGATGTCGACACTTTATAACAGTTAACGATTAGAAACTTCCGACAAGGGGGGATTCGATATTGGGCTGGCAGATGGTCATGAAGAACTTAAAGAAAAAAGGGTGTTAAGCACTTAACAAATGAAAAATATCCCCCAACAAGATCAAAAACGCTCTAGTACCTCAAGGCTAAGTGACAGGTTATGGCCCTTTGTCCTATGGTGAGAAATGCAGGAAGGGCTAAGCAGAAGGTGTTCATCACATCAGAGGTCGAGAATTAGAACATTAGAATACTACACAACTATGAAGATTTCGATATGGAATTTCTTCTATAAGCATGGTACAAAGAGTTAAAGGCATATGGGTAGGCAACTACAAGATTGAATGCGGGAACATACGAGTTTGTCTATGGAGTAATGCAATTGTCAAAGATCATTGTGTCAAGGTAGCAAGGACCACGATCTTTAGGAAAGAGTGTTGGGTCCGCCTTGAGATGAGACAAGCCATCATTTTGCTCCGATGCACGTATTCATTGAGTTAAATGGAAGCATGGGACTCATGAAGCAATGTACAGATCATATGAGAATTTAATTTCTCAGCATGGAGCTCCATGCAATCAAGTGATGAAGGATTGCAAGGTCGATCACTATTTCTGCATTATGATAAGAAACAAATAGGAGACACATAAGTGGAAAGGAAGGCCATTCCTGAGTAAAATACAGAAGCCATGTCGAAGTATAGCCAAGTCATGTGAAACAATGAATACGTGCATCAGAGCACTGTATTCATTGTTTTCAATTGATGTAATTGAAGTAATAATACTTCAGAGAGGACAAGAAAATATTTTAAAAGGTCAAGTTTTGAAAGCTTTAAAAGTGAAATTGTAATCAACTTATTGAAGAATTAATTACAATCAAGTGCAAAGCTCAATTAATTTATTTTTCTTAAGTAGCTATACCAGGGTCAAGTCCAAGTCTTGATAGTTCTTTTTGATGCAGTGTGTTGTGTGTTAATATTATTCTCCTTACATGGTAATTTTCTTGATTTCTCACACAACATTCACAATATCAAATCTTCTTAATTTATTTTCAGATACTAAAATGCTTGAAGGTTCAAAGAAATATAAAACATTGAAAGCACTCTAATTTATAATGAGTTAGGTAGTGACATATGTAATGGTGATGTAAAACCTAATAAACCCACCGATGCTCATTCTCTAGCTAAGTAGTTACTTAAGGATGAAAAATAATTGGAAGTAATAAAATCATTTGTAAATAACGAAGTGTATGTTCATATAGAGAATGCATTAGATGTTTGGAATTCTTAGAAAACTTTCAAAGATATTTTTTATGCACAACCTGAAACAAAGCGGGTGGATATCTAAGTAAATTTGCTTCAACAAATAATTTTGAAATGAGGATATTTACTTGAATACATTTCAAGGATGAAAACTTAAGACAAGAAATTATTAATTCAGGATTCAATGCTATAAAAGAAAGGTTGATGGCAATGATCTAAATTGAAGGATTTCCATCCTATTATAAGAATTTTTAGAGACAATATAATTGATAGGAATTTTGGACAAGAAATAATTTGATAAATTATGTGAAATGTTAGATTAGGATGATAAAATTTTTTGAAAGATGAAACAAGTAGGTATAAATGTCTTCTCTACAGGTGCAATCTCAAGTAAGTCATCAACTCAAAATTCAAGAGGAAGAGGAACTCGAGTCAATAATAGAGGACAAGGAACTCAAATTCAATCATATTATAGAGGTTGAGGAATTGGTTGAAGTCAAGGAAGATAAAGTAATAATGGAAGAGAAAGAAGTCATTAAAGACAAAATAATCATTGAAGGGGACATAATAAGGGAAGAGGAAAAGGAAGAAGTAATTTTCAACATGGATCAAACAATTTCATAAGAAGTCAATTCGAGAGGCCTCCTAATCATAATTGAAAATATGGATGAGGTAAAGAATTAAGTCAAGTTGTATGCTGACATTGCAATAGAGTTGGTCATTATGCAGAAAATTTTCTAACTCCAACTGATAAAATATCAAAACTCAAGCAACCTTAAACTTGATCACAATATGTAAATGATCAAGAGGTTCATAACTCTAAATATGCGTTCACTACTATTCAAGATACAAAAATAAATTCTTTAGTCCCGAATTTATCTTTGAGGATTGATTATGAAGATGCATGGATATTTGATACAGGGGCCACTCAACAGACGAAATTAAGAAACGACTCATTTTGGACATTTCAAAAATGTAGGATCAACTCAATCTTTTTGAATGATCCAGAAAATACACCTCATGGAAAGTGTACTATGAGAATTTTTATTCTTGGTATTATAGATATAATTATTTCAAATGTTTGGTATGTACCAAAAATCAAAAATAACTTTTTGTCCTTAGTATTGATTCACCAAGTAGCACATCAAATTATCATGGAAATGGACTAGCGAAAACCAACTCTATCAAATAAAATTTTAAAAAGATCATGATAGATTATGAAGATGAAAGTTTCTAATGTTCAAAGGAAAATTCATTCCTTTAAAGAAACATTTTGCAAGAGCTATAAGTTCATATATTTCAACCATTACATTATGGCATGTACGTTGTGGGAATTTAAACTTTGACATACTTTCTCAAATGAAATAAAAGAGTATGTTCAAAGCGTTAACTACTTTTAAAAAAGGATAATGCAAAGTGTGAAGCATGTATCTATGGGAATCATAAGAGCTTGACATATTTTATAGGAGCATGGGGAGAAAACAGGTATTTGCAACTGGTTCGAAATGACGTGTTTAGACCTCTAGAAATTTCTCTTCGAGGATGCAAACATTTTTTATTTTTATTGATGATTTTAGTTGAATGACTTGAGTATGTATTTTGAAAGAAAAGTCAGAAAAATTGAAAATTTTAAGTCTTTTGATTTTGTTGTAGAAAAATAAACAAGATAAAAGATACGAACATTAAGCATAGATAATGTGGGGAATTCATTTCAAATGAATTTCAAAAATATTTCAGAGATAAGGGGATTAGAATGAAACTCTCAAATGTTTATATTCCACAACAAAATAGAGTAACAGAAAGGATGAATATAAATTTGTTAGGAATGACGAGATCAATGTTAAAATTCAAAGATTTAAGTGCCTCATACTAGGTTGAAGTATAGCACACTACAATTTATTTATGAAATCAATCTCCCACCATTTATTTGGATGGTATCACCCCATATGAAGCATAGTCTGGTTTCAAATCAAAAGTTAAAAATCCTTGAGTTTTTGGTTCAATTTTCTATGCTTTAGTTCCTAAGGAAAAGAGAACCAAGTTAGAATCAAGAAGTACGAAGTGCATGACGATTGGATATTTAAAGAAGAAGAAAGGATATTGCCTTTTATCCAATGTAAAAATTATTGCAAGTCAAGATGTCATCTTCGATGAAATAGAAAGAAGAAGTGATACAAAAATTGAAATAGGAGCATGTATATATGGGACGAATAAGAGATTGACATATTTTATAGGAGCATGGGGACAAAACAAGTCTTTGCAACTGGTTCACAATGACATGTTTATACCTCTAGAAATTTCTCTTCAAGGATGCAAACATTTTTCATTTTTATTGATGATCCTAGTTGAATGACTTGAGTATGTCTTTTGAAAGAAAAGTCAGAAATTTGAAAATTTTAAGTCTTTTCATTTTGTTGTAGAAAAATAAACAAGATAAAATATAGGAACATTGAGCATAGATAGTGTGGGGAATTCACTTCAAATGGATTTCAAAAATATTGCAGAGATAAAGGGATTAGAATGAAATTCTCTAATGTTTATATTCCACAACAAAATAAAGTAATAGAAAGGATGAATAAATTTGTTAGGAATGATGAGATCAATGTTAAAATTCAAAGATTTGAGTGCCACATACTAGATTGAAGCAGAACATACTACAATTTATTTAAGAAATCAATCTCCCACTATTTATTTGGATGATATCACCCCATATGAAGCATAGTCTGGTTTCAAAGCAAAAGTTAAAAATACTTCAGTTTCTGGTTCAGTCTTCTATGCTTTAGTTCCTAAGGAAAAGAGAACCAAGTTAGAATCAAGAAGTACGAAATGCATGCTTATTGGATTTTTAAGGAAGAAGAAAAGATATTGCCTTTTATCCAATGTAAAAATGATTGCAAGTCATGATGTCATCTGTGATGAAATGGAAAGAAGAAGTGATACAAAAATTGAAATATGAGCATGTATCTATGGGAATAATAAGAGATTGACATATTTTATAGGAGTATGGGGAGAAAACAGGTGTTTGCAACTGGTTCACAATGACATGTTTAGACCTCTAGAAATTTCTCTTCGAGGATGCAACATTTTTTATTTTTATTGATGATTTTAGTTGAGTGAATTGAGTATGTCTTTTGACAGGAAAGTCATAAAATTTTAAAGTTTCTAGTCTTTTCATTTTGTTGTAGAAAAATAAACAAGATAAAATATAGGAACATTGAGCATAGATAATGTGGGGAATTCACTTCAAATGAATTTCAAAAATATTGCAGAGATAAGGCGATTAGAATGAAATTCTCAAACGTTTATATTCCACAACAAAATAGAGTAACACAAAGGATGAATATAAATTTGTTAGGAATGATGAGATCAATGTTAGAATTCAAAGATTTAAGTGCCTCATACTAGGTTGAAGTATAACATACTACAATTTATTTAAGAAATCAATTTGGCACTATTTATTTGGATGGTATCACCCGATATGAAGCATAGTCTGGATTCAAACCAAAAGTTAAAAATCCTTGAGTTTTTCGTTTTCTATGCTTTAGTTCCTAAGGAAAAGAGAACCAAGTTAGAATCAAGAAGTATGAATTGCTTGATGACTGAGTATTTAAAGAATAAGAAAGGATATTGCCTTTTATCCAATGTAAAAATTATTGCAAGTCAAGATGGCATCTTCGATGAAATAGAAAGAAGAAGTGATACAAAAATTGAAATCCTTCTTTAAAAAATGGAAAAAAAAGAAAATAAGGAGAAAAATGTGATAAAAAAAGAACGTTGATTTGATTTTATGACCAAAAATTGATGATTCTTCATGAAAAATTTCCTTTAAATATTCATCAGAAAGTTATTTTGATTCTTAAGTTAATGAAAGTTAAAAACATTCTAGTGCATAAAATTCAAATACTCTAGAAGAAATCAAAGTTTCCATTCATATATATCCTCTTTTTCACAATGGTAATGGTTCAAATCCCTAATCTATTCAACATCAATTGCCAAAGTGGGCCCAACAACTTATGAAATATGTTCATCCAGATGAAATGAATAAAATAAGAAGATGGAGTTGTATGAGGAAGGAAGAATTTTTTTCCTTATTACCAAATGATTTTACTGAACCCTCAACTTTCAAATATCTAATAAAACATGAGGAATGTAAAACCTAAGATTATTGATGAATACAATTCAATGATTGAAAATGGTACTTGGAAAATTGTTGATGGTCCTCCAAATGTCAAACCCATCGGATCCAAATGGGTTTAGAGAATCAGTTATAAACCGGATGGAATTATTGAAAAATATAAGGAAATACTCATGTAAAGTTTTTAAACAACATGAGGGATTGTATATGAAGAAAAATTTGCACCTACAACTAAATGGAACACAATTAGAACGATAATTTCTTTGGTAGCTCAGAAAGTATGGAAATCACATCAGATGGATGTTAAAATTTTATTTCTTAATAGAATCTTATAGGAAGAAGTCTATATGGATCAACCTCATGGCTTTAAACTTGATGGTCAAGAACATAAAGTGTGTAAATTAGTTAAGGATTTATCTGGATTGAAACAAACTCCTAGATATTGGTATTGGATGATGATATTTGCAAGTTGGATTTCAATGAAGTGAATCAGATGATATTTTGCATGTGAATCTACATGGTGAAAATTTGGTTATATTAGTAATGTATGAAGATGACATGATCATTTATTGGTATAATGAAGGTCATATTTTATACGTTAAACAAGAATTAATGGTTGGATTCTTGATGATAGATCTAGGATTACTTCACTACTATCTTGGAGGTTAAGTATTCCAAAATTCAAATAACATTGTCATTAGTTAATGCAAATATTCAATTCGAATATTGAAAATATTTGGCATGTCCGAATATAAGTTTGTTCTCACCCCAACGGAGCAAAATTTACAACTTCAAAATTTGAAAGGGGAATTGGTAAACAAAACTTTTTACAGCAAATTGATTGGCAGTTTGATTTATTTGACAACCACTAGTCGACATTTATCATATGAAATCACTATTATCTCAATATTTAAGCAATAACCAACGGAAAAAAATATATTTGAATGTGGCTGCAACCAAAATACTACATGTTATGGGAATAATAAGAGATTGTATATTTTATAGGAGCATGGGCAGCAAACAGGTGTTTGCAACTGGTTCACAATCTCATGTTTAGACATCTAGAAATTTCTCTTCGAGAATGCAAGCATTTTTTATTTTTATTGATGATTGTAGTTGAATGACTTGAGTATGTCTTTTGAAAGAAAAGTTAGAAAACTTGAAAATTTTAAGTCTTTTCATTTTGTTGTAGAAAAACAAGCAAGATAAAAGATCGGAACATTGAGCATAGATAATGTGGGGAATTCACTTCAAATGAATTTCAAAAATATTGCAAAGATAAGGGAATTAGAATGAAATTCTCAAATGTTTATATTCCACAAAAAATAGAGTAACATAAAGGATGAATATAAATTTGTTAGGAATGATGAGATCAATGTTAAAATTCAAAGATTTAAGTGCCACATACTAGATTGAAGTATAACATACTACAATTTATTGAAGAAATCAATCTCCCACTATTTATTTGGATGGTATCACCCCATATGAAGCATAGTTTGGTTTCAAACGAAAAGTTACAAATCCTTGATTTTTTGGTTCAATTTTCTATGCCTTAGTTCCTAAGGAAAAGAGAACCAAGTTAGAATCAAGAAGTATGAAGTGCATGATGATTGGATATTTAAAGAAGAAGAAAGGATATTGCCTTTTATCCAATGTAAAAATTATTGCAAGTTAAGATGTCATATTCGATGAAATAGAAAGAAGAAGTGATACAAAAATTGAAATAGGAGCATGTATCTATGGGAATAATAAGAGATTGACATATTTTATACGAGCATGGGGAGAAAATAGCTGTTTGCAACTGGTTCACAATGACATGTTTAGACCTCTAGAAATTTCTCTTCGAGGATGCAAACATTTTTTATTTTTATTGATGATTTTAGTTGAATGAATTGAGTATATCTTTTGACAGAAAAGTCATAAAATTTGAAAAATTTAAGTCTTTTCATTTTGTTGTAGAAAAATATACAAGATAAAAGATAGGAACATTGAGCATAGATAATGTGGGGAATTCACTTCAAATGAATTTCAAAAATATTGCAGAGATAAGGGGATTAGAATGAAATTCTCAAATGTTTATATTCCACAACAAAATAGAGTAACAGAAAGGATGAATATAAATTTGTTAGGAATGATGAGGTCAATGTTAAAATTCAAAGGTTTAAGTGCCTCATACTAGGTTGAAGTATAACATACTAAAATTTATTTAAGAAATCAATCTCCCACTATTTATTTGGATGCTATCACACCATATGAAGCATAGTATAGTTTCAAACCAAAAGTTAAATATCCTCGAGTTTTTGGTTCAATTTTCTATGCTTTAGTTCCTAAGGAAAAGAGAACCAAGCTAGAATCAAGAATTATGAAGTGCATGATGACTGGGTATTTAAAGAAGAAGAAAGGATATTGCCTTTTATCCAATGTATGAATTATTGCAAGTCAAGATGGTACCTTTGATGAAATAGAAAGAAGAAGTGATACAAAAATTGAAATCCATCTTTAAAAAATGGAAAAAAAGCAAATAAGGATAAAAATGTGATAAAAAATTAACGTTGATTTGAAATTGATTTGATTTTATGACCAAAAATTGATGATTCTTCATCAAAAAATTCCTCTAAATATTCATCAGAAAGTTATTTCGATTCTTAAGTTAATGAAAGTTAAAAATATGCTAGTGGAGAGAATTCAGATACTCTAGAAGAAAGCAAAGTTTCCATTCATATATATCCTCTTTTTCACAATGGTAATGGTTCAAATCTGCAATCTATTCAACATCAATTGCCAAAGTGGACCCAACAACTTATGAAATATGTTCATCCAGATGAAATGAATAAAATAAGATGGAGTGGTATGAGGAAGGAATAATTTTTTTCCTTATTATCAAATGATTTCACTGAAACCTCAACTTTCAAATATGCAATAAAACACAAAGAATGTAAAACCTAAAATTATTGATGAATACAATTCAATGATTGAAAATGGTACATGGAAACTTGTTGATTGTTCTCCAAATGCCAAACCCATCAGATCCAAATGGGTTTACAGAATCAAGTATAAACCAGATGGAATTATTGAAAAATATAAGGAAATACTCATTGCTAAAGTTTTTAAACAACATGAAGGATTGAATATGAAGAAACATTTGCACCTACAACTAAATGGAACACAATTAGAATGATAATTTCTTTGGTAGCTCAGAAAGGATTGAAATCACATCAGATGGATGTTAAAAATTTATTTCTCAATAGAAACTTATAGGAAGAAGTCTATATGGATCAACCTCACGGCTTTAAACTTGATGGTCATGAACACAAAGTGTGTAAATTAGTTAAGGGTTTATCTGGATTGAAACAAATTCCTAGAGCTTGGTATTAGATGGTGATCTTTTCTAGTTTGGATTTCAATGAAGTGAATGAGATGATATTTTGTATGTGAATCAACATGGTGAAAATATGGTGATATTATTAATGTATGAGGATGACATGATCATTTCTTGGTATAATGAAGGTCATATTTTATACGTTAAACAAGAATTACTGGTTGGATTCAAGATGATAGATCTAGGATTACTTCACTACTATCTTGCAGTTGAAGTATTCCAAAATTCAAATAACATTGTCATTAGTTAATGCAAATATTCAATTCGAATATTGAAAATATTTGGCATGACAAAATATAAGTTTGTTCTCACCCCAATGGAGCAAAATTTAAAACTTAAAAATTTGAAAGGGGGATTGGTAAACAACACTTTTTACAGGAAATTGATTGGCAGTTTGATTTATTTGACAGCCACTAGTCCAAATTTATCATATGAAATCACTATAATCTCAATATTTAAGCAATAACCAACAGAAAACCATTAGAATGTCGCAAAACCGGTTCTTAGGTATAGCCAAGGTATGCAAGACTATGGCCTGCTATACAAAAGGAGTAAGAGTTTTGTACATGATGGATATTCATATGCATATCTTACCAGAAATGTTGATGACAAGGCATAAACATTATTATATTTCACGGATATGGTTTCATCAACATTTTATTTTTTTGAGGGGGGCGAGGATGGGTCGGGTGGAAGCATTACCCTATTCCAAATAGTCAATCGTGTTGGTCCTTAAAGTAACTCTCTATTATGTTTCTTTCTTTGCAAAAAGAAAAATTTGAAACACTCTTTTTGTAGAAAAATTTGCAGTAAAACAACTCGCCATGTTAATACACTAGAATTTAAAATATGCAAACAAAAATTGCATTTGCATTGAATGGGGAAAATATGAAAGAAATTTGTTTGATGCTTTCTAGCCTCAATCCATTTCAGTTTTAACATTTCCACTACTATCTAGGTGATTGTTTATTTGATTCACTTGTTGTTATTTTACAATTTTTATATAACTTAGTAAAAATATGAGTAGGCATAGTTAACCACTTTCAATATTTCTTAAGTTGTGAAGATGATTTGACTATTTATTCAATGCAAAATGAACTAGTTCCTATCTATTTAAAAGACCTTCAAAATTTTGATAACATCGAAGCATATTCGAAAGGACTGCCTACTCCTTCTTCCATTTCACAAGGTTCATTTGCAATTAGCTTATGGTGAGATGTTTTTTTTCATAAATTGGTTCCCCAAGTGGTTGGCAATCCCTGTGAACCTTTGGTTATACATAACTGGAAAATAATACCTATGTTTTAATGACATCTCTAGTTATGAATAAAATAGATTGTTTCACAACCAAAACACTACATGTGGCCACTTTGAAACCACTGTTATCATATGATTAAACAAGTATTACAACAATGATTCCCAGAGCAATTGCTATATGCCAATGTTCATATCATTGTTTATCTAGAGAATCTGACATGTTGTCCATTCAACAATTGTTATTTGAGGAAGGGTTTTAGTTAATAACACAATTACCAATACCAATTAGTTACATGATTCCTTGGTTGAATCCATTTGTAAATTTACAACATGGTTTGGCACGTGTTCTATGAGAAAGATAATTGCACAAACTATTTACGTCTGCTATCTTTCCAATAGAAAGATAGAAATGAGATATTTAAAAATGTATTTATATATTTAATTCATTCAAATAGAACTTGACATCACCAATAGGAAAACTTGTTGGAATCACGATTGCCATTACACCAAAAATATGAGTGTTGGTAAACGGACGCATCATTAGAGTGAACAGATCCTCAAGAGGTGGTTAAGCACATGTCATGAAACACACGTCGTGCATTGGATTATCCAAAGCCCAAAAATATCCCCCTAGTGCAAGCTAAGTGTGATTTTAACTCAAGACCTTTGGCTCTGATACCACTTGTCGGAATCATGATTTCCATTACACCAAAACCTGCAAGTGTTGGTAAACAGATGCATCATGAGAGTTAACGGGTCCTTGAGAGGTGGTTAAGCACATGTCATGAAACACAAGGAGAGTGCTAGATTATCCAATGCCAAAAAAAAATTACATAATTAATTTAGCAATGCCATACACAAATGGGCATGTGGAAGGAAATTATTTTTCAATCCAATGATTGTCCAAAATGCTTGACATCAATATATGAATTTGGAATACTAAAACAAGGAACATATATAAAGTATTTCATCAATCAAGTGCTACAAGCAACATATTATACATAATTCACCTTCCCTTAACTTCATCACATGGACATTACCAATTGCTTTCACAAATTGGAAATATGGACAACAACACATGTCCTCATCATATTTCTACAACTCTTTCGCATAGCGAGATATGTAAAGCCACAATAATACTCATGCCACTTGCAATCACAAGATAATTGAAAATAACCCTAGTCCTATTGCACCTTGTTTTTGTTCCATGCCTTCAACAATCCAAAAACAAAAATTGTGAAAAAGAAAGCTCTTTGAAATACAAAAAACAAATACACCAATAAATCAGAGTAAAAGAAATTTATTTTTGACCAAAGTGTAAAGAAAATCAGTATCACCTACTTCTTACAAAAATTATGGAAATTTTTTCTTTTTCCTTAAACACATGCATGGTTTTTTATTGTAGCAACAACAAAAGAAACATGTAGACTCGATCAAAGTAACTAAGGCATATTTGAAATCAACTCAAGTCACACCTACATTTGCATGTCATGTTTGTGAGAGATTTCACTTTGGAAAATATACATGAGCCATTTATAATAGAACATTATTCATGTATCGCTCCCATGTACATAACACATATTCAAAGTAGATCAATATCAATGGTTAAATTTGATTGTATTTCAATAATTCTATTTCTAATAAAAAAATACATGTTTTTGCATCACCTTTAGATATTTGCAGAAATCAAAGAATTGAATTTGTTGCATCGTTAGCACCTCTGGAAGAAAGGTTAGTTACCCCAAGAATGGATTTTGCACAAATATGCTAGCTTGGTTATAAAATATTCCAGATAGGGCTAACTGGCACAATTATGAATGTGTTGGACAATTGGCATTACTTGGATGGCTAGTGGCTGAGTGAAGGCATCTGCAAGTGTGTTGTCATTGATGTCAACAGTCATGTTGGGGAGATGTGTTGGGTAGTTGTAATTTCTTAACTATTAGCAGGAACATTACCTAACTATTGGCAAGAGTGTTAGCATTGATGTCAACCAGACTAGCATGGATGCTTGTCGCAACAGATGTTGAGAGTAATGGCCTAGGAGGAATCTCATGATAGTTGTAGGCTTCATGAAGAAAATCATCACAGTAGAAGGCTTATTGGACAATCCATCAAATGATGGTTACAGTAATGGATCAGATGGAAGTCCATGGTAGTTAAGGGCTTCATGTAGAGGATCACCTTGGTGGTTGTGAGTTCAATTGTCCAAAGAGTTGAGACGAACAATGGCAGAGAGTTTTGCAATTCTTAGTGGTAGAAGATGGGCTGAAAGCCTACATCAGGCCCTCTCCATTAGAAATTTCTCTAGAAGAGATTTCCAATAATATACAGAAGTCCAAAAATGTACTCCTTCATCAAAATTATGGCTTGTCAATGATGAGGGACTTGAAGTCCTAAGAAGGCTATAAAATCAGAGGTCTAGGATATCACAAATTGACACATCAGTATATCAGTGCATTGGTGATCACATAATGAAGATCCAAAGATATCAGTGATCACAACATTAGAGCATCAACCATATCAACGATCACATATCAGAGGTCAGACATACTAGTGCATTGCAACATTAGAGCATCAATAATATCAATGCATCGCATATCAGTGGTCCAGAGACATTGGAGATCGATAATTGCAACATTGAAGCTTGGAGGAGATTAGCACATCAAAGCATCAGGCATATCAGCGAACGGAGAATCAGAACTTCTTAATGTGAGAGCCTTTTAAAACTTGCGACATGGGTAAAGCACCAATAGTTTTAAAAACTAAAGGGAACACCGATAAAGGATTAACAAAGGATTTCATCTCTAAACCAAAGGTGGGCAAGCCCTTTTCTCTCTCCTTTAGTAAAACACATGGATGCATATGATTGGTTCCCATAAATCTACAGTGGCATCTTACATCAGCATGACGTAGCAGTATGGAAGGACACGTGGCAAGTTTGCCATTTTGAGGAGGCCTAAGGGGAAAAATATAGGTGACATGTGTCACCACTCATGAGGTGCCACATGGAGTGATGTTTTCATATCGAAGATCACATATCATAGGTTGAGGATGTCGACACTTTATATCATTTAACGATTAGAAACTTCTAATAAGGGGGATTAGATATTGGGCTGGCACATGGTCAAGAGGAACTTAAAGAACCAGAGGTGTTAAGCACTTAACAAATGAAAAATAGCCCCCAACAGGATCAAAAATGATCTAGTACCTCAAGTCTAAGCAACAGGTTATGGCCCTCTATCCTATGGTAAAAAATGTAGGAGGGCGAAGTAGAAGGAGCTCATCACATCAGAGGTCGACAATCAAAACAATAGAATACTACACAGCTGTGAAGATTGCGATATGGAATTTCTACTATAAGCACAATACAAAGAGTTAGAGGCGTATGGGTAGGCAACTACAAGATTGAATGCGGGAACATAGGAGTTTGTCTGTGGAGTAATGCAATTTTCAAAGATCATTGTGTCAAGGTAGCAAGGACCATGATCTTCAGGAAAGAGTGTTGGGTTCGCCTTGAGATGAGACAAGCCATCACTGTGCTCTAATGCACATGTTCATTGAGTTAAATGGAAGCATGGGACTCATGAAGCAATGTGCAGGTCATATGAGAATTAATTTCTTAGCATGAAGCTCCATGCATTCAAGTGATGAAGAGCTGCAAGGCCGATCACTGTTTCTGCACTGTGACAAGAAACAAACAGGAGATGCAAAAGTGGAAAGGAAGGCCATGCTTGAGTAAAATAGAGAAGCCATGTCAAAGTATAGCCAAGCCATGTGAAATAATGAATAAGCATGGAGAGCCTTAGTGATGGGAGAGTTGTACACAGAGAGGACAATGCCTGGTTGGTGTGAGTAGGTGGAATCAGAATTCATTCTCAGTATGGAGAAACTGTCAGGTGCACATTCTCATGGTCAATGCAGTGGTAGATACCAGGTTAGATGCAGAAGCAAAATTGAAGGGTCAGGCCGAGGTATAGTCGCGCAATGTAGCATAGAGTGGAAGCATTGATCGAGGGGCAACAGAGGAACAAAAACCAAGAACTCAAATGAGAAAAGTGGGGGAAAAACATAGTTGCAAGTGAGCTAAGTGGAAAATATTTGAGTGAGTGCATTGATGTGTAAGGCTGTGAGATAGCCAGTTCTACAAAGAAAGGCCAAGAATGATAATGAAGAGGTAACAGACCTTGAGAGCTATGCTACTATGAGTAAAGGCGAAAGTTGCTAGTGTGCTCCCGTGAGCAAGGCTGAAGTTTTCTATGTTGTGTGAGCAAGGTCGAAGTCACTTGTATTGTGTGAGAAGGTGGAAACTTCATGTGCTGTGAGAATGGCTGAAGGTGCCTATGCAAAGAAGGAAGGCTGAGAGTTATGTGTGTTCTATGGAGATAAAAAGGCCGAGAGCTGAGTGACTGTTGATAAAGAACAAAGAACAGAGTTGTGTGGACTACGATGAGTGACTATTGTTAAGCATATCAGTAGGTTGTTACAGAGTGAGCAGGGTGAGCAGAGAAGAAAGTTGTTATCAGGAAGAGTGGATGCCAAATTACAGAGAACATTCAGTTTCTATTTGAGTGTGGGTTGGTGCCTGCATATAGGAAGTTGGTACTTCCATCTCTAGTGAGTACTTGAGAATGCTTGGGGGTTGGTACCTCGTGCAAGTTGGCTCGCAAAAATCCAAGGAACTACAAGTTGGTGCTTGCAAAAAATTTGTGACGTGGGTGCCTCACATGGGGCTTCTTGTAAGCTTGACATGTGTCTAAAAAAAGAGGGATTTGGTGCTTCTTTCTAATCAGTGCTAGCGAATAATCAAATGCATTTGGTGCTTCCTGTTAGTGGGTGCTCATAAAATAGATTGATGTAATAGACTAGGTGCTCTTATTTACATCAATAACAACAACAAGCTTTGGTGGTCTTTTCTCGAAAGGGTTTCCACATAAAGCATTGTGTCTCATCTGTAAGATGCTCATGGTGTGTGCTTGATTTTTGATTTCATATTTTTGCTCATTATATGAATGGTTGCCAAGTTTGAATTAAAAAGGTAAATTGGCATAAAATGTTAAAATTAGCCTTGATACTAATTCACCCCCCTCTCAGTATTATCATTTGTTTCCAACAGAATGTCCCTAATAGCTTAGAAAAAGTTTAAACAACGTTGCCTAGAGATATAAATGAAACAATGATTGTTGCAATCATGGTAAAAAGAAAAGTGGAGTAAAAAAATGCTTACTTGTCTAGTAACATTTCACCAAATCATGTCACTCTTGATTTAAGTAACTTGTGCATCACATCACTCTACCAAATCGAAGGCACATCCATTAATAACAAATGGGAAAATCATTTCAACCAACATAAACAACAATGTGGCAGTGAACTAGTAGATATACAGTTAATTGTGTCAATTGATGATGGCAACGATGTAGAACCAATATCTAAAACTCTTGTACATGGATATTTAGAACCACACTTAATCGATGATGCTCAAATTGAAATACTGTAAATTGTAACTTTTAAAGGATTTCACCCACTAGGCATTTCCCAAGATTTTCTGAAGAACTAAGCTTCCTCACATTATATTATGGATGTTCTCGACCAGTCGACATGATAATTTTTTTTTTATATCCAAATATAGAAAATGGGAACTCTTGCATAGTTCTAAAGACTTTTCAACACAATTTACCAACATATTTTTCAAAGAAGTTAACGTACTAATAAACCAAGTCTCAAATTCTGCATGAATTTCTATACACAAAGGTGAATTAAAGGGTGAAAAAGTACTTACTAAAGATGTCAATCATAAACACAATCTTCAAAAACTTTCAAAATCATCAATCACATATTGCTATTTAAAAGCAATTTGTACATCACCTGATTATTTTGAAAGTCTAAGAAAAGACATTTTCACAATGATTCATCAACTTGGTCCAACTACATTTTTTGTGACTTTCACAAGCGCTAACCATCTTTGGTGTCCATTGACATATGCATTGAAAAACTCCAATTAGATCTGTCAAATTAAAAATTTTAATCTTCAAACATCAATTGACACATTCATTAGGGATCATCTAGTGATCTACAATCATTACTATATGCATAAAATATTAGCACTTTGCAATTTGATCTCTGAGAACAATAAAATGTTTTTGAAAGTACCAAACTCTTTCTTTGTTACATAATTCCAAAGCAGAGGAAATAAACATGACCATGTCTTGATTTGGATATATAATGCACCAATGTATCACATTCTTCTAATCATGATGATTTTTCCTTCATTAACCAACATCTATGTTTCGATTTAGATTTTTTGTATCAAGAAATGATTAAAATCTAGACACATCATCATACTACAAATTACAAAAAATATCGTCACTTTCTTGTAGGTTTAGATTCCCATTCATTTTAATGAGTAAAACATCTATATTAGAACCACTTGAGCAAAGTCCTAACAAAAATTAACGATGAAAAAAACAAAAAAAAAAAAAACCTTTTGCAAAACAAAACCTATGTTAGAAACACAAAATTTGATGCTTTCATGAAAAATCTTGGAGTATCTGAACATGAATACATCTTCCTTCTTTGTTATTGTATTGCATTATATTTCATATTGCTACAAAGAAAACCATATGACAATTAAATGACTTTGCAAAGAAAATATTGTCATTGTGGCAAGCAAATACAGATGCAAAAATCATCCTAGTCTCGTATGTTGCAACATCATATTGTAGTTCATATATGCCAAAAATAGATCAAACAGTGACATCTACATTCAAAAAAATTAGTAAAGAGTTTCTTGCAATGAAAATAGAAAAAATAAAACTATTTGAAAGCTCAATAATGCATTGTTGAATATGTAGCAAATGCCAAGTGGACAAGTTGTGCATATTATCCTTTCATTGTTTTTATATTCTTCTCCTTAAAAATTCATCTTTATTAACACATCTCTAGCTGAAAAGAAAACGTGTGTTCTCAAACGACCTGTTATCTTGGAAAAAGAGGCCAATGATTATGAGGATATCATGTGATCATCAATAATTAATAGATACATTGCATGTCCTTCTAAATTTGAACATATTTCCTGAGTAGAATATACTTCAAAGAACTTAACTAGAAAACCATTTTTGAAAAAAAATAAAATAAATAAATAAATAAATAAAAAACATATATATATATATATATATATATATATATATATATATATATATATATATATATGTTCATATATCATATGATTTATATGCTATAACCAACAACATAAAGATCCTGAAAACCATTATAGAGAAAATATTATGTTATACATTCCATATAGAGAGACTAAAGATAACCTAAAAACAAACCATGCAACATGGAATAGGAAATATTTCTCTCAAGCATGTTATTGACTTCTGCAAAAAATCAATTCTTTACTACAATCGCACCATGGGGTGACGTTTATGTTGTATCAACTAAATTTGAAATCCAAAATGACCAATTCCTTCCATTTGGAATTTCGACTAGTCATCATAGTGACTTTGAACAAAATTAGAAATATGGCTTCCACTGTGATATAAAACAAAAGATGCATTATACATGCATTGCAACATTATTTGGAATAGCTAAGAATATTTTTGTTTTAGACACAATATCCTATTATGATATTAGAAAGAATCTTAACAATGAGCAATAGGTGATAACAAAAGATATTTTTTTATGCAAAAAAAACAATCCATCAATAGCAATTTACATAATTTTTAACTGGAGGTGCGGGAACAGGGAAAACATTTACTTCACAAGAAACTTATCATGCACTATTATGATATTACAATAAATAATTACAAAATGATCCTCTAAAAAAAGGGACTCATTGTTGCATTTACTAGCAAAGGTGCATATATTGTAAATGACGTTACAATGCATTCAACATTGCATCTTCCATTGACATCATGGAATATGATGGCATTAAAATCTAACACATTAGATCTATTAAGAAAATAATATCAACAACTTAGAATTTTTCTCATAGATGAGGCATCATTAACAGGATCTCAATTTCTATACAACATTAACAAAAGGCTCCGTGAAATCATGCATACACCAATAACACCATTTGGAAATATTGATATTATATTTTGTGGTGATGTTTTCCAAGAACATCCTGTACATGATACACACGTGATTCATGGATATTTGAACAAATAAGTCGTAAGATTGCAACACTTGCTTATGATTTTAGGATAGATATTGTCAAGTGTTTTGATCTTCACATAGTCATGCAACAAGAAAACAAAGACTTCATATCAATTCTAAACAAAATGAAAACATCTTCACTAAATAATGATGAAATTGCTTATTTAAATAAACATTGTTAAAAACAAATTCCAAATGATGCCATGCTCACATATCTCTTCTATTTAAACAAATATGTTGAAGAACACAATGAGAAATGTTGTCTCTCATCAACTCAGAAACAATCAATTTGAAAGCAATTGACGAGAAAATAGATTCATAAAAAGCAAATAGCTATAGAAACATGAAAATGGATTTTTTTTCCACTATTGTACCCAAAAAAGGAATCCTAATTGATGTTGTTAAATAATGAATCCATATAGATGAGGATTGTTTTATATATGAGGAATGACCCGTTATAGAGTTTTGTGAACCCAACGTTTTGGACTACCAAGTGAGTCCATCATCATCAGGGGATGCGTGAATATCTATTGACGCATCCCCTGATGATGGACTCACTTGGTAGTCCGAAACGTTGGGTTAACAAAACTCTATAACGAGTCATTCCTCATCTATAAAACAATCTTAATTGAATTAACAAGTAACAATTATGACATACAAGATGGACTAGTTAGCTATGTTGAAGGATTTTTTAAAAAATTGAAAAATGATGAAGTTTGCATTGTTTGGATTGAATTTAGAAATCCTACATTTTGCAAAAGACAAAAAAAATGTATCTTTGTTTCAAAAACAACATACCTCCTACTTAGACACCTAGTGTCAGAATATATAGACATATTGAATCAAGCAATATAATTTGTTTTACTCGAGAGCAATTCCCTATTCAATTGGCATGTGTTTGAGCGATCCACTAATTGCAAGTAGAAAATGGAAAAATTGACTTTTGATTCAAAATGAGTCAAACAAAATGGACTTGTCTACAAAACACTTTCTCATGTCAAATATATTAAATGTTTTATCTAATAAACAAATTGCATCAAACAAAATTCTCTCTTTCTCAAAGAGTTTCTACTAAAATAAAAAGACTTCAGAACATGCTTCCTATCAACTTGAACATAGTTTGCATAGAATGCAAATATATCACCACTTAACTATATGCTCATTGAACACGCACTATTGGAAATTACATTTTGAAGATATCAATGATGATTATGATTTTATGAGTGTCGATATATTATGTTTCTGAGAGATAAAAACAAATGTATATCCAACAAATAACACATTTTCAAATGATTATGACTATATTTATTTATTCCATTTGCATGGTGTTATCACATATTAGAAAATAACTTATCAATTGAGAAACCATAAAATTATAGAACAATCCACATCAATTTAATGATTTCTACTTTCTGTTCCCTAGAAATTGTCGTGGCAATTGCTAATTTATGCATTGCATCAAAAACATCAATTCAAGAAATCATTCATTTCATCAATACCATATTGACAAAAGAAAATAAAAAATATCGAACTGTAATAGTTGATGACTTCATCATAGAAATTTTGCAAAATGGCAATACATAGAAACTACTTTTGTCATTTATGCAAGAAAATGGTTTCAATCTTCATACAAAAAGACAAAAAATTGACTTTGGTTCTATGCTAGATCACTTTTGGACAAATTTGACAATTGTGAAAATTGGATTTTATTTCTTTAATTCTTATTAGATATACCATCATTCTATATTTCTTACAGTGCCAATGATACCACCCAGAATAATTACTCATGTTATAAACCTATTCCTTACCACCATTTCTATCTATCTCTTTAATTGCATAGACTTTAACTATGTAGTTGGTTTCTTAATAATTAGATATTGGTTACCTGTGAAGTCACCATTAATTGGTACAAACTATATGCTAGATATTAATTGATGTGGAATTGAAGATGTTTGACAATAAAGTTTACTGCGTATAGGTCTCTTTACCTATATGGCTGAAAATGTGTATGGTAAAACATGAAAACTTGAGATACATTAATTCCAACAAATGTCCTAAGGTAACTAGTTCTCATTTCCTTCTTAACCACTTTTTTTATTATAGTGTTATTCTTATTGTAGTCATAAGAGCATATTGAATTGTAATACTTTTGTGTTAACAATGTTTTCACTTGGTCAAAATAGATCATTAACATATCTGTCTTTTCCAAGAAAACGGATTCCAAAATATTGCACAATAGCAACATGCGTAGTTGCAATACATAAAATGCCAGCTCTTAAATTACAGCTCAATAAAAAACCTCAGAATAGGACACAAAATGGTAATATTGAACGCATAAAATAATTTCCTTTGTTTAAACAATGGTTTTATTTCTAGTCACTTGCATTTATTTTAAACAAACAAATTGTCTTTTCAACTATGCAGATATAAGAAAATGAAACCACATCCTTGTTCAATTATCCAAATCTCATCTAGATGTCATACAAACATTTTTGAAGGTGATTTGATTGTAGTATATGGCCGAGGTCATAAAAAAAATCCAAATTCACCTTCAAAAACCCAATTACCTCACGCTGGCCTATCTTACAAAGACAAGAAAAGGACAATAACAATAAACATAAACAATAACTTAATAGTAACATTTTGAAAAATTTTTTGAACCAGGAAATGGTCTTTGCATCAAGGACTTTGCTATCAGAACGAAAGGAATATATGAAAAGGGTGATGCACAATATTGCATTATTGTATTGGAAAATAACACAGTCCAAAAAATACCAGAGGTTTTCCAAACCCGTAGTTCAGCGTGAGATAGTATGATACGTGAAATCATTATGCCACCTAACACATATGTAGTTGGTTACGTTATCACTTCGTAATTTTCCTAGGCTGAGGAGAGAAACCCAGAGGTAACCATAAAACCACTTTTAAAGATAGCATCTAGCCCTTCCAACATTAGAGAGGGATCTCTCTGTTTGATTTAGATTTATGCTTTTAAGATCGTAGGCTAGTTATTGAAGTTTGAGTTGGGTTTTTTTAAACGTTTGGTTGAAATATGTTGGAAAAATTCCATTGGCATGGAGTCATAATATTTTAATTAATCAATCATAAAATTAACATAGTAGCTATAACAGGGAAGGATAGGAAAACTCTTGGATTTCATAGAGTGCTTGTGGTGTGAATATGATGAATATGATTTAGGGTCAGTTAAATATAGAGCATACACAGATGAATTTTATGTTTAACATCAGAAAGAAAACATGCATCCTATTAACAATCCAAAGAAAAGTACACTTAAGAAAATTTGGCCCTTAATCTTCTTGCAACAATAAAGAGGGGAAAATATATGGAAACTAAGAAAAAGAAACAATTTTACATAATAAAACACATCATCAATTTATTGACATGGGAATCCTGGAACAAAACTCTTTGTATTTCTTCAAATTGATCACTTTGAGTATAATCCATGGCTTACATCAATGCACAACTCTTTTTTTCATACATGCTCCAACCCTTAGTAAGTCTTATTACAAAATATTTATAGATTTCCTATTGAACTAACTTTAGATTCCAAAAAGGAATTTATTTACAAAATAATATGTAACAATTTCGGGAAAAAATATGAACAATAAGGTAAAGATAAAACCAATCACTAGAAAACTGCAGGAAATATGGATCTGCTAGAAAATCTTCAGCCTTCAAATCTTTAAATTGGTTCATTAATGTTGATCCTCTGCCTTGGAATCTAGAGTGCTTGAAGTTATTTTCACAAAACTTGTTAGCTTCCCTTTCAAACTTGATTAACACTGCCACCTGTATCAACTAGCTGTCCTTTTGACTGTTATTTCTGAGTAAAAAATCTAAAAATAATTGCATGTATGTTTATGTTTTCCATTTAGTTGATCAATAAATTATTTCTATTTTAGAATTAAACCAAAGTTATGTGTTGACCCTTTTGCCCATAGTCTTTTCCTTCATCATCCTTTGAATACTTCATCATTTTTTTGAGGAGATTCTTCAGTGGAAATCACATAATAATACATTTGTTGATGTGTTTAGAACCAACAAGTGTGGTTCATCATCAGTGCAAGTTGAGGAACCAAATCATGGCAGAAATTTAAATAGGGAGAGCAGATCATCTAACAGCTATAATTGACTAGGAAATGGCTATATTTGACTAGGAAACAACTATATTTGACCAGGAAACTGTACTAGACCGAGGGATATGGATACGGCCATTCAAGAAAAAGTTTGTTATGTTAAGTTTATTACTAAATAGGAATAAATTTAACTGTTATATTAAATGAGTATAAACTAATAATAGATTCATTATTATTATTAAAATAGTATAAATCAAATATAAATTAATATTATTTAGTTAGTTAGATATTAAATCTAAGGACCTTTATTAGTTAAATTCACTTTTAATTTCTTATTCATTTATTTTAAAGATATAATGGGGTAATTAGTCCTAAACATTAAATTTCTTTATTAAAGTGAAACTAATTATATTAATTATTACACCATATCAATAATTAACTAAGGTTTAATTTAATAGATTTATTATTCTTATTAAGGCTATATAAATTACAAATAAAATAATATTATTAATATAGAATGAAATAGTAAGAAATTTTTAGAATTATTTATTAAGGGGCCAACATACCCCGCTAGTTAGATGATGGCAATATCTTATGATTAATATTAACAAAGTTTTTTTATAAAAGTTTATTTAAGTAGATTAACCAATTGACCTCATACTAAATTAAAGAAGTCTAACGGTATGGAATTAGAATATTAAATTAAAGAACTAAAGAGAAAGAGTATAGCTATTCCTAATAGGCTAGTTAATTCATTCATGATTATACCCAAAGGGTTGGTAAGATGAATAGTTCATAACTTTAAAATTCTAACAACAATTCTAATTCATTTATTTATATCATAATGATAATGGAAAGGATTATTATTACTTACTGATCTAGAGGGAGGGAAAAGGTCAGAGGACAAGGGGTAAAAAGAGCAAAGAAGACCTCTCAAAAAGGAACAATGCAATGGGTGGGGGGAGGAGGGGAAAATCGGCTAGGAAGAAAGGGCAAGGACCCAACAGCTACTAAATTTGGGAAGAAAATATTTTGATAAATATTTCCAAATATTTTCCCTAAATCTGTAAATTAATTTCATAAATAAAATATCAAAATATTTCTTTAAATGATTTTATAATCTATCCTCTTATTTTGAAATCCATGTCTTGTTTCTAAATCCATGTCTTCTTTCCCTAAATTTATATATTGATGAATAAATGGGATTCATAAACATATTTTATAAAAACCATCTATTGATTTTCTTCCCATGGGTTTTAAAAATCATGTCCTATTTTTCCATGGTTGGTAAAGTATCTTTTACTTTCCCCTTGTACTCCTGTAAAATATTTGGATAAGTATTTATCCAAATTGCATGTTCCGTGCATTTCTCCTTCTTATACCATAGCAAAAAACCATGTCTCTCTTCTCCGTAAAATTTTGGTTTTACTCAGCCTTCTTTTCCTTTTACCTGTAAGCTCATTTCATAAATATATCATTGTAAAAGTCTCCTTTCCTTTATCATAAGCTTTCTTCTCTACTTCGTAGACCTTCCCACCATATTTTATAAGATTTAAATCAACATGAATAATGGTTTTTGGGGTGGGGTAAGTTAAAAGTTGAATAGGCAACCCCCCACTAAAATTCATCAATAACCGTTGATTAATTATTCACACATCTCGAGGCATGAAGTTTAAAGTATGAAGTGTGGGGTGGGTAGGTTATAAAGTAATTTTGACTTTTCAATTTTGACTTGTGACTGAAGTATTTAGCATTAAAGAAAATGTGGTTCCTATAGTTTAGAGATTGGGTTGCTAAGTTATTTTAAAATTAAGTTTAATATTTCAAATAAATAATTGTATAAAAAATACAACTATATATATTTTATAAAATTAAATCTTATTTAAAATAAAAACTATTAAAAATAACTTTAGATACATTTCATCTCTTAGAAATGGAAAGGGTTATTGACAAATGACTCATGACACCTCAATGATGACCCCTTAGGGACAATTGTACAAAGACACTTTAGACTATAAGACCTAGTGGATTTATAGGCTAAACATTACCAGTAGATTCCCAAAATAAATAATTGGATAGACAAACTTTGATTACCTATATTATAGGACCCTAACAATGGCTCCAATGGGGATGGCATCATCCCTGTGAGGTGCCAAAAACACCAGAGTAGTAGCCTAATCCATTGAGTTGATCCTAAACCTACAACATTATCTACCCTGAAATCATTGTATCTGAAACCCAACTAGTAGTCCGTTACAATCCTCAAACTAAACCAACACCATTCTTCAAACTATAATGTTAACTGTACAATGAAGATTGAAAACTCTGTTCCAAACTAAAGTTTGTAAAATACGGCTTAAAAAGATGCTCAAAATGTTGAGCTTATTCACACTCTTACCTATTTTAGGATGCTTATACCCTTGAAAAATTAAGTAATAGAAAAATGTCAAAACAACAAATCAAATAGTTGCATACTTGATGTGATTCCCATACTGTGTTTGAGTAAAATGGAAACAGGAAAATGTAAGTGCAATGGCAGTTTATTGTAGACTTTTCTTTCACAACAGAAACAAAATTGGAACTTTGTAGTGAACAATTCATCCATATGGATAACTATGGGATCAAAGAAAACACATTTCATTTTCTGATCCTCAAGAAGTTCTATAATTTTTTTTGTCAAAATGTGACTTCTCATATGTGTCGCTTAAATCAGTCCCTAATTTCAACTATGAAAGGTCCTCAAAAAACCATTTTTGATCTTGAAAATTGTAATACTGAAGTCGAACATTTAAGATCTGAATATCCTTCTCAAGTTTATAAGAAAAATCTTCTAAAAATTTGGCTTTAGCTTCAGAGATACATTTTCATGCCCTCACATAAAGAAGAAATAAATTGGAGTAATCTTCCTCCATTCGATCATCATCACAAATATCTCAGTATTCTTTGAATCCTTTAATAGAAATAGGGTTTCTCATGTACGTTGTCATTTGGATTAGGAAATTCAAGTTTTGAATTCTTCGGACAGTGGAGTTTCCAAGAGCGTTTCTGCAATATGGATTCTTAGACAATGGAGTTGCCAAATGAATGGTTCAACCTTTATATGTGTCTAACTGTTATCCACCATCAACAGTCAAATATGAATCTTGACAGTATTTCCCGAGGAAGATGAAACCTTTCAAGCCTGGTATGGTCCCCAGAATGTTATCAATCTGTAATTTCCCTAGGTTGAGGAGAGAAACCCAGAGTTAACCAAAAAACCACTTTTAAAGTTGGGATCTAGGCCTTCTAGCTTCAGAGAGTGATCTCTCTGTTTGATTTAGATTTACAAATTTAAGATTTTATGCCACTTATTTAAGTTCGAGTTGGGTTTGTCGAAAATTTTGGTTGAAAGATGCAGTGGAGACAACATTTTACCTAGTCAACAGATCACCTTCATCAGCGTTGGAGGATAAGACTCCACAAGAGGTATGGATTGGTAAGAAACCCTCTCTTTCACATCTAAGGATATTTGGATCTGATGCATATGTACATGTTACAAAGGAGAAAAGAACCAAGTTGGATAGTAAACCTGAAAAGTGCATCTTTATTGGGTATAAGGATGGTTTAAAGGGTTATAAGCTTTGGAACCCAATAAAAAGGAAGGTTGTGCACAACCGATATGTGGTGTTCAGAGACGTGAAATATGTTATTAAACATGAAGTCCCATCAAAGGAACCTGAGAAGATAGAGTTAGAGCTTAAGGAGGAAGAATCAGACTGTAAAACAAAGGAGGAATCAGAAGATGACGAGCAAGAAACTCCGGGTGTGAGAAGATCAGTTTGAGAAAGAAGGCAACCATAAAGGCATAGTCCATCTACTTTCTGTTCAAATTTTTCTTTATATGTTATTGATGATGATCTCAAAACTATGAAGGAAGCAGTAGCTTCAGAGGATGGAAAACGCTAGAAAGATGCCATGGTTGATGAAATGGCATCTTTGCACAAAAATGAGGCTTGGGATCTAGTGGAGTTGCTCGCTGGAAGGAAACCCATTGGCATCAAATGGGTGTTCAAGAAGAAGACAAATGCAGAAGAAAAGGTGGAGAAATACAAAACTCGGTTGCTAGCAAAAGGTTTTTCCCAAGTGTCAGGAATTGATTTTGGTGATATTTTTTCTCCTATTTCCAAGGTAGCTTCTATTAGATTACTTTTGTATGTTGATGCTACTTTTGATTTTGAGGTAGAAAAGATAGATGTGAAGACAACATTTCTTTAAGGTGATCTAGAAGAAGAGATCTTTATAAAGAAACCTGAAGGATTTACGGGGAAGGGTAAGAAAGAACTAGTATGCAAGTTAAAGAATTCTTTGTATGGGTTAAAATAGTCACCAAGGATGTGGTATCAGAATTTGATACATTTATACGGGGACTTGGATTCACTAGAAGCAAAGGAGATCACTATGTGTATTTTAAATTAATTGCTGACCCTGCTATTTATCTGGTCATGTATGTGGATGATATGTTGCTGGTTGGAAATGACAAAGAAATTATCCAGGATTTGAAGACCCAATTGTCCTCCAAATTCGACATGAAAGATCTTGGTGCTACAAACTATATTTTGGGCATGGAAATTAAAAGAGATCAGACAAAGAGGAAGCTCTAGTTAAACCAGAGGAAATATGTTGAGACAATATTGTAGAGGTTTAATATGCAGGATAGTAAACCGGTGAAGGTTCTTATTCCTATAGGTGTAAAGTTATTCGCTGAATAGTGTCCCAAGACACAAGAAGAGGAAGAGGACACGTCCCATGTTCCATATGCAAGTTCAGTCGGTAGCCTAGTGTATGTGATGGTCTATAGTACACCACACATTGAACATGTAGTGGGAGTATTGAGAAGGTTTATGTCAAAACCATGGAAGGATCACTGGACAACAGTGAGATGGGTTTTCAGGTATTTGCGTGGCACTAATGATTATGGTTTATGCTACCAAGGAAGACTAGGATTGGAAAAAGTTTTGGATATCCGTGGCTTTGTTGATGCAGACTGGGCTAGAGATTTGGATCAGAGAAGATCTACAAGTGGGTATGTGTTTAACCTATTTGGAGCTGTAGTCAGTTGGATGAGTAAGAAGCAATTTGTAGTGGCACCATCAAATACAAAGGCAGAATACATGGAAGCTACTCATGCAATCAAGGAAGTAGTTTGGTTGCAGAGATTGTGTTCAAGTATGGGGTTAGTACACTGAGCTATAAGGATAGACTGTGACAGCCAAAGTGCAATTTTCTTAGCAAAGAACCCTACTTACCATTCAAAGATGAAGCACATTGATTTTCAGTATCACTTTGTGAGGGATATGATAGTAGACAAAAAGGTGTTGTTGGTAAAGGTGGACACTTTGAAGAATACGGCAGATGCATTGACAAAATCTGTGAGCTCTAAGAAGTTCTCTTGGTGTAGAGAAACAATGGGCATTGCAAGGGTAGATAATTGACTAAGCTCTACTGTGGAAAGAAAACAACAAGTGGGAGAATGTTGGGTTGTGTTATATTATTTCCACGACTGGCCGACGTAGTTGACCGGGGAGTTAGAGGAGGGGTAGAGCCCCCCCTTCGTTGCACCGATTGCATAGTGGGGGAGTCACAGGGGGGACAGGTAGCCCCCTATACGGTGTCTAGGGTAGCGCCCCAGAGGAAAAAAAATTTGGACCCTATATTATGTTGAGCGAACCTACCTATGGTTTTGTGCATGGTTTTTGCACATGGTTTTGGATGTGATGGTTTTCGGTCCATGGTATTGGATGCTTCGGCATGTAAAAATATGTATTGTAACATTGAAAGGAACATAATGAAAAATCAAGCTAGTAGTCCCGATTTTGGGATCTAGGGGAAAATATTTGTATATATGTGTGTTATGTGTTATGCTCTCGCATTGTTTATTTTTTGTTCTTAGAATTCATATGCAAGTAATTTCTATACGGGGTTAAAACGTACACCCAGCAGGCTATCAGATAGAATTACACAATTTTTGGAGGGAAGGCTAGTTTCCCTCCAGAAATGCATAATTTTCTTGGGGAAGTTGCTTAGCCTGCAGCTGGACCAAGTCTGGGTGAATATCCTGTGAGGAGAAATGCATCAAGCTATAATCAACAGGCTTCCTTTATGCATGGAAAACACTAAATCTTGTGTACTTGACGAAGCAAGACAAGGTATTGTGAAAGGTTGGTAGGGAGGCTCCAAAACGGGCTAAGGAAAAATTTTGGAGGGTGGTTGTAGCCGCTACAACACTTGGAGACACACCGATAGAACTCCAGCTCTCTCAATGGACCTTGTTCGTGAAAAACAAGTCTAACACCTCCGGGAGTATTGTTCAATTATCAACTCATCTTGGTTTCACACTAGGTTGATTGTAAGATGCAGCATATGCTAATCTCTTGGTCAATTTACACACATTCCAAGCCAAGGCAACACAGTCGTTTTGATTGGGGTTGAGGGGTATATTGGTGTGCAAGCAGTATAGTTGTCAGAGTCTTACTTTCATCTCTGGTGTTGCTCCACTACCAGCAGGCCTTAGACAGTACCTTGATGGAGTAACATAGGAACACAAGCATGGATTCGCTGCCAACGAGCTTGGTCAATACCATGATGGAGATACTTGCATCATCTCCCTGCGTAGGAAGCCTTTCTCTCCTTTCGCCTTATTCATTTTTTATTTTGAAATTTTTTTACTTTTCATTTTTTCATTTTTCATTTTTCACTCTGCATAGCACTTGTTCATTTTAGAGGCGAAAGAGGGATCTTGACTTATTGAGAGCACAAGAGGTTGTTCTAGTAGAGAAGTAGTTTATTGTATCTCTGATGTGCCTATTAAGTTTTCCCCCCTCACCTTACTCTACTTGACTGAGCTAACAAGTGTTATGCCAAAAACAACCGACAAGAGAAGGTGACACTAATTAGTGCACAAGCATCGTGTTTTCACCAAGGTTCACTTCGAACAGTATGTATTTTCCTTTGACGTATCACAGACTAAAAGTAACAAATTCTTCATACAGAGGCAAGATGACAGATAACGAAGTAGTGATAGTTGTACAAGCCCTCTTGTACTTCACCCAACTCACTTCAAGAGTCAAACATGGTTTCATGCGAAACTAACCTACGAACAAAACAAGTGAACTATATGAAATAATTGAAGTAACAAACAACAAATGAAAGTAAGAGCAGAAGTAAAAGTGAAAGCAAAGCAAGTAAGAAAACAAGCAAGAAGACAAACAAACAAAGTGAGTAAGTAAATGAGCATGCAAGAAAACTGACTCAAAGAAAACACTACTCCTACTCCTAAACTAACGGTGCATGGGCCTGATAACATGAAGTGATATTTCCAACGCATCCACCAACACATTGGTTGACCGATGTTTGTGAAGGCTTGGTCCATGAGAAACCCTGTTGCGCAAACCAGCAAGAAAGAAATATATAACAATGAAGACAACCATAGTTCATGTTTAACAGTGCCCACGGGACATAAGTGAGTACACATGCATGATGAGCAGTCTGCGTACTTATCATGGTGCTGCGTGACACTGTGTGAAACTTTGAAGCATAAGCACACTCGTGACTATGACATGCAATCAAATGAAAGAAACAAAGATAACTTGTGTCATACACATGTGCTTGCAATGTAAGATTCCTCCGATGCGTGAGCAATGGGATCATGTAGTTCGAGTGGAGGAAGTATGATATGTTTGTGAGATTGATCTTCAATGCATACAGATGAGTGATGAGGAGCCTTGGGTGATTGAACAGTTTCATGATCGGAAGTGAGACTAACACCAAGCTAGCGAGGGCCTGACATAACCACTAGCTCAGGCTAAAGTGCCTTGCCAGTCTTGGGTGTTTGAACTTCATCATCAGATAGATCATCATAAACCAGTGGCTTCGAAAGATCATGTTGCAATAGATTCATGATCATGATCAAATATAGAAACAAATGGATCATGACTGCCACGATCAGAAAAATTGATGAATTCATCAGCATCCTCATGATCAGATGAATCAAACAGAGGGGTAGATGAAAAGTGAACAAACTCATCCTCTGTATTTCTAGAAAAGACAAATGAAAGATCAAGTGGATTTTCAATGAATAACTTATCCTCTCTATTGTCGAATGATGGACCAGCATCCTATGAGTCTTGTGAGTGATCAACAATGGGTGCATCGATGGATGAAGACACACACAAAATCATGGATGGCTGGTTCACCAAAGATGTTAGGAAAGAACAGAGGGGGCTTGGATGGAAGGGATTCCTCCTTTAGCGAGTGTTGATGCTCAAGCTCCCACTCATACTCTTCATGAATAACAATGCATATTGGTTGTGTAACACCAACTCCTTCAATGGGTTGTTCCTCGTTCACAATAAGTGAAGAGTCTGGAATGAATGAAAACAAGATAGTATCATCTAAAGGAACACCCGAGTGCAAAGATAGAGGTCGTATAATAGAATGCATATGAGAACTCGAAGGACTCACAACAAAATCTGTGTGAAAATTGAGTGAAGCAATGTTGGGAGAATGTGAAAGATGAACACGTGTATGAGCAGGATCTTCAACATCACTAGGCAATGGTAGACCTATTGAATGAGATGAAGGCAGACAGTTAGTTGAGACAGTGACTACATCTACATGAGATTGTGCAGCCCCATCAATGAAGAATGTTGAGTGAGGCTTGATCTCAAGCTTCTTCTTGGGATGAGCATATTTCTTAAGGAAATACTCGAACTGGTCCCAAAGATAGTAAAATTTCATCTAGCTCCTCGGAGCTTGAAATTTCAAGTCATGGAAGCACTGCCAAAAATCAATAACCGATTCATGCGGAGCCTTTCATTGATGTAATAGTTTTCGTTCAAGATGGTCTGGATCAAAATGATAAAAAGTGTCTTCAGTGAGATTATAGAAATTCTCAAGTAAGTGCACATTGTCAGTCACTAGGTTGAGCAACCATTGACGTGGAGATTCGCGAAGTGTGTGTGCAAGCAGCAAGATGGCTTGTTCATTAGAACACGCATATTCCTCATGAAGCATGGAAAAAAAGTCATGTAAGTACTCAGGCCAGGCAACTTCACCTTCACCATCATATGTGTAAGTGGACAAGAGATTGAAAAAATTCCCCCGTGATGGAGACATCTTCACAATTCGAAAAACATTGCGGAGGGAGAAGAGTGCAAGAATCCATGAAAGATATGCAAAGGTTCAAAATTGGATGAGAGGTCAGAACATGTCATATGGCCCTCCTTCTAGCACCAGAAATGTTGATGGTGCTGGACCTACAAACATGTCAAAGGGATCTCTTGGGTAAGGAGTCCCAAGTAGACCTCAAATCGTTTAGTGTAGGAGTCCCAGTGGTGGGTTGTAAAGCAATACCTTGACCGCAATGTCACATAGAGGAAAGTAAGATAACTCTATCAGTAGCAAGGATGTGACCTGGAATGAGTCAAGGAAGGTCTATGAGATGTTTCTAACATAGGTGGGTTGTGAGGAGTGTGACCCTTGGCAACGTGTAAGTGTACTCAGCTGGGAAGGGAACACATGAGCGAAGATGCATCACAAGTTGGAAAGAAGGTCAGTCCGATAATCCAAAGTGATTGTTAAACCAACAACACATCTACAACAAGATTCATATAATTGCAGACAAAAGTGTTCATACACAACTACGTAACTTAAACAAAATCCATTGCTACAACAACTAGAACAATCTAACTACAATAACAACATATGCATGGAAATGTGTTGGCTCTTGTTATATAAAGAAGTGTAAGTTCAAATCATACAATACATCCATGTAAACCTGCTATCCCCAACAGTGGAACATTATAGCCACATCCAGCTACTCCTCCAAAGAGATGAACTAGCTCGATCGAGTGGAGAAGCCAAGGCACATTACAATAGTGTCCAAGCTCTTTCCAAGATAGTCTTATCAAAAGCTTGGTTGACCAAAAGCCTATACAATGAGTTATGAGGGACTATTTATAGAAAATGGTGTGGTGGTCCTTGAAATTCCCCTTTGTGAATATTCAACTACCCTCATGACTCTTAATCTACTCTATGACTATCACATCCACTATTGACACTTGACTTACACTTGACATGACTCAACATTACAATGCACATGTACCCATGTGAACACAATGGCTTGAGCAAACCAAACTAGACATGACTCTGACTTAGATAACTATAGAAGTCCAAATTCTCAACATCCTCATGCTAATCAACAGTAAAATATTGATGCCAAACTCTGTAGTCCTTGTTAGTGTCCGTGTGTTTTGCGATGATATCCGTCTGAAACCTGACTTTTGCCTCCATAGTATCCGGGTACACTGCTCGGGCTCCTCTGTCCAACTTGTCTAAAAGAATGTACATCATTATCCTCAATGTGGCTGGACCAACAACATACTTATGCACGATGCCTGCACTGATAGGAAAGTTTGTGCTAGTGGCGATGTGCATCAACTCGTCGAAGTACAAGTCAAGCTCTAGTCGGACCAGCTTCTTTTTTTTCGCCTGGGTGAGAGTCCTAATTAATGGGATCACATGCGTGCACACCATAACATCCATAATCTTGAATACTCATGCATGGGAGGACTGTATGCTAGTGATGAACTGCAGGAGCTCTTCATAATTCCAGATCTCGATTTGGATACGTGCCTTCAGCTTAATTTCATTAACCCTCATCATCTTAGGCAAGTGAAGTGGGGATCCCTTGTACTTCATCATCCCTGTTTTCATGTCATCAACAACATCATGCATGTTTGTAAAGATGCCTGCTCTTCTAGCACATCATTGCTGCCATCCGTTAAGATGGATGACTACCTTATGAATGGTACCAAACTTGGAGTACAATGCATGCATAACTATGTCACGGAACAATACTTCATCTAGTATTGCCTTCTTCATTTCAGCTTGGGCGGACATTGTCACCAAGTCTCCTCCATGCTTGGATGTTTGTAGTTTGCTTGCCATTCGCTCATTCTCATCTATTAGGAAGCGAACACTTGAGCTAGTGGATTCTGCATACACTCTAGTTGCATCGTCCAAGGCAGCTAGATGTTTGCACACATCAGTCACGATCACTCGTTCCTCAACTTCCGCAACAGATGTTTGATCCTCCAGAGTTGACATTGAGAGACTGCACAACTCTATGTTGGGATTCATCAAACGAGATGTTGTGCATCTCTTCTTCAAACTGATCACCAAGGATCTCAGTGCCTCCTTGGTCATCTGATACTTTCTCAACATCTAGATGCATTGAAGTGGGTGAGTCAACCTCTTTTTGGTGAGGCATGAGGTCGGTGTCCTATTCCAATTCATGTTGCTCCATGTTTGTATCCAACTATTGAAGTGTTTGTTCTATCTCATGAGAAAAGTCTTTCCCCTGCGATGGTTCACCCTATTCTCCTGATGTCGACTGTTAAGATGAATAAACTACTTTTACAGGTGTTGCTTCATCTATTTGCACATGTTGCGCCTCCTGTTGTATCTGCTATTGCTATGCTTCCCTCTCCTATTTTCACATCTCTTGTTCCTTTCAGAGCTTCTCCCTCAGCTCATGCAACTCCTTCTCTGCTTCTTCCATTCTCTTCTTGTTCTTCTTCCTTCACACGATTCACTTTTTGTGTTGCTGCCTCTTTGCCTCTATACCATAGTTGATTTCTCTACAAGTGGATCTCCTTGAAACTTGTAGCTTTTCTCCTCCTCCATGTGATCGATAATATTCATATTCCCTTTGTCGCACATTGATATGCTTAGCTTTTCTTTCACTGCTGCTATTGCTGGTGCTCTCCTTGATGCTGCTTCACGTTGCTTCACTAACCACTTCACAACAAATCCAACCGGTTCATTGGGTCTCAAGAAACTCTAGCAATATATCCATGGGTCCTCCTCGGCCCAATGAAATTCCCCATAGATCTGGTTGAACTGAACTCTCGTGTAGTGATCTTTCTCAATGCAATGTGGGTGATACAGATTGTAGCTTCAGAGGTTTAATGGGTACTTCTTCATTAGTTCTGCGTCGACATCCACTTTCTTGATACTCTGGATCTCATATAACCCAATCCACAATGGAAGAGTAGGCCAAGGTGCCTTCTTTTTCTGATGCAGTCTAACTATCAATCCTGCCGAGAAGTGATATGCTAATTCCTGCATGACAAGTATGTCCACGGAAAACTTTGGTAGAACATGCAGAGGCTTCTCCGCACTGAACATTCAGATGAAAGTGTCAGACGATGAGGCATACCAATCTATAAAGCTTATCAGTGCCTCCATTGCTTACTTTGACATGCAGGGTGGATCCTATTCCAATATCATCTTGTACATAGGGGCAATAAAATGATCGAACAGTTGTGTGATTACTCCTTTGAAGCTGCATTCAGACAACAACTTGAAATATGTGTTCACAGTAATCTCTACCGGTGACCATGCCCACTACAAGCCCAAGAACTCCTATCGGGTGCATATTACATCTAGGATGTAGGTGGACATGTAAATATCTGCATGCATACCTCCAGGTTACTATCGAGCCTTCTTTACTTGCTCCTTCAGCAGATGAGCCAGTATGCCGAACAAGTTACATGGTTTTCCTTCTCTAGCCAATTGGTCTAGTGCAACCACCTAAATATGTGGGAAGGTTTTCATGCTTGCTTGGCCATACAATCGACAAGAAAATATGATCAAGTATTGGTACGCCATCCTTAGTGTCTTTGTCTTGTAGATCTGGGTGGGTGTCAACCTGAATCGAGCTAGCTCCTTTACCCAATTCTTTAGAATGTCTCTAGAGTTAGTATTACTGTGGGATAAGAATAATGGAGTCTCCATGACATTCATGGGCTCTGACATCTGAGACATCTCATCATAATCGCGTTCCCAAAAGGTCACAAGGATTAGTGTGGGAGACGATCCAGTGTATCATCTCTGTGAATGGGAACACGAGATATCTACATGAAATCTGGTACAATCCAGAATTGTGAATGTTCACGTACACCTGGTGGTCTTCGAAGTGTTCCCCAAAACTTCTTGCAAAAGTTTCGCTGACCTCTTGCCACTTCAGTTTGATATCCTCGTCTAGAGAGAGCTTTGCATCTTCATAGATCGGCAGACTAGAGGACACTTTCTCAACTGCCACTCCAGCTGCATTTCCATCAGTGTCATGTGATCCTGTTCTCTTGGAAGCCATTGAGATAGATGAACACCTAAAATATATAGAGACAAGCAACATGCATGGTAAGAAATCTATCAGTGAAAACAAAGCAACTCTGGGGAATGACACAGCACATACCTAGGAAACTGATGGGGAAGATTGTGCAATTTCTTCTGGGAGGCTCAATGACTGGCTGCCATAACTGCGTGAAAAGGTAGTTTGGGTTGTTTGGGAGGTAGGACTAGCTACTAGATCTGTGCAATGTGCAATCTAGACTGGCTACCAGCTGCTACGATTGCACAATGCGCAATTCCAGCTCAGACTAACTGCAAGCTCAGGGAATGCATTGCACAATTTTCTTGGCCAATAGTCACTTCCCCTCATAAATGCGTAAAACAGTCCTGCAGGGCAGTGTTGGGTAGAAATGCATATCTATGGAAAGGAAGGCAGAGCATTCCTTCCCCCAAATGTGCAATGGAGACCCAGTGAAGGAAGAGTCTGGGCCAAGGGTGGGCTGACTCGCTGATGGGAAACTGAATGAAAATAATATAGTGAATGCATGGAAAGAGTAAGTGAAAGTAGAAGTGATTAACAATGCATGCAAAACATGAATGAAATATTTAGCAAATAGATCAACATGCATGTGGGTGAGTCGGTTCGGTGGTTCGACGAATGTTCGTGCAAAACTGTTTCATGCATGCGACAACAGTGAGATAGAAATGAAAACTGAAATAGAGCTAGTAAAAGCTATTGTACTTGTAAACAACAACAAGCATTCAAAGAAGTCAAGCAAACAATACTCACACAAGCGAATACACAAAAAGTGACAAAAATGCTAAAAAAACAAGTTGAGGCCACTTACTCATGAATAGCGAAGCCGAATGTGTCAAAGAGTCCTGGATGTGATGTGGGATGTCAGAGCTCCAATATTGATGTGAAAGAATGAGATCTAATGCATCAAATAAATAAGTTTGGGCTCATGATGCACATGCTACAAATCTAGGAAGAAGCGACACTTGGAGGGAAGTTTCTAAAACAACTTTGCATGTAACCCTTGGTTGCTAAAAGTAGCTCCTTGAATCATGGGATTCCTTTTGCATGTTTCCTTTTGCTATTCTGGGAATAGAAAGTCATGCATGCATGCATGTCAAGTTTCCTTGGTCCCAGGTATAACTGGTCAACCAAATTGCTCATGCACGTAGATTCTCAACTGCTTAAGAAAAATGTGCATTTCAGGCTGGGAGTTGGGCTGACTTCCTAGGAGGTTTGCGTAATTTCTGGGTAGGGAAACTGACTGCTTTCCAGATTTTCACAAATTTTGAGTTGAGAAGACCTGCTGGGAAAATTTGTACAATTCCTGCTGGAGTGTTGGCTGACAGAATTACGCAATTCTAGAGCCCAACAGGCTACCACACAGAAATGCACAATTCCTGGAGGGAAGGTTGGTTTCCCTCCAAAAATGCACAATTTTCTTGGGGAAGCTGCTCAACCTACAACAATTGAGTGAGTGTCTATGAGTTTGCCAATATACGAAGACACCAAGATGATCTTAGACAAAGACATCAAGCTGAAATGGCAAGAGGTCAATGATGAATTCTCAGGCACATTTGGGGAAGATATTTAAGACTACCAAGTCTATGTGAACATTCAAAAATCCGTCTTGTACCGAATTACATGTAGGTTTCACGCATTCCCATGCATGAACATGATACAGTGGATCATCTCGCACACTGATCTCGAGACGATAACATTGAGCAGTGTTAGAAAAACAGAGATGTCTACCTTCAAGGCATAGGATTATCAATAATTACCACTTACAAAAGGCAGTGATCACCATGGAGACACCCTTAAGCATACCCAGTAGCAATACCAACTCTAGGAATATATTGAAGAACTGGGTGAAGGAGACAACCAAATTCAAGATGACACCCAACCAAATTTACAGGATGAAGATACTACAGAAGGAATATCAGTACTTGGTCATCTTTGCATGTCACTTGTATGGCCAAGAGAGAAAGGAGACCTTCTCACAGAGTTCAGTGATTGTGTTGGACGAACTGGCCAGTGAAGTCAAATCATGCAATTTGTCTGACATGTTGGCTCACATGCTGAAGGAACAAGTAGCAGGAGCTCAACAACTTTCCAAAGGTCAGCAAGAAGAAATCTACATGTCTGCTTACATCTTGGATGGAATCTGTGCCCGTGAGGAGTTCCCCAGTTTGAAATGGGCATGGAAATCAATGGAAACATCTGTGAACACTTATTGTAAACTATTTTCTAAATGTAGCTTCTGAGGAATCATCAAACAACTGTCAGATATTTTTGTCACCCTGGTGTACAAGATAATATTTGAGAAAGATCCACCTTGCATGTCAAAGGCAACGATTAAGGCACTAATCGACATATCATATTGCTATGCCTCACTGTCTAGCACCTTCATATGAATGTACAACACAGAGAAGCTTCCGCATGTTTTGCCGAAGTTTTCCATGGACAAGCTCGTCATGCAAGAAGTATCATACCACATCTTGGCAGGACTATCAACAAAGTTGCACCGGAAGAAGAAAGCACCTTAGCCCATTCTTTCAGTGTGGATTAGGTTGTATGAGATACAGAATCTCAAGCATGCGACTGCCGAGATAGAAGAGTTCAAGAAATATCCTTTCAGCACAAGAAGCTATAATCCATATGACTGACATTGTTTTGTGAAGGATCATTGCGCGAGAGTATAATTCTCGTGGATAGACGGGGCATATCATTGGGCTGAGGAAGACCCATGGAGATATTTTCACAGCTTCTCCAGGCCCAATGAATCGGTCAGCATCATTGTGGAATGGTTAGCAAAGTAGTGTGAAGTAGCATCTAGGAGAGCATCAACAACATCACCAGTAGAGGTAAACATACCGGCACAAGAAAAAGGAAAGAGAAAGATTGTTGACAACACAGAGGTAGAGAAAAGCTACAAGTTTAGAGCAGACCCACTTGTGCAGAAAGTAGCTTTAGAAACAGAAGCAAAGAGGCAATAGCGTGATAAGAGTACTGCACAAAGGCAGAGAGAAAAACTGAGAATGGAGGAAACAATGAAGGAGTTGCATGAGTTGAAAGAACAACTCTGGAAGCAACAGGAGTTGTGCAAATAGGAGAAGGAAGCACAACAAGGACAGATATAGCAGGTGGCACAACATGTATAGACAGATGAAATTGCAACAGTAGAAGTTGTTGACTCATTCAAGCAGTTGGCACAAAGTAGACAGGGTGAGAAGTCGCAGGGTCAGGACTTCGCTCAAGAGATTGAATGAGCACTTGAGCATATGGATACATCGATGGAGCAACTAGAGTTAGAGAAATACATCAACCTCATGCCTTACCACCAAGAGGTTGACCCACCAGATTCACTAGATCTGGAAGAAGAGAAAATCCCAAACGACTAAGGAGATACTAAGATCCTTGGAGACAATCCAGAAGAAGAGATGCACAAGATATCATTCGATGATCGCGGCATAGATTTGTGCAATCATGCAGTGTGTCTACTCCGGATGACCACACATCTCCTGCACATTTTGATGAACGAGTGATCGTATCTCACATGCGTAAGAATCTACGAGGATTGGTCGATGCTATCAGAGCATATGTCGAAGCCACTAGGTCGAGCGTTTTCTTCTTGATAGCGAAGAATGAGCGAATGGCTGAGTTACAAATGACCAAGCGGGGAGGAGAACTGGTTACAACATCCACGCGAGCAAAGCTGAAGAAGGTGATACTCGATGAAGTATCATCCCTTGAGACAGTCATGCAGGCATTGTATTCCAAATTTTCTACCATGCATAAGGTAGTTGTCCATCTCAATGGTTAGCAGAAGCGATGTACTAATAGAGCACGTATCTTGTCAAACTTGCATACTGTTCTTGACCACATGCAAACATGGACAATGAGATATAAGGGAGCCCTATTACACTTGCCCAAGATGATGAAGCCTAGAGCGGTTGAGCTAAACGCACGTATTCGAGTCAGATCCAGAACTATGAAGAACTCCCACAACTCATCACTAGTTTGCAAGCTTCTCATGCATGGGTATTTGGAAGCATGGGTGTTGTTATGTGTGTACATACGATCCAATCTATTGGGAAACTCACTGGGGCAAAGATAAAGGCACAAGTCCAACTGGAGCTTGACTCGTACTTTGACGAGTTGATGCGCATAGCCACCAATGCTGACTTGGCTATCAATGCAAACACCATGCATTAGTATGTTGCTGGTCCAGCCACATTTAAGACAACGATGCACATGTTATTATACGAGTTGGATAGAGGAGCTAGAGTAGTGTACCCGGAAGCAACAGAGGAAAGAGTTCATTTCCAGAAATATGTCACCACAGAGTACACAGACACCATCGTGCACTACCGAGATTGGAATCATTTCGCTACTGTCGACCATCATGAGGATGCTAAAGAGCTGGTCTTCCCACAGTTGTCCGAGTCATAGTGACGCCTTGCATGGCTTGCTCAAGCCTATTTGTCTCACATGGGTACATGTGAAAATTGTATGTAACATCTTGTCAAGTAGAAGTTCAAGTGTGACAGTTGAATGTAACAGTCATCGAGTAGTTAAAGAGTCATGAGGGTAGATGAACAGTCACAAAGGGGAATTTCAAGGGTCACCCCACCCTTTGCTATATATAGTCCCTCATAACTCATTGTAGAGGCTTTTTTTCAACAAAGCTTCCAATAGGAGTATCTTAGAGGAAGATTGGAGAGTATTGTAATGAGCCTTGGCTTCTCCACAATGTAAAGCTAGTATAGCTCTTTGGAGGAGCAGGTGAGCCTTGGCTTCTCCAAAGTCTAGAGCTAGTACATCTCTTTGGAGGAGAAGGTGGCAGTGACTATAACGTTCTACTATCAGGACTAGTGGTTGGTCATGGTTGTACTATATGATTGGAACTTTCACTTCTTAATATAACAAAGCCAACACGTTTCATGCATATGTTGTTATTTTATTATAATTATCTTGTTTACTCTAATGATATATGTATTTGTTTTCTTACACATGTGTGTATAGAATCTTTCTTTATATGTATGTATGAATCCTATGAAATGTGTTGTTGGTTTAATCATCACTTTTGATTTTCAGCTTACCATCTTTCTAGTTTTTTATTCATCTTCGCTCGTGTGTTCCCTTCTTAACCACATGATTTCATAGGCTTCAAAAGGGTACAATCTCCTTAGTTTCCGCATGATAGAACCATTCATACACCTTCCTTGGCTTGCTGTGCATGTCACACCCATACTACCAATAGGGACATCTTAATTGCCTCTACGCGTAACCGTGATCAAGGTGATTTGTACGACCCACTTATGGAACTCCTACACTGAATAGTCCGAGGTCTAGTTGGGACTTATTACTGGGGAGATCCCCTGACATGTTGGCGGGTCCATGACCATTAACACAATCATAAATTTCAATTTGGAGACAAAGTTTTGTTATATATTAGCAAAGAGAGACTTCAAGGTGAAGGTAAAAAGCTGAAGCCAATCCATTATGGTCTTTTAAAATTTTGGAAAAGATCTGAAACAATGCATTTAAGATAGATTTGCCTTCTTATATGCAAATATGCTAGGTTTTAATGTTGAGAATTTAAGATTGTTTGAGCCTTCTTTGATTGATGATCAAGGAGAGCATGTTCAGTTGCCATGAATAGAGGATTTCTCACTAGAATATCTTGATGAACTTCAGCAAGATCTCATACTTGAAATAAGAACCAAAACTTCGAAGAGAGGGAATGTCGAATACCTTCAAGTGCGACTCAAGGGACAAAAACCTTGTAATGCCAAATGGTTGCAGATTAAGAAGGTGAGGGAGTTGTACCCTCACCAACTGAATAATGGATAGTATCTTTTGTGGTCCAAAAGGCTTCCAGTGAGAAGGAATAATCAAGTGCTCAGTATTTAGCTCAAAAGTCAAAGTTAGAATCACTCAAAACCTAAACAATCGCATCCGTCTCAGCAATACGATCCCAATGCAACTCGTTTCACTATAAAATTGAGCTCCTATGAGGAAGATATCATGTTCGGTACGCTTTGCCAAATAATGGAATTTTACAAAAAAAAGGTAGAGTCACTACTGAGTCAACAATTTGCACTGATGACGTGGCAGGTGACTGGGTAGGTCAACAGGATGGTCAAGGGCCAGTAAGGTTTCACCAAGTGTCATATTGTGGTTGGTTGACGAGTTGATGATTTGGCTTGTTCACATTGAATGGAGGTGGACTAGTGAGGAGGGGACATGTGGAAAGCCCGAAGGTTGCCATGTGTCCCTCCCCAAAGGTCGGATATATCGGCGCGCAATAAAATTTTATGGTAGGCCAGGGGGTCAAACATGAGACCTGCACTACACAAAATCCAATTCTTGCCACTACACCTGTGCTTTGGTTATTAATATATTATGGTTTAATTTTATATTTTATGTGATATTTCTTGGCGTTGGGGGGAGGAGGGAGCCAGCTTGCGATCTATCCCCTTCATCTGTGAGCACAACCCTTAAGACTGATGGCTAAGGTAAATGGTTAACCAAAAACCCTGGCACTTACCATAGTTGCTGACATTTATACCACCATGTCGCCACTACCATTTAAACCATGGGTTAACGACTTACCATAAAAATGCCATTAAACACGCTTAATGTGCTAATTCATCTTAATGATTAATTAAAATTTGCTTATCAACTAACTAATCCATATTTAATATGGCGACAAGTTTGGCGGTGCCCCCAATTTTGGTGTTAACTCCATATTTAGTGGAGTTAACTTGAGTTCCTTCAGTTTTATTCGAGTTTTACTAGGAGAAATTGATTTTTCCATAACTTTTGGAAAATTCGACCAAGTGGGGATCAGGAAAAGGTATTCCTGGATGATTTTGATGTTTTGAGCACATTGAAGCAAGTTTCAGGAGAAATAGAGCATTGAAAACTACAGTGTTTCAATTTTGAGCTAATACAGATGCCCAAGCCATGGAAGTTGTTCCAAAGAGATCTAGTCTAGGATGGGTGAACTCCTTCATAAAAACACATTACTTTCATGCTATTTTGCTCCTGAATTTGACATAAAACTTGACAAATTTTACCTATTATATTCACAAACACCATAAAGGAAACCTATGCACATGCAGCAAATGATAAGCAGTTGTTTTTTATTCTAAAGGTTAAATGAGCACATCAAAAGTAACATTCAACAATAGATCAGGGTCCATAGACAAAGTTTGAAAACTTTAGGCATTCAATAATATAAGAAGCTGTTATGGAACCAACTCACAAAAAGATAGAAAAGATGGATGAACACCTTAGAAATCAGCCTCTTCGTGGGGGAAACCTCCTTTACATTACACAAATGAACAATTCTTGGTTGATACAAATGACAATACCTCCTTTCTATATATAAGAGTCTAAGGGGGTTGCACTAATAACAATAATGGGTTACACTAGTAGTATAGGGACCTAACATGCCCCTCTCCTTCAAAAAGTGTTGTCCTCAATGCTTGAGTAGTTCTTGATGCTTCTGTATAAAATTCTTGTCCTCCCATGTGGAATCTTCAGTGAGTAAGTTATTCCACTTGATGAGATACTCTAAAATTGATCGATTCGTAGCTGTTGGGTTCTTTTCTCTGTGACTGCTCCAAGTTCCAATATGATTATTCCTTCCACGTCAAGTTTTGGCAATATTGTTTGAACTGGGATCTTTTGCAACCGTTGAATGAGTGGCACACTTCTTCATCCTTCTTCCATTCATCCCTCTCTTTGTTTATCCAATCTAGTTGGATAATAGAAATAACACAAAACAATGCTTCCACATCCTCATCCCTTCTTGAGAGTGCATCTACAACAACATTTGGCTTCCCATTTTTGTAAATGATTTCAAAATCATAACCCAACATATTTGTGACACATTTTTTATTTTATTCTAAAGACAATATTTGTTCTAAAAACTATTTCAGACTATCATGATGCAATTTTACCTTGAAGTCTCTTCCCATTAGGTAAGGTCACCATTTCTTAAGTGCATGTAGTATTGCCAACGTTTCCTTCTCATCAATATCTTTCTTGAGATGTAGTCATAAAAATACCCAATCACCTACATCAAAATTTCTTTCACTGCAATGTTGATATGCCTCTTGTTTCATTCAATTCTACACCAACGTGGCATTATCCTTTAAAAGTTGGAGAACTTGTTGTTGATGCTTGATTTAATCTTTCACTGCTTGAACCTTTTTCTTCTTGCTATGTCCTTCTATATTGAGAGTTTGAGTGGTAATTTCTTCCAATGCATTACAAGATATGGTCGGATTCATTTCTTGATGCTCGATGTGATCTTTCACTTCTTGAACATTTTTCTTCTTGATATGTCCTTCTATCTTGATAGTTTGAGGAGTGGTAATTCTGACCAATGCATTACAAGATATGCTAGGATTCATTTCTTCTTTCACGATGTGATATTTCACTTCTTGAACCTTTTTCTCCCTGATATGTCCTTCTATCTTGAGAGTTTGAGGAGTGGTAATTATTTCCAATTCATTAGAAGATATGGTCAGATTCATTTCTTCTTTCTCTAGGGTTGGTTCCTGGTGTATATCCTCTTCTTTTGATGTTTCTTGATCCTTTCCTTCCTCCTCTTCATAATCCATGTAAAATAATTTCTTCTCAACACACTTATGACCTTTAGTGTATTTTCTATCACAATTGTAACAAAGCTCTTTGTCTCTTTTTTCTTCCAATTATTGTGGTGTAAGCCTTGTAGGTTGTGGAAGGCTAAGAGAAAAAACACTTCCATAATTATAGTCATGAGTGCTGGGATTCCTTGTTTCAGCTCCTTTTTTCACTTTGTAGGAGCTCGATTTTAAATCTAATGTATCTCTTTAATTTTAGATCTCCAAGGTCTGAAATTGCTTCTTGTGGTAACCCTCTGAGTAATATTTCTAACCCCACAAGTCTGATCAAGATTCGATTCTCCAATGAAGTGTTATGCCAAATCTCCCATGATGACCTAAGTATAGACTAGTTCAGTAGAGCGAGCTTGTATGACGTGCCTCGGGTCACTGTTTCAACCTTAGATTCTGAAAATGACCCCCAAACAACTACAATCCGTCCTCTTTTTGTAACTTCTTACGAAAATTCAATTTGATGCTTAAAGAAAAAGTTATGATGATTTTCCCAAGGTGACCTGTTTGGAATGTAATTCAGGGGTCTACAAAAACCCTAACTTCCTCAGATTATATCTCCGAAGATATAGTGATACAGGATCTAAAATTCGGAACCAAGGTTTAGACCTATTCCTTCTCAAATGGGATTTTTTTTAGCTTTTGAAACTTCGTAGCAAAAGAGTTATAGTGAAAAATCCGTGATGACCTATTTTAGATGAAATTCTGGAGCTTGCTAAAACCCTAACTTCATGAGATGATAACTTCGAAAATATAGCGATACAAGATCTGAAATTTGGACCTGATGTTCAGCGAGATTTCATCTCAAACGTTTTTTTTTTTAGCTTCTGAAACGTCACAGAGAAAATGTTATAGAAAAAATTCAACGGTGAGCTATTTGGAGCAACGAAACCTTAGAATCCAGAGCTGTAATACCAAATGTTATGGAACCAGCTCACAAAAAGATAGAAAAGATAGATGAATGCCTTAAAAATCAGCCTCTTCGAGGGGACAACCTCCTTTACAATACACAAATGAACAATTCTTGGATGATACAATTGACAAGACCTTCTTTCTATATATAGGAATCTAAGGGGTCATAATATAATTAGAGACGACATAAAAATAATAATCCAAGGGCACAATAATAATAGTACAGGGCTTCTATGGGGCACAATAATAATAATATGGGGACTACATGGGCACAACAATATAATAAGGGGGTTGTACTAATAACAATAAGGGGTTACACTAGTAGTATAGGGACCTAACAGAAGCTTGTTGATTTGGAAGCCTAGTGCTTGGGGAATTTTCCATTATACTAGTAATAGAGGAAAACTTCAAAGATGGCAATCCATTTTTTTTGATGAAAAATTGTCTGAGATTAGAAGCTAAAAATGGAGGTCGTGTGACTAGCAAGTTTGAAACAATGTGAAATGTAAGAGGTTTCTCCATAATCAAAGTTGATGTGGCCAACACACAGTTAAATGAACAATTTCTGCAATCTCTAATCATCAAAATACAATATTTCGATCAAGGTCTTCATGTGCTAAGAAGTTTTCGATTGTAACAAATCATAATTTAGAATAACCTTGTATATCTCAGAATAGCTAAAGGAGATTTCAAATTGTTACTATATTGTTTTCTTAGTTTAATTGGGTTTTATTTATATATGAAGTGGGAGTGAGAAAGTAATCCTGTCGATAACCATGCTCCTATTAGCCAACCAAACAATATTATTAATTTTCCAAAAAACAAAAATTATGACAATTTGTCAAGAAATAAAAAAAAAAGCCACGGAACAAGATGGTAGATATGAGTCTTAAATATCAAAATCCATATAAAAGTTCATATCGTTAAAATTACCCATTTCCTTAGATGTTGCAAAGGAAAATTCATAAGGTCATAGCATATAACAATAATTAATTCTTCTTTGACAACTGTTGAAAGACATCAAAATATGAACAAAAGGCAAGGACTATGCTACAATGAAATCTTACTGCAATAATGCTTCCTTGAGCCTTAGAAATCATGAGGCTTATGTTGAAGCTAAAGACCTTGTTTGATTATGCCAACAAGAATGCCTCGGAAGTAAAGAAATAGATCATGATTTTCCACCCTCGAAATCAAAGGTTGTTTTGGTACAATTCCACCATATTTAGTCTTGATCACTCTGTCTTGTTGTAGACAACCTTAATCAGTACAAATATTTTTTTTTATAGTTTGAAACATGTATCTACAAAGGACTATATCAATTTTGTTAATAAATTTTGAATTTCTATATGAATTACGATCCACCCTTGGATAAAAATGCACATATCTCCAATCTAGAAATTGAACCTAAGAATAGCAACTACACCTCTTATTGAGAAAATTGCATGTGTTTCTCTTTTGAATGTTGACCCACCTCTGTATTATTTCCTTCATGATGCTTGAAACTATTCAAAATATCACTCTGCTCTTTACTAATAATCTCCTTGGTGTTTTCCATGTTCTTGTTTTAATCCAACATATTATGTTATGTAAATGTAACCCATGTCACATAATTGAAAAGAATGTAGAGATCATTCAACAACATTTAAACGATGTTATATTGAAAATCAAGTAAGTGTGGTCTATAAGCACAATACATCAAAAGATGACACCTCACCTTGGTTTTAAAATAATGGCCGAAAAATTTATATAACCTAATCATCTATTTGACTAGTAAAAACATGAAAGAGTTATTGCAAATTTTTAATTTTTTACAAGAAACATATGGATAAATTTTTGGAAAAAAATTGGATGAATAACATGCATGTGGAAATTTCACATAGTGACCTTTGTGGTCCCATGAGAATGTCATCATTGTTAAGTGCAAATTATTTTACGACATCCATAAACCATGCTATAATGAAATCTTACTACAATACTACTTCCTTGAGACTTAAAAATCATGAGGCCTATGTTGAAGTTAAAGGCCTTGTCTGATTATGCCAACATGAATTCCTCGTAAATAAAGAAATAGATTGTGATTTGCTACTTTTGAAATCAGATTTAAATGTTTCTATATGCAACAACTACCTATTGCATTTATAGAGAAATTCACAATAGAGTATCAAACTTTTCTTATCATATTTAAATGCTCCTATTTGCAACAACTACATAGGGAGTAGATTTATCACAGGTTTTTCATTGAAGAACTTTAACAAGTAGAAGGGATTAATTTCTTACTCGCGAAGTACTTGAAATATATTCATGGGTTATATTAAAGATTAACAAGTTGAACAGTTCCACAAATCAAGATTTAGTTGACACGGTGAAAAAACTTTCAAGCATCTAATATTAGATCTAATAATGTAGAAGAGTATAGAGTGGCAACTGGGGATACTCAACTAGTGCACAGATAACTTAAGTTTCTAACTACGAAACTTGCTCAACAACTAACATACTGCCAAGTTAAATTACATAATAACGAAGAAAATAAATTCCACCTCTCCCTCTAACTCTAACTTCCCCCTTCTATTGAGTAGCCTCTATAAATATTATGAGAGATTTGCAACAACTTCCTCATTAACAACACCTCCAAATGGGGTTTTCTTTGAAGAGATTAATTACTTTTGAAGTATCTGCAATATGTTCATGAGTTATATTAAAGATTAACATGTTGAACGGTTGCACAAATCAAGATTCAGTTGACAATTAAAGTATTGGGATGTAATGATATAAGAACTTTCAATCATCTAACATTGGATTTGATAGATTTGATAGTGAAGAAGAGTGCAAAGTGGCAGGTGGGGGAGTTGTTCCGAGAGTTATTCCAATAAATATATAAAACTTACCATCTATCTTAAATATATTATTATAATTTTGTATAAAATTTATAAATATTTGAAAAAACCATTTCTCTTATATTTTTTATATTTTCATTCTCCTTTTTTTTGACAATAATAAATAATAAACCATAAAAAATAATGAGAATTTTGAATGAGACCATTATCGATTCAAAATATACTGTATATAGGTAAAAAAATAAATATGAGTATATCACATCCATTTATAAATGTGTAACACTCTTTAATGAGTATATGTGTATACAGTAGAGATTTCATTGATTTTGAATTTCAATCAAATATTAGAGCATTGACCTAAATATCAATAGCTCACTAGATTAATATGACAGGTTATAATAGCGAAAATATGCATATAAGACAGATTTAGATTGTTAGACTAGCGAAATTAGTGAAGAGAAGGAAAAAAAAATTCATAATAGAGTTTCAATTCAATTCTATTCCATCCCCACTGGAATTAACATAGATCTATCTTCCTCCAACTTCGAAAACTAAATGAAAATTTGGATCTCATGACACTCCAATGGAAATTAATGGAAATTACAACAAAACTTTCATTTTGCTACTCTATAAATGTGAATGAGTTATGTAAACTATGAGATGAGGTCAGTATATGATATGCAAACTTCAAGAGATCATCACGGTTCATGGTTACCCTTTTACTTCGGCAGCCTCATACAAATGTGGTGGCAATACTAAAAAGTTAAATTACAAAAGAACGAAGAAAATAGATTACACCTCTCCCTCCAACTCTAACTTCTGCCTTCTGTTGAGTATCCTTGACAAATATTACAAGAGATACAACCCCTCCAAATGGGGATTTCATTGAAGAACTTTAACACGTGGAAAGGATTAACAACTTGAACTGTTGCAAAAATCAAGATTGAGTTTCAGTCATCTAACATTACAATTCATAGTGCAGAAGAATGACAAGTAGCAGGTATAAGAGTTCTTCCCACAAAAAACACCTTACTGAATAAATATATAAAATTTATAATCTATCTAAAAATGACAATCTGGTTTAAATATATTATTATAATTTTGTATAAAACTTTTAAATATTTAAAAGAAAAACCATTTCAAATATATTTTTTATATTTTCGTTTTCATTTAATCTTACATATATTATAAAATACAATAATAAAAAATAAACTATAAAAATAATGATAATTTATTTTGTATAAAACCATTTTGAATTCAGAATGTTATATATATATATAAAATAACACAATTAAATATAAAATAAACTCTTATCTAATATTATAAGACCATTAATCATAAAGTTTCTGCGAGGGTGTGCACTATGTATCATTGAATTAGTTAGTCGTTTCACTTCAAACATGACAGATACTTGTAAATGGATGTGTGCACATATGTATCATTGAATTAATTATGATCATAGTGCACACTTAGAAACATGACAGATACTTGTAAATGGATGTGTAATAAATGGATGTGATATTATATCACATCCATTTACAAGTATCTGCCATGTTTGAAGTGAAACGACTAACTAATTCAATGATACATAGTGCACACCTTCTTAGAAACTTTATGATTAATGGTATTATAATATTAGATGATTGAAGTGAAACGACTAACTAATTCAATGATACATAGTGCACACCCTCATAGAAACTTTATGATTAATGGTATTATAATATTAGATGAGAGTTTATTTTATATTTAATTGCGTTATAATATTAACTAACCAGCCACTTTAAATGATCAGATAATATGACCCAATTTTATAGGTTTTTGTTTATACTATTAATGTCTTAAATATTTACAAGAGATTTTAACATTTTAACATCGATCATATTATTTATGAGAACTGAGAACTGAAATTAGATGGGAGGATTCCAATTCTATTTACAAGTATCTGCCATGTTTGAAGTGAAACGACTAACTAATTCAATGATACATAGTGCACACCCTCTTAGAAACTTTATGATTAATGGTATTATAATACTAGATGAGAGTTTATTTTATATTTAATTGCGTTATAATATTAACTAACTAGCCACTTTAAATGATTAGATACCATGACCCAATTTTATATGTTTTTGTTTATACTATTAATGTCTTAAATATTTATAAGAGATTTTAACATTTTAACATCGATCATATTATTTAGGAGAACTGAGAACTGAAATTAGATGGGAGGATTCCAATTCTCCTTTCCAACTACTTATTATATTAATTTATAATTTTTTTCTTTAAAAGATTAACTTTTATAATAAAAAAATATTAATATATAAATATTATGTTTTTAAATTTTAATTTAAAAATATATTAATAATTATAAAACACATTCCATAAAAATGCAATTTAATATTTAGGAATATATTATGGTTTATGGAAAAGATACAAAATTTCATAGGGAAAAAAAATTAAGTACGTGTCTAATGGAAATCTATTGTAGAAAAGTCAGCCAAAAAGTACTGAAATTATGATTTATTGCATTTAAAATTACATACAATATAATATACATAAATATATTTATAGTAAGTTAATTATATCACTTCAGAAAATAGATTACATTATTAATTATCCAAATGGATTGGCCTTACTCTACCAGAAAGGAAACCAAAGTTATTGGGAAGTTTATGAAAATTTAGACTATTGTAACACCCTTCCCTTGTCTATTACATTATTGTAAACCTAAGCTAAGTTAAAGCTAGGTATGATATCCTCCCTTTTGTGTTAAAGGTTGTAGACCTAAGATGAGGAAAGCTAGATGATATGTAATATGAAAAGAAAATGTATTATTAAATAAATTAATAAAATAAATCACTTGGAGGGTGGAGCACCAAGACAGAGAAGATGCTTGCCAAATCCCATGAGGAATGAGATAGAGATGAATCTTTCATGATAAGCTTCTAGATGTGATTCTAGATAAGCTTGGATGGATTATATATCCATTGGATGGATGGGAGATAAAGATCCATCAGACATAAAATCTTTGCGGGAGATAAATGCAAGATTTTATGTGGAAAAGCGTTGTGGCAGATAAAGATGAGCTTTTCTGGATAACACCTAGGCAAATGGAGAAATCCATAAAGTAGGATGCTGCTAATGGTAACTAAATCATGAAAGTGGGTATTAAATACCCAGCGCATCGATCAACTGAGACAGTTGATCCTTGGCAAGATCTTCGACTCGGGAGGAATCAGAGGTGATTCATGGTTGGGTGGTGGTGCTCCCCACTCCAGGTGAGGTTTTAGTTCGTGTTAGATGCGTGTGATGTTTGTATGATGAATCTTACTCTCTATCTCTCTCTATTATAGTTTATAGTTTGTTTAGGAGAATATTTTCATAAGTTTCTGTTATTGTTCCAGTTTTTCTATGAGAGGATTTCCTATGCTTCCTCACCATGAGAATGTCGCGCAAATTAGATAGGATTATGTATTAATAGAATTAATGGTGTTTTCCTCTACTCTAATGAGATTCACTTGAATGGTATGGGTTCTATATTAATCCTTACTTGTTATGAGGTTAAAACAGTTAGCTGAGATATGCTGATGATTGATTTCTTATCTCTATTTCATACCATTGAAATGGTTAACCCATGTAGCTCAGTTGTATAGTTAAGGTATTGTCTATATGGAAATAATTGGCACCTTACGTATTTGACCTTTAATGTATATGAGAAATGGTGGAATCAGGGTAATTAGCTATTGTTACTGGTGTCACAATGTTAGATTTCTCATGATCGACTTGCATGTGGCCTTCTAGTGTGAAGTTATCAGTAGAAGTACATTAAATGAAATGACTATTTTAATACCCATGCAGGGTAGTATATTGCACATAATTAGATTACCTGTGCTAATGGGTTACTATGAATGTGATGACAGTATTATACATATGACCTCTTTTACATCCAAGAATAGTGTTAATAGCAAAAGCAATATGGTCTATGTTGAGATTATGCGTGATGAATGTGGATACTCTAACTGATGATATTACATCCACTATAGAGACATGGTATGCTCATAATGCTCTAAAGTAATATCTGCTTATGCATACTCACCAATTGAGGAAATAATGTTTCCTATTTTATGACTAATGGGTTAAGTATCTATGTTGCATGTATAACTAGTATGCATGGGAATGAAAGACTGGTCAATAACGTAGAGTACACTACAATGATCATGAAATTAATGTCCACTAGTGCTGGTGAAGATTTACCCAGATATTTTGATAGGATGCCTACCATCATAAGTTCAGTGGTCAATCACATACATCAGACATGTTAATGAATCTAAGGTTCCATATAAGAGAACTAGTAAAACAATTAATGAGAAATATGTATTGTTGCCTAATAGTAATATGGCTGAGGTAATTTTAGAAGACAAGATCTACAAGAAGGGGTAAAGCTTTACATATGAATGAACTAAAAATTTCAAAATTTATGGGTCCTAGAGGATAAATTCTTAGGTAGGCTAAGGAGGTTTGTTACAAATGGTATCGGAGCTTCGAGTTCAAACCTTTCGACCAATGGGCCAATCTTTGGAATATGACTAAGGATAAGAAATAATCCAAAATTTAAAAAAGAAATAAGAGAGCCCATAGTCAATTATATAAGCGACGCATACGCTAACGCTACAAAGCAAGGACACCAATTGACTTGTATGAAATAAGCCTTATCTCCCTCGCATGCCTACTCCGTAGCCACATTAATACAAGAATAGATGTGCCTTCACCTAAATGCATTTAATTTATGTTTATGGATAAAGATCATTTCATTTTCTGAAGACGTGCAAACATTTATGTTACAATTGTTACATAATTATAGAACCTTAAAATAGGATGGAACGAATATATCTATAATGTAAAGCTAATGTGTACATAATTTGGGCGTGTCAAATGATCATAGGTATGACAACCTTCATAATTTTTATATCCTAGATGTTATCTATGAAAAAAAAATCCGGTATTAGCTATTGATGAGTTTTCCATATCATCTATGGAGATGAAGTTATTGGCTATGCGTCGGCCAAATAGAAAACAGATACACACAACCTTCACAATTTTAAAATGTTAATAGCTGTGAAATATTGCTTTCATCCCTGTAACAATTTTGCACGCCACATGTGATTAACATTATAGTCTATGTGTACATCAATTACACCAGGAATACGAATACAAATTGCGTGTTTTTAATTGTGATATTTTGGAAAGTTTTTTTTTTTTGTTGATGTTCCCATTTATGTAGCTTGGCATTGACATATGCATGAATATTTCATATGAAGAAGTCGGACTACGAGTGTTAATTAGAAACTGAGGATCTGAGCTAGTTCCTTAAAAACAGATGACCTTGTCGGTAATGTTGATGCCAATAAAGCTGCATTCAGACATTTAGATCAGGAAGTAGGTCATTCATTGTCTTTACGATCAGTGGGTAAAGCAATGGAACACACCAAAATAAAGGAGAAAGGAAGTCAAGATCCTTGTTTCCTTTTTGAGGCCAGAGAAAGCAGCGTTTTATTTTTTTAGATTGACATTTAGAAGGTTTCTTAATTAGTATGTACACCGATGAGGTTGATTATAGACCATGTTTTGTGTGTAAACAACAACATAAAATCATGTCTGTTGTTTCTTCTTTTTGTTATGCTGCCTCTTGGGTGACTTGTCACATTTTGGAGGTATGCGAGTTGGCGACAAAGCCAACGATACTGTTCCATGGAAGGATTAGAGAAAATACGTAGCATTGCGGTTTCCCTTCCTATGTCAACTGTGGTTCTCCCATTCGCATGCTTATCCGATGATCTAAAGGCATTCAAAAGCATATGGAGTGGGATAATGGTTATGCTTTCTTGGTTCTGGGGAAACAATGTGAGTATCCACCGTATCTTAGAAAATGTGACTTGCATGATGGAGTATGGAAATGCTAAGTCAAATGAGCAAGCAAAGCTATCGGCCAGTAGATGGCAGCTTGTTGCGAGTGGTTATGACAGAATTGCATCCTTCATACAGAGATAGCACCAATTTTCATGCATAAGCTGTGTGCAGTTATGGAGTACCTTACACCTGATAGGGGGGTTAGATGGGAAAATAATAGTATAGAAAAAAAATTGCAATGGGGATTATATCATAATGCAACACTGCAATAGATATCAGTCGATGCAGTGAATGTTATATATATAAACAAAGTTTAGTAAAAAAATCTTGATATATGTGGGAACTTTTATAAGTTGTTCACTCGAATCAAATACTACGACAAAACCAAGGATGGGGAAGTTTCGTGGTTACCTTCCCAATCAAAAGTTGATAGCAAACGAGCATCGTGGGACAAACGATTACTATCTGAAAGGAATGATTAAGAAATTCAAATCCTTTTTTTTTACATTAATGTTGCAGGCATCACAACAATATGTGGTGGCAGATTTGATGTCTGCAAACTATTCCAACTAAAAATTCACTACGTGATTGGATGGACAAATGTAGACTTCAATAGTTGCTACAATATTGTCATCTCCTTTAGAAGGTTTCATGTTTTCCGAGGCTTTAGAATCCAAAATATGAAATTGAGTCCATTTGTGAAGAGTAAGGTGCATGGCTGGTTTAAGTTTGATGACCCAAGGATGACCATTGGCCCTTTTGTTTATAAAACATGGTTCATATACAATTTAATGTAATTATAGACATATGATTCTTGGCATACTATGTATATCTATTGTAATGAGTCAATTTAATTTACAATCTAGTTAGACATCATAGTGTGCTGAAAATGAGATTTTAGTGAATGATATAATTTTACAGTCTCCTTTTGAAGTTCTGTTGAGAAGTCATACTTATCAGCTAGTAGATCCAAGAATTTAGTGTACATGCTTTATTTATGATGAGTTAATTAAGGTATTATGGGCATTGTGTGCTTATAAAGTTGTCATATATATGTAGGAAAAGATAATTGGATATCATCATGCATTTAGTTTATTGGAAGGATGACTGTATTCTAGGAATATTTATTTAATGTGCCTTATTCTAGATTGCATAAATGTAAGGTACCTGAGCTAGAATATTTCTTATACTCTCAAGGTGTCTAGATGAAGTTGTAAGAAAAATTTTACGTGAAGGCTCGACTCTAATAGAGACAACGATCATGCACCTTATTGATAGGGGAACTATGCCCTAGCATGGGTCTTAACATTGACATGTCACTGGATTCACCACTGAACCATTTCCCCACCAGCATATATGTATCTAATTACTGAATAAGGTCATAAACAATATAATATAGATAATAAATTTTCTACATTATCTGTTAGAGAACTCATAGTTGTAAAGCATGCTTGGTTTCTTGTAGGAGTTCAAATATTTCCATGTATCTTTATCTAGTACCTGGTACATCAAAGCTTTTCGCTACTTCAGGAGGATGCCATTTTGATCAAAGTTAAACCGAGAGTTTACTTTTTATCAGTGGTCTAGAGACTCCAAATAAATGGCATTGTTCTGAAATTTTGTGACTTTTGAAATGTACTAAATTTTGAATTTCGTGTGCATTTTATTTTAGTATATGATGTATTAAACTTTGAATTTCATGCATCTTTTATCATAGTTGGATTGAAATTTAATCTACGATATGATTCCACTTTGTTTCAAAACTTTCTTTATTATTTAAAAACCTATAACCTTTTTATCCTAATGATTTTATATTGAATAGTACCAAGAGGTTATTGTATTTTGTATAGCTCTCATACTAAAGGAACTTACCAACTTCCTGTAAATTATGCTTAATGAAATTCCTACTAGTGGTTAATGTGAATGTTGCTCAATTACTGCATTTAATCTTAGTAAACAATTGGCTTAGCCAGCGTAAACATTGCTAAAGCATTGAGTGAACAGTCTTCACATAATTATAGTTTGTCAGTCATTTTATGATGAGACTATAGATATTATTCTGGAGTCAACATGTGTTGTCTGTAGCCACATTAGGTGTATTTCAATTGTTGATTTTGAAGCATACTTTGTCATGCTAGAGCATGCAAAACCTTAGTTATAAGATAAGTCAATATATATTTGAGGATTCACTAAAATTTTGAATTTATATGTATGGATTGTAACTATTAATGAGGCTTCATTTATGAATATGAATGATAGTCCCTCTGGAATTTAAAACCTGTTTGGTTTATGCAACGCATTCAATGATCTGTCTCCCCTCTGGTGGTTGACAGTAAGTGGTGGACTAACATGAGAAATCTTTGCATTAGCAGAATGAATGAATTCAATTGTTGCTACTTGTGTTAATGGTTTATGAGTTGAGTTTAGAGGAACGCTTGAGACCTCTTTTTTGGTACTTGATTATTACAATGTTTAGTATGGAACATAGTATGCTTCTAATGGACAACTAGATAAATATTTATACATTAAATCAACATGTATAATGATTCCGTAAATAAGCAAAGCCAAATCTAGTTTACCTTAGTAAGATTATTCTCATATAAATATCCAAATTGGTCATATTTGAGCATGTGGTTTGTACTTTGGAAGTAAAGGTAAGACACATAAATGTGTGATAGCACCTAGAGGAAAACTTGGGTGAAATTGGTAGTATGAATTATGAAGAGGAATTAGAAAGTTTTTGTTTAAAAACCTCTAACACAAACCATAACATGTATCGGTTAAAGAAATGTTTGGAAAACTATATTAGGTAAGAGATTTAAATAAGGATTGGAGAATAAAAACAAATCTCACCTAATACCTGAAAGGAAGATTATATAATGGAGGAAATCCATGGTTGTAACTAGCTTAATTGTTGTATATACACATACCTATGCTTTGTCATGGATAGTTTACATGTTGTTACCATAGTTGGTTAAGTAGTCATTAAGATGAACACGTTGGAGAGGAACATGCTTAATATCCATGCATGTTAATGAGTTATAGGAATTTACCATGCAAGCACATGTGTGTGCAGTATTATAGACTTGAAAGAGTATTATATTTATTGAACGGTATTGATATCCTCTTACATGTTGAGTCAGTGCTCAACAATCATAAATATATTGGTTGCGCCAATGCCTATTAAAGGGGAGTATGTTCTGTAGAAGGAAAGAGCATGATTGACCTGATGATAAAATTCATGTTTTGTTGCTTATACGTTGGGCATAGTTGTGATCTGTAGAATCAATGGTATGCCATGATCAATGTTTACATATATGCATAGCATGTAGGAATTTTGTTTTTCCTACATGTAGGGGATTGAAAGTTATTGAACTATATTGAAATTATATATTGGGAAGGTTATATGCCAATAGTAAATATGAAAGTATGCATGACTATGTTAGGATTCATGTTGGACAAAGAAATTGAAAGTTATTAATCTTACTGACAGGAAAAACATTGTAGCCAAAAATGTTATATCATGCAATAAGGAGAAAATACCTTAAAAGTAAGGTTGTTCGATTTTGTTAAAATTAATAACAAGTAATGCAAATGGTGGAAGATATCATTACTTGAGTGGCATACAAAACTAGACTATGATTCTGGTCAGAGATTAAACTAAGGTCATCATGCTATAAAAATAATTGATAAATGGTATAATTGCTAGAAAAGTATTATACCAAAGTAAAGGATGGTGAGAGCATGTTTTAGTATAAAGACTATATAACTGTACAAATTGTGGTCAAATTAATCCTTTGATTAATGCATCTGCTTACAATGTGACTCATTCTTCAGTTGGAAGAAGGTATGGTTAAAGGGGAAATTTAACTTAAACTTATTTCCATGACATGTGCATCTTTTGAAGGATATGTATAATGGAACTTATAAGTATCCTTAAGTGCAAACCATAGTAATTGGTGAAGTAGCACAAATGGTATGGACCCATGGGTAAATTAAATGATATTTATCAATCTATTTAAAATAGATTCATATCATAATTTGTACCAAGAAATTTTGATATGATCTCCTACCTAATTGCATTGATAAGGTGTATAGACAACATAAGGAAATGTTGCATGATTCAAACAAAAATTCATAAATAGATAACTCACCTTCTAGAAAAGGGTGATTTGATGTTAATAATGAGCTAACATGTGAATACCCTGAGGTCGTAAACAATTACAACTACAAGGAGTGTGGACTATAAGTAGAAAAAAACATTCATGTATAACTACACGAACTTATGCATGGTCAAATGTTGTTGAAGCAAAAATAGGGCAACAGTAAAACATACAAGGTGAATTAATGATATCATGAATATTGAACTTCAATAGCTATGAATTAATAATTGGCTTTAGAAAATTAAGTAGAAGGTATGATTAAGAGGAAATTATGCATGAATTCAATAATATGCGATTGATATTGTAACCACATGACATCTGGAATTGATTTACACATGACATAAAAACTTTCTTAATTACATCGATGAACCATGAAAATGAATGTTGGTATGATACTAACATAATGGAAAAATATGTGGATAAAGTTTATGTCATGCAGGTGATACCATGAGGATGGTATTATAGGCTGTACCACAATTGGACTATGTACAATAGTGCATGGGACCATATGACTACATATGCTACAAATTTGTAAAATGAAATGTGTATTGGTGTGTATAGCATACCTTGTGTGCAGGGTATGTAGTAGCCATTAGATGGATGTGTGGCCAACTAAACAACCTGGAGATTATCCAGAAGAAGCAAAATTATTTTGGTATAAGTAACTATGGTTAATCGCAGTTTGGCGTACATACAATTATGATGAATATATATTATGATGTGAAATAATATGTTATAACTTTGCAGGAACATTAATGTGGAAAATATGCTAATTGATGTATTGTATGTAGAGAGACAAGCAATAGCCGCTTTAATAATAACAAATTATCATATTTATCATAGTTAAACTTTGCATCGATAAATTCTCACAAATGGTTTGAAAAGAATGTGTGACAGGTAGCTATGGAAGGAGAGATGTTGGGAGCACTCCTTGAGACTGTTGTATCTATGGAAGGAGAGATGATGGGAGCACTCCTTGTGGTAGATGTACATCGAAAAATTTGCATCAGATGGCAGAGCCATGAAAGCTATTGATTTAGAAACCAACTACCTATGAATGAGGATATGATGCAGTGATACACCGAGGACGATGTAAAATTTAAGGGGGGGAGTATGTAACACCCCTCCCTTGTGTACTACATTATTGTAAACTTAAGCTAAGTTAAAGCTAGGGATGATATCCTCTCTTGTGTGTTAAAGGTTTTAGACCTAAGCTGAGGAAATCTAGGTGACATATAATATGAAAAACAAATGTATTATTAAATAAATTAATAAAATAAATCACTTGGAAGGTGGAGCACCAAGAGAGAGGAGATGCTTGCCAAATCCCATGAGGAATGGGATATAGATGAATCTTTCATGATAAGCTTCTAGATGTGATTCTAGATAAGTTTGGATGGATTGGATATCCATCGGATGGATGGGAGATAAAGATCCATCAGACATAAAAGCTTTGCGGGAGATAAAGGCAAGCTTTTATGTGGAAAAACATCGTGGTAGATAAAGACAAGCTTTTTCAGATAAGACCTAGGCAAATGGAAAGATCCATAAAGTGGAACACCGCTAATGGTAACTAAATCATGAAAGAGGGTATTAAATATCCAGTGCATCGATCAATTGAGACAATTGATCCTTGGCAAGATCTTTGGCTTGGGCGGAATCAACAGTGGTTCATGGCTGGGTGGTGGTGCTCCCCGCTCCAAGTAAGGTTTTAGTTCATGTCATATGTGTGGGATGTTTGTATGATGACTCTTACTCTCTCTCTCTCTCTCTCTCTCTCTCTCTCTCTCTCTCTCTCTATTATAGTTTATGGTTTATTTATGAGAATATTTTCATAAGTTTATGTTATTGTCCCAGTTTTTATATGAGAGGATTTCCTAAGTTTCCTCGTCATGAGAATGTCACGCAAATTAGATAGGATTATGTACTAATAGACTTAATGGTGTTTTCCTCTACTCTGATGAGATTCACTTTCATGGTATGGGTTCTATATTAATCCTTACTTGTTATGAAGTTAAAAAATTTAGCTGAGATATGCTGATGATTGATTTCTTATCTCTACATTTATTTCCTACCATTGAAATGGTTAATCCATGTAGCTCAGTTGTATAGATAAGATATTGTCTATACGGAAATCATTGATGCCTTATGTATTTGACCTTTAATGTATATGAGAAATGGTGGAATCGAGGTAATTAGTTTTTGATACTGGTGTCACCATTTTAGACTTCTCTTGATCGACTTGGATGTAGCTTTCTAGTGCGAAGTTATCAGTAGAAGTACATTAAATGAAATGACTATTTTAATACCCATGCAAGGTAGTATATTGCACATGATTAGATTACCTGTGCTAATGGGTTACTATGAAGTCGATGACAGTATTAAACATATGACCTCTTTTACATCCAAGAATAGAGTTAGTAGTGGAAGCAATATGGTTTATGTTGAGATTATGCAAGATGACTATGGATACTCTAACTGATGGTATTACATCCACTACAGAGACATGGTATGCTCATAATGCTCTCAAGTAATAGTCTACTTATGCATACTCACCAATTGAGGAAATAATGTATCCTATTTTATGACTAATGGGTTAAGTATCTGTGTTGCATGTATAATTGGTAAGCATGGGAATGAAAGACTGGTCAATAGTGTAGAGAACACTACAATGATCATGAAATTAATGTCAATTAGTGCTAGTGAAGATTTACCCAGATATTTTGATAGGATGCCTACCATCATAAGTTTAGTGGTTAATCACATACATCAGACATGTGAATGAATCTAAGGTTCCATATAAGAAAACCAGAAAAACAATTAATGAGAAATTTGTACTATGGTCTAATAGTAATATGGCTGAGGTAATTTTAGAAGCCAAGATCTACAAGGAGGGGTAAATCTTTACATGTGAATGAACTAAATTTTTTAAAACTTATGGGTCCCAGAGGCTAAATTCTCAGCTAGGCTAAGGAGGTTTGTTACAACTATCTACTAGAAACAAGAACAACACTAATAACATAAAACCAAAAGAAGAACACTAAGAGACAATTAGAACATTGTAACCAATTTAGGTGTCTGATGACATTAAGGGTGAGAGATACTTTGAACTTGAACCAGCTAATGCTACATGTTTAAAATCATTAGGTATGGCTTTCTATGTGATCTAAGAGAGCTTGAATTATATCAAGGAAAGCTTGCAATTTCCACTATTTGATAAAATTGCAACGATGCAATTTTTGTAAGGAGGAGAACATATTCCAACTTTGTAGGCTTTTGGAAAACTCCATAAAATTGATCAATTTTTGATAAGTATGAAAATTGCCCAGTTTTATTAAGGAAAATATTTTTTTTCCCTAATTTTTCTATTTAATGGATGCATAGATCTACATATAAACTGAATTTTTAGGTTTGGACTCATTTGATCAACCAATCCAATTTTAGTCTTTTTCAAATTATTTTGCAGCCCCTTCTTTCCATTGTCTTGGGTAAAAAATATCGATGTTCTCCTTGCATATTGTCTCTTCCTTTTATGGATATGAAACATTTTCCCTCTTAAATCTTAACCTAATATAGTTTCTTTGCATTGGTCCATCACTGGGAGGCCTGGGTGGATTAGGATGGGGTGTTATGAGCATATTGTTGTATATATTGCCTGGAAATATACCAAGTTCAGGGTCATCATACCTATCATGAAGCACCCAATTAACAAGAGGATATTTTTTTAATATTTTTGATGTGCCTTCATCTATATTATATGGAAATCTAGTGTATATAGTGGTACTCAGGGCATATATTTTCTTTTTCTTGCCTCCACTTCACTTTGGAGAATAGTACCAAGTGTTTTAACATAGGTGTCAATACTTTCTTCCTGTATTTTCCTAGGGTCCTTAGGGAAATATAGAGTAATAAGATAATGTCTGTAGTCTCCTAACTCCATCCACGATTTACAACACACTACCAAATGATACCAAGGTGCACATGGCTGCCCAAGAACAAAACCAATCAGGGAAAATTTTAGGGGCTAATATTCGTACATGGGCTCATTTTCCATTCTCTTTCCAAAACAAAGATTTTCTAATCCTCATTTTTATCTAAATATGATTCACCCAAATTTTATAGGATAGAATTGTTTTACCTTAAAAATCACCAAAATTTTATTGAAGGCTATATAAAATCATTAGAAATTTGAATATTTATAGAAAAATATCACCAAACATTTTATATTTTGCATATTCAAGGCTAGTAAAATTTTCTAAGGTTTCTAAATTTTAAAATAAATTTCCATCGCTAAAATTTTCCCTCGAACCAATGCATTAAGTAATGCTCACATGGTGAGCAATACTATTAGATCTTAAATTTCTACCCATCAAATTCATTATGAAGAATATGGGAGTTCCATGATTAAGTTGTAACTAAGGATTGACGGGACCATAGTGAGTGTTGTCAAGAGAGCCTCCCTCCTCCAAAGCTTAAATTTGAAGAGACCTGTGCATGAAAGCAAAATTTGAGGCCAACATTAGAGGAATCATCCCATTGAGACTCTTCTATGATCTTTGAGGTTTGGTCAACCTTTGCCTCAACAAATGAAAATCGAGGAAAGCAAGCTGAGAGATTTGACTTTTGAAACACCTCAAATATTTAACTTGTCATGCACTAGAACTCCTTTCTATTTTGGTGACTAATACCAAGAATCTCATTGATACATTCTTTTTGGTGATAAGATCAATGAAATATCCACAAAATTCGAGCAGTGAATGAGATCCATTCTTTTTTGGAAAAAGATTAATTAAATCTCCATGGTTTTTGCACACTTGTCTAGGTATCTTTGAACTCATCATTACCAAAATTCATTTAATTGTCATACATGTTATATAATTAGATTATATACTCATTGATAAAAGAGTATATAAATAAAGTTGAATCTTGTAAAAATAAGGGGTTTCATTAAGCACCATAAAGAAGGGAAATTAAAATTCACATATGTTGTAACATCATAGTAATTTTTACTTTGAGGGGGAACAATTAAAGTCTCAATTAATGTAATTGATGTAATAATACTTCATAGAGTACAAGAGAATATTTTAAAAGGTCAAGTTTTGAATCCTTTAAAAGTGAAAATGTAAAGCTCAATTAATTTATTTTTCTTAAGTGGCTATGCGAGGGTCAAGTGTAAGCCTCGATAGTCCTTTTTTATGCAATGTGTGGTGTGTTAATATTATTTTCCTTGCATGGTAATTTTCTTGATTTCTCACACAACATTCACAATGTCAAATATTCTTAATTTATTTTCAGATGCTAAAATGCTTGAAGGTTCAAAGGACTATAAAACATTGAAAGAACTCTAATTTATAATGAGTTATGGGGAGACATATCTAGTGGTGATGTAAAACCTAATAAACCCACCGATGCACATTATCCAACTAAGTAGTGACTTAAGCATTAAAAATAATTGGAAGTAATAAAATCATTTGTAAATAAGGAAATGTATGCTCATATAGAGAATGCATCAGATGCTTGGAATGCTTAGAAATATTTCAAAGATATTTTTTATACACAACCTAAAACAAAGCGAGTGGATCGTTAAGTAAATTTGCTTCAACAAAATTTTTTGAAAGAAGAATATTTACTTGAATACATTTCAAGGATGAAAACATAATACAAGAAATTAGTAATTAAGGATTCACTGCTATAAAAGAAAGGTTGATGGAAATGATCTAAATTGCATGACTTCCATGCTATTATAAGAATTTTTGGAGACTTTACAATTGATAGGATTGTTGGACAAGAAATCATTTGATAAATTATGTGACATGTTAGATTAGGATGATAAAAAAAATGGGAAGATGAAACAAGTAGGTATAGATGTCTTCTTTACAGGTGCAGCCTCAAGTAAGTCATCAACTCAAGATTCAAGAGGAAGAGGAACTCGAGTGAATAACAGAGGAGAAGGAGCTCAAATTCAATCATGTTATAGAGGTTGAGGAAGAGGTTGAAGTCAAGGAAGATAAAGTAATAATGGAAGAGAAAGAAGTCACTAAAGACAAAATAATCATTGAAGAGGACATAATAAAGGAAGAGTAAAAGGAAGAAGTAATTTTCAACATGGATCAAATAATTTCATAAGAAGTCAATTCGAGAGGCCTCCTAATCATAACTAAAAATATGGATGAGGTCAAGAATTAAGTCAAGTTGTATGCTGACATTGCAATAGAGTTGGTCATTATGTAGAAAATTGTCTAACTCTAACTGATAAGATATCAAAACTGAAGCAACCTTAGACATGAGCACAATATGTAAATGATAAAGAGGATGATAAATCTAAATATGTGTTCACTACTATTCAAGATACAAAATTAAATTCTTTAGTCCCGAATTTATCTTTGAGGATTGATTATGAAGGTGCATGGATAATCTATACAGGGGCGACTTAATAGACAACATTCAAAAAGGACTCGCTTTGGACATTTCAAGAATGTAGGCTCAACTCAATCTTTTTGGATGATCCAGAAAATACACCTCATGGAAAGTGTACTATGAAATTTTTTATTCCTGGAATTATAGATATAATTATTTCCAATGTTTGGTATGTACCAGCATTCAAAAATAAGTTTTTGTCCTTAGTAATGATTTGCCAAGTAGCACATCAAATTATCATGACAATGGACTAGTGAAAACCAACTCCATCAAATAAAATTTTAAAAATATCATGATAGATTATGAAGATGAATGGATTCTAATTAGCAAAGGGAAAATTATTCCTTTAAAGAAATATTTTGCAAGAGCTATAAGTTCATATGTTTCAACCATTACATTTTTTTTTTATCGATAAGACTAATTCTATTAAGCAGTAAAATATTGTACAAGAGGATACATTCCAGAGAAGCAAGAAACCGGCAACCGGAAATGATAGGACTATCAACCTCGGTTCCGGGAAAAGAGCGAAGCAAGCAAGGAGCTACAACTAGTCACTGAAAGCTTAAGAAGCAATGAATGCTACCCTAAAGGAGTAGGGGTTTCAACACGAAGCTTTTTCCCTTTCCTTTTTTTAACTTCAACCCAACCACTTTGGGGTGGATGGGCGATTACAACTTGCAGATTGGGGTCCTCCACAGGGGGGCTCTCCTTTTCTGAGTCCGAGGAAGAGGACAAATGGACACGTTTCTAAGCAATGGCTGTATCAGAAGAAGGTGCCAGGCCATCGGTGGAAGGGGCCACAGAGTGAGGGGCCTGATTTAATTCTTCATCGCTGTCTTCATCTTCAGAACTGGAGGAATCAGAGTCCCCGACTGGAGGGGGAGAGCATGGAGCCCATCGTTTGGACTTGGGCTTGGAGTCGTTGGCCTTGTTCTTTTTTGCCGGGCGAGATGGGCAAGTATTCTGCAAATGCCCAGATTGTTGGCAATGTCGACACCGAAATGCAGTGTTCTCGTAATCCAGCGTCTGGGTCCAGACAAAGTCATTTATCTTGAGATTGATTTGTTCTGGAAGCCCTTTGCTCAGGTCTAACTCCACACACACTCTTGCATATGAGTAGAGACCTTTAGTTTCCCGCCACATATCTCCATGGATGAAGCTGCCCAATGTGTCTCCTATAGCTCTGAAGACACGAGTATTCCATAGATGAGCAGGTAAGTTTGGAAGCCGAATCCATACCAGTGTCTTGGTAATGACTGCAGTGGCTGGATCAAAATCTAGGAACCAGGGAGTCAAAAAAAGCCCTGCAGTTCCCATGAACCAAGGACCCTCTTCTAAGGCTTTTTCATAGTGCTTAATGTTATCAAAGAGAACAATGAAATAACCTTTCGAGCAAAAAAAGATCTTACAATGATGTGTCCAGTTTGCATGGATCCATGCATAGAGATCCTGAGATCGGGGCCACAGACCATTAAATCTGCAAATGATGGCTCTTTCTGCAAATTCTTGATGCTGGGAAGCCAGTTCTTCATGCATTAGTTCAACAGAGGGAACTTCTTCAACTTTTTCAACCAAGAAGGCCTTAGATTTAAGGGCTTCCGGGGGTTTGGGGATCTCGGAGTGGACTGCGTCCTTGTATGAGAAAGGCCGAGTGGAGGAAGATTGTCCTGCTGCACCTCCTCTCAAACGAAGGGAAGCCACCACCGTGCTGTTCCTGGAAATGCTGTAAGCAGAGAGGGATAGAGGGTTTTCAAGTTGTTTACCTTGAAAGAGAAGTCGCAGAAGGCTTGATGGGATCCCTATTTTGCGCTCTAAATTCAGTATGAGGTCCTGCACCAGGTCTGAAGGGTGAACCCATTGCATGATGGTCCTACCTGCAGGCTGCGAAATCTGGATCTGAAAGGAATCAAATAAGGGCTTTGACCCCATGCATAGCTTTGGATCTGGCCAGAGCATGGGTTCTTCGGCCTTCTGGATTACCAGATCTGGCCGATCTTTGTCCGATCTGAAACAGAGACTGCGATTCGGATAGCAAGTGGTTGCCTCAGATCCATGCATAGACCCTGCGGATGGAGCAATTTCCGGCTCTTTCTTGCTTGATTCCAAGGACGGCACGGAAGGTAGCAAAGCCAGAGCCTTGGTCTTGGGATCTTTAAGCTCCTGCTGCTGAGGGATCAGCGATCGAATCCCCCGGGGGTTGCGCTTCCGAGCAAGCACAGCAGAGGCCCAGTCGTTGAGAGCGAAATATGTCTTCCTTTTTACTCCTCGCAGGATCCAGTCGGAGTCAAGGCATGCATGGGGTGCGGCAAGCTGCTTGGCCCCCAACCTAATCTTCACACCCCTTTCTTGAATGTTGGCCTCGCCCTTAATGATTTTTCTGAGAAACGCGAAGTGACCAGAACAGGGAAGGCCGAAAGGGGGCAGGGGTTCAACATCGCGTGCAACCCAGCCCTGTATGACTGATCCATCCTCGCCGATTCGTACAACGTCTTGAACAAAGATAGGGTCCGATCGAAATCTTGCTGCTCTAATCCCTTGCAGCGCTGATCCATTACGGCGCAGTTTCCTGGTTCTCTACGCGGCGGCAGCACGATGAGTTTCCTCTATAACCCTAGCCATCTCCCGGAAGATCATAGGTGTTATGACTTAACTATTTCAACCATTACATTACGGCATGTACATTATGGGAATTTAAACTTTGACATACTTTCTCAAATGAAAAAAAAAAGAGTATGGTCAAAGCATTAACTACTTTTAAAAAAGGATAATGCAAAGTGTGAAGCATGTATTTATGCGAAAGATAAGATATTGACATATTTATAGGAGCATGGGGAGAAAACAAGTGTTTGCAACTAGTTCAGAATGACATTTTTAGAACTCTATAAATATCTCCTCCAGGATGCAAACATTTTTTATTCTTATTGATGATTTTAGTTGAATGAATTGAGTATATCTTTTGAAAGAAAAGTCAGAAAATTTGAAAATTTTAAGTCTTTTCATTTTTTTTTGTAGAAAAATAAACAAGATAAAAGATCGGAACATTTAGCATAGATAATGTGGGGAATTCACTTCAAATTAATTTCAAAAATCTTTCAGAGATAAGGGGATTATAATGAAATTCTCAAATGTTTATATTCCACAAGAAAATGGAGTAACAAAATGGATGAATAGAAATTTGTTAGGAATGATGAGATCAATGTTAAAATTCAAAGATTTAAGTGCCTCATACTAGGTTCAAGTAGAACATACTACAATTTATTTAAGAAATCAATCTCCCACTATTTATTTGGATGGTATTTCCCCATATGAAACATAGTCTGGTTTGAAATCAAAAGCTAAAAATCCTCGATTTTTTGGTTCAATTTTCTATGCTTTAGTTCCTAAGGGAAAGAGAACCAAGTTAGAATCAAGAAGTATGAAGTGCATGATGATTGGATATTTAAATAAGAAGAAATGATATTGCCTTTTATCCAATGTAAAAATTATTGCAAGTCAAGATGTCATCTTCAATGAAATAGAAAGAAGAAGTGATACAAAAATTGAAATCCTTCTTAAAAAAATGGAAAAAAAAATAAGGAGAAAAATGTGATAAAAAAAAGAACGTTAATTTGAAATTGATTTGAATTTATGACCAAAAAATGATGATTATTCATCAAAAATTTCCTCTAAATATTCATCAAAACGTTATTTTGATTCTTAAGATAATGAAAGTTAAAAACATTCTAGTGGAGAAAATTTAGATACTCTAGAAGAAAGCAAAGTTTCCATTCATATAAATCCTCTTTTTCACAATGGTAATGGATCAAATCCCCAATCTATTCAACATCAATTGTGAAAGTGGGCCCAACAACTTATGAAATATGTTCATCCAGATGAAATGAACAAAATAAGAACATGGAGTGGTATGAGGAAGGAAGAAAATATCAAATGATTTTATTGAACCCTCAACTTTCAAATATGCAATAAAACATGAAGAATGGAAAACTTAAAATGACTGATGAATACAAGTCAATGATAGAAAATGGTACTTGGAAACTTGTTGATTGTCCTCAAAATGTCAAACCCATCAGATCCAAATGGGTTTACATAATCAAGTATAAACCAGATGGAATTATTGAAAAATATAAGGAAATACTCATGGCTAAGGTTTTTAGACAGCATGAAGGATTGAATATGAAGAAACATTTTCACCTACAACTAAATGGAACACAATTAGCGTGATCGTTGCTTTAGTAGCTTAGAAAGGATGGAAATCACATCAAATGGATGTTAAAATTTTATTTCTCAATAGAAACTTATAGGAAGAAGTCTATATGGATCAACCTCATGGTTTTAAACTTGATGGTCAAGAACATAAAGTGTGTAAATTAATTAAGGATTTATCTAGATTGAAACAAGCTCCTAGAGCTTGGTATTGGATGATCATCTTTGCAAGTTTGGATTTCAATGAAGTGAATCATAGGATATTTTGTATGTGAATCAACATGGTGAAAATAACATGATATTAGTAATGTATGAAGATGACATGATCATTTCTTGGTATAATGAAGGTCATATTTTATACGTTAACGAAGAATTACTTGTTGGATTTAAGATGATAGATATAGGATTACTTCACTACTATCTTGGAGTTGAAGTATTCCAAAATTAAATAACATTATCACTAGTTAATGCAAATATTCAATTCGATTATTGAAAATATTTTTCATGACAGAATACAAGTCTGTTCTCACCCCAAGTCTATTCTCACCCCAATGGAGCAAAACTTAAAACTTCAAAATTTGAAATGTGAATTGGTAAACAACACTTTTTACAAGAAATTGATTGTTAGCTTGATTTATTTGACAACCACTGGTCCAAATTTATCATATGAAATCACTATTATCTCAATATTTAAGCAATAACCAAGGGAAAACCATTAGAATTTCATAAAACCAGTTATTAGGTATAGACAAGGTATGCAAGTTTATGGCCTGCTATACAAAAGGAATAAGAGTTTTGTACATGATGGATATTCATATGCATATTTTAATAGAGATGTTGATGATAAGGCATAAACATTATTATATTTCATGGAGATACCAGTATCATCAACATTTTTTTTTTTGAGGGGCAAAGGTGGGGTGGGGTGGAAGCATTACCATGTTCCAAATAATCAATTGTATTCGCCCTTAAAGTAAATCTCTATTGTGTTTCTTTATTTCAAAAAAACATAGTTTGAAACATCCTTTTTGTAGAATGAATTTGAAATAAAAAAACTCGCCATGTTAATACACTAGAATCTAAAATATGCAAACAAAAAATACATTTACATTGAACGGGGAAAATATGAAATGAATTTATTTGATGCTTTCTAGCTTCAATCCATTTCAGTTGGAACATTTCCACCATTATCTAGGTGATTGTTTATTTTATTCACTTGTTGGTATTTTACACTTTTGATATAGCTTAGTAGAAATATGAGTAGGCATAGTTAACCACTTTTGATATTTCTTATGCTATGAAGATGATTCAACTATTTCTTCAATGCAAAATGAACTAGTTCCTAGCTATTTAAAAAAACTTCACACTGTTGATAACATCGAAGCATATTTGAAAGGACTACATACTCCTTCTTCCATTTCACAAGGTTCATTTGAAATCAGCTTATGGTGAGATGTTTTTTGCATAAAATGGTTCTCCAAGTTGTTGGCAATCCCTATGATCCTTTGGTTATACACAACTAGAAAATAATACCTATGTTTTAATGGCATCTCTATTTATGAATAAAATATATTGTTTCACAACCAAAATACTACATGTGGCCACTGTTATCATATGATTAAATAAGTATTACAACAATGATTCCTAGACCAATTGCTACATGCCAATGTTCATATCATTGTTTATCTAGAGAATTTGACAGTTGTCCATTCAACAATTGTTATTTGAGCAAGGGTTTTTAGTTAATAACACAATTACAAATACCAATTATTTACATGAATCCTTGGTTCAATCCATTTGTAAATTTACAACATGGTTTGGCACATGTTCTATGAGAAAGATAATTGCACAAACTATTTACACTTTCTATGTTCCAATGGAAATAGATAAATAAGATATTTAAAAATGTATTTAGATATTGAATTCATTCAAATGGAACTTGGCATCACCAATAGGAAAAATGGTTGGAATCATGATTTCCATTACACCAAAACATGCGAGTGTTGGTAAATGGATTCATCGCCAGAGTTAACGGATCCTCGAGAGGTGGTTATGAACATGTCATGAAACACACGTGGAGTGCTATATTATCCAATGCCGAACAATCCCCCCCCAAGTGCAAGCGAGGTGTAATTCGAACTCAAGACCTTTGGCTCTGATACCACTTGTTGGAATCACGATTTCCATTACACCAAAACCTGCAAGTTTTGGTAAATAGATGCATCACGAGAGTTAACGAGTCCTCGAGAGACAGTTAAGCACATTTCATGAAACACAAGGTGAGTGCTATATTATCCAATGTTGAACAAAAATTAAATAATTAATTTAGTAATGACATACACAAATGGGGATGTAGAAGGAAATTAATTTTCAATCGAATGGTTGTCCAAAATGCTTGACATCAATATATGAATTGGGACTACTGAAACAAGGAACATATATAAAGTATTTCATCCATAAAGTGATAAAAAAACATATTATGCATAATTCACCTTCCCTTAACTTCATCGCATGGATATTACGAATTGCTTTCACAAATTCGAAATATGGACAACAATACATGTTCTCATCATATTTCTACAACTCTTACACAGAGACAAGATACATAAAGCTATAATAAGACTCATGTCACTTGCAATCCCAAGATAATTGAAAATAGCCATGGTCTTATTTCACCTTGTTTTTGTTCCATGCCTTCAACCATCAAAAAATCGAAAATGTGAAAAAGAAAGCTCTTTGAAATACAAAAAACAAATACACCATTAAATCGATGTACAAGAAATTTATTTTTGACCGAAGTATAAAGGAAATCAATATCACCTACTTCTTACAAAAATGGTGGAAGATATTTCTTTTGCCTACAGCGATTGAAAAACAAATGCATGCATGGTTTTCTATTGCAGCAACAACAAAAGAAACATGTAGACTCGATCAAAGGAACTAAGGCATATTTGCAATCAATTCAAGAAACACCTACAATTTCATGTCATGTCTGTGAGAGATTGCACTTTGGAAAATATACACGAGCCATCTATAATAGCACATTGTTCATGTTTAGATCCCATGTACATAGCAAAGGTTCAAAGGAGATCAATATGAATGATTAAATTTGATTGTATTGTAATAATGCTATTTCTAATAAAAAATACATGTTTTTGCATCACTTTTAGATATTTGCGGAAATCAAAGAATCAAATTTATTACATTGTTAGCACCTCTAGAAGAAAGGTTAGTTTCCCCAAGAATGGATTTTGCACAAATATGCTAGATTGGTTATAAAATATTCCAGATAGGGCTAACTGGCATAATTATGAATGTGTTGGACAATTGGCATTGCCTAGATGGCCAGTGGCCTATTGAAGGCATCTGCAAGTGTGTTCTCATTAATGTAGATAATCATACTGGGGAGATGTGTTTGGTAGTTGGAATTTCTTGACTATGGGCAGGAACATTACCTAACTATTGGCAGGAGTGTTTCCATTGACATCAAACAAACTAGCATTGGAAAATCCATCAAATGATGATTACACTGATGGATCAGATGGAAGTCCATGGTAGTTACAGGCTTCATGTAAAGGATCACCTTGGTGGTTGTGAGTTCAACTATCCAGAGAGTCAAGGAGATGAACAATGGTAGATAATTTGGCACCATCTTAAAGGTAGAAGATGGGTTCAAAGCCTACATCATACCCTCTCTATTGGAAAGTTCTCTGGAAGAGTTTTCCAATGATATGCAGAAGTCGAAAAATGTACTCCTAGATCAAACGTTATGGCTTGTCAATGATCAGGGACTTGAAGTCCTAAGAAGGATAAAATATCGGAGGTCTAGGATATGAGAGATCGACAAATCAAAATATCAATATATTGGTGATTGCATAACGAAGGTCCAAAGATATCAGTGATCGCAACATTAGAGCATCACCCATATCAATGATCGCAACATCATAGAATCAACCATATCAACGATCGCATATCAAAGGTTAGACATACCAGTGCATCACAACATTAGAGCATCAACCATATTGATGCATCACATATCAAAGGTCCAGAGACATCAGAGATCGATGATTGCAACATTGAAGCTTGGAAGAGATCAACACATCAGAGCATCAGGCATATTGGCGGTCGGAGAATTGGAACTTCTGAATGTGAGAACCTTTTAAAAGTTACGACATGGGTAAAGTGCCGATAGTGTTAAAAACTGTTGGGAACACTGATAAAGGATTAACAAAGGATTTCCTCTCAAAACCAAAGGTGGGAGAGCCCTTTTCTTTCTCCTCTAGAAAGACACATGCATGCATATGATTGGTTCCGATAAGGCTACATTGGCATCTTACGTTAGCATGACGTGGTGCTATGAAAGGACACGTGGCAAGCAGTTTTGGCATTTTGAGGAGACCTAAGGGGACAAATATGGGTGAGATGTGTCACCACTCATGAGGTGCCACGTAGAGTGATGATGTCATATCAGAGATTAGATATCGTAGGTTGAGGATGTCAACACTTTATAACAATTCATAATTAGAAACTTCCGATAAGGGGGGATTCGATATTGGGCTGGCACATGGTCAATAAGAACTTAAAGAGCCAAGGGAGTTAAGCACTTAACAAAGGAAAAATAGCCCCCACCCAAATCAAAAATGATCTAGCACCTCAAGGCTAAGCGACAGGTCATGGCCCTCAGTCCTATGGTGAGAAATGCGGGAAGGTCTAAGAAGAAGGAGCTCATCACATCGCAGGTCGACAATGAGAACATTAGAATACTATGCCACTGTGAAGATTGTGATATGGAATTTCTCCTATAAGCACAGTATAGAGAGTTAGAGGTGTATGGGTTAGCAACTGCAAGATTGAATGGGGAACATTGGAGTTTGTCTCAGGAGTAATGCGATTGTCAAAGATCATTGGGTCAAGGTAGCAAGGACCACAATCTTCAGGAAAGAGTGTTGGGTCCGCCTTGAGATGAGACAAACCATGACTATGCTTGGATGCACGTTTTCAGTGAGTTAAATGGAAGCATGGGACTCATGAAGCAATGTGCAGGTCATATGAGAATTAATTTCTTAGCATGGATCTCCATGCAGTCAAGCGATGTAGGACTGCAAGGCCGATCACTATTTTTGGAATGTGATAAGAAACAAACAGGAAATGCAAAAGTGGAAAGGAAGGCCATGCCTAAGTAAAATAGAGAAGCCATGTCAAAGTATAGCCAATCCATGTGAAATAATGAATAAGCATGGAGAGCCTCAGTGATGGGAGAGTTGTACATAGAGAGGACTATGCTTGGTCGGTGTGAGTAGGTGGACTGAGAATTCATTCTTAAGATGGAGAAATTGTCAAGTGCCCATTCTCAAGTTGCACAGTGTAGGACAGAGTGGAAGCATCGATCGGGGGGCAGTAGAGGAACAAAACCCAAGAAATCAAAAGAGAAAAGTGGGGGGAAAAGATAGTTGCAAGTAAGCTAAGTGGAAAATATTTGAGTGAGTGCATTGGTGTGTAAGGCTGCAAGAGATCCAGTTCTAGAAAGAAAGGCCAAGAATCATGATGAAGAGATAAGAGACCTTGAGAGCTGCATTTTTGTGAGTAAAGGAGGAAGTTACTTGTGTGGTCTTGTGAGCAAGGCTGAAGTTGTATGTGTTGTGTGAGCAAGGTCGAAGTTTCCAGTGCTATGTGAGAAAGGCCAAAACTTTGTGTGCTGTGAGAATGGCCAAAGGTGTCTCTGCAGAGAAGGAAGGCTGAGATTTGTGTGTGTCCTATAGAGATCAAAAGGCTGAGAGCTGAGTGACTATTGATGAAGAGTAGAGAACAGATCTGTGTGGACTGCGATGAGTGACTATTATTAAGAATATCAGTGGGTTGTTACAGAGTGAGCATAGAACAAAGTTGTTATCAGGCAGAGCGGATGCCCAATTATAGAGAACATTCAATTTGTATTTGAGTGTGGGTTGGTGCAACTTGCATATAGGAAGTTGGTACTTCCATCTCTAGTGGGTGCTTGAGAAGGCTTGGGGGTTGGTACCTTATGCAAGTTGGCTTGCAAAAATCCAAGGAGCTGCAATTTGGTGCTTGCAAAAAATCCCTGAGGTCGGTGCCTCACATGGGCCTTCTTTTAAGCTCAACATGTGTCTACAAAAAGAGGGATTTGGTGCTTCTTGCTAGTTAGTGCTAGAAAAAAATCAAAGGAATTTGGTGCTTCCTGTGAGTGGGTGCTCACAAAACAGAATGATGTAATAGAGTAGGTGCTCTTATTTACATCAATAACAACAACAAACTTTGGTGGTTTTGTTGCAGAAGGCTTTCCACATAAAACCTTGTGTCTCATGTGTAAGATTCTCATGGTGTGTGCTTGATTATTGATTTCATATTTTTGCTCATTATATGAATGGTTTCCAAGTTTGAATCGAAAAATTAAATTAGCATAAAAAGTTAAAATTAGCCTTCATACTGATTCACCCCCTCTCAGTATCATCATTTGTTTCCAACAGAATGTGCCTACTAGGTTAGAAAACGTTCAAACAATGCTGCCTAGAGATATAAATGAAACAATGATTGTTACAATCATGGTAAAAAGAAAAGTGGAGTACAAAATGCTTACTTGTCTAGTAACATTTGACCAAATCATGTCACTCTTGATTTAAGCAACTTGTGCAACATATGACTCTACCAAAGCAAAGGAATATCCATTAATAACAAATGGGAAAATCATTTCAACCAACATAAAGAACAATGTGGCAGTGAACTACTAGATATATAGTTAATTGTGTCAATTGATGATGGCAATGATGTAGAACCAATATCTAAAAATCTTCTACATGGACATTTAGAGCCACACTTAATCTATGACATTCAAATTGAAATACTGTAAATTATAACTTTTGAAGGATTTTATCCACTTGGCATTTCCCAAGACAATTTTGCTAAAGAACTAAACTTCCCCACATTGTGTTATGGATGTTCTCGACCAGTATACATGATCAAAAGATTTTTCTATCCAAATAGAGAAAAATGGGAACTCTTGCATAGTTCTAAAGACTTTTCAGACCAAATTACCAACATATTTTTCAAAGAAGTTAATGTACTAATAAACCAAGTCTTAAATTCTACATGAATTTCTATACAGAAAGGTGAATTGAATGGAAACAAACTACTTGCTAAAGATGTCAAACATAAACACAATCTTCAAAAACTTTGGAAATCATCAATCACATATCGCTATTGAAAAACAATTTGTACATCACTTGATTAGTTTGGAAGTCTAAGAAAAGTCATTTTCACAATGATTCATCAACTTGGTCCAACTAAATTTTTTGTGACTTTAACAAGCCCTAACCATCTTTGGTGTCCATTGACATATGCATTGAAAAACTATAGTTATATGTTCGAAATTAACAATTTTACTCTTCAATCGTCCATTGACACATTCATCAGGGATAATCTAGTGATCTGCAGTCATTACTATATGCATAGAATATTAGCACTTTGCAATTTGATCTCTGAGAACAATAAGTTGTTTTTGAAAGTACCAAACTTTTTCTTTGTTACATAATTCCAAAGCAGAGGAAATAAACATGACCATGCCTTGCATTGGATATATAATGCACCAATGTATCAACATTCTTCTAATCATGATTTTTTCCCTTCATTAACCAACATCTATGTTTCGATTTAGATTTTTTGTATCAAGAAATGGTTAAAATCTAGACACATCATCATACTGCAAATAACAAAAAATATCGTCACTTTTCCTGTAGGTTTTGTTTCCCATTCACTTTAATGAGTAAAACATCTATATTAGAACCACTAGAAAAAAGTGCTAACAAAAATGAACAATGAAAAAATACAAAAAAAACTTTTGCAAAACAAAACCTATGTTAGAAACACAACATTTGATGCTCTCTTGGAAAATCTTGGGGTATCTGAACATGAATACATTTTCCTTCTTCATTCTTGTATTGCATTCTATTTCATATTGCTACAAAGAAAACCATATGACAATTAAATGACTTTTCAAAGAAAATATTTTCATTGTGGCAAGCAAATATAGATGCAAAAATCATCCTAGACTCGTATGTTGCAACATCATATTGTAGTTCATATATGCTAAAAATTGATTAGACAGTGACATCTACATTCAAAAAAATTAGGGAGGAGTGTTATTTCAATGAAAATAGAAAAAATAAAACTATTTGAAAAATTGATAATGCATTGTTGAATATGTAGCAAATGTCAAGTAGACAAGTTGTGCATATTATCCTTTCATTGTTTTTATATTCTTCTCCTCAAAAATTCATCTTTATTAACACATCTCTAGCTTAAAAGAAAACATGTGTGTTCAAAAGACGTGTTATCTTGGAAAAAGAGGCCGATGATTATGAAGATATCATGTTATCATCAACAATTAATAGATACATTGCACGTCCTTCTAAATTTGAACATGTTTCCTTAGTAGAATATACTTCAAAGCACTTAACTAGAAAACCATCTTTCAACAGAGGAAGAAGAAAAAAAGAACATGTTCATATATCATATGATTCATATGCTATAACCAACATAAAGATCTTGAAAACCATTATAGAGAAAATATTATGTTATAGATTCCATATAGAGAGACTAAAAATAAACTAAAAACAAAACCATGCAACATGGAATAGGAAATACTTCTCTCAAACATGTTATTGACTTCCGCAAAAAACATTATTCCCTGCAATCACACCATGGGGTGACATTTATGTTGTATCAACTAAATCTGAAATCGAAAATGACCAATTCCTTCCATTTGGAATTTCGACTAGTCATCATAGTGACTTTGAACAAAATTAGAAATATGGCATCCACTATGATATAAAACAAAGGATGCATTATACATGAATTGCAACATTAATTGAAATAGCTAAGAATATTTTTGTTTTGGACACAATATCATATTATGAGATTAGAAAAAAACTTAACAAAGAGCAATAGGCGATAATAGAAGATATTTTTTTATGCAAAAAAAACAATCCATCAACACCAATTTACATAATTTTAAACTGGACGTGAGGGAACAGTGAAACATTTACTGCACAAGAAATTTATCATGAACTATTGTGATATTACAATAAATAATTACAAAGTGATCCTTTAACAAAAAGGGACTCATTGTTGCATTTATTGGAAAAGGTGCATATATTGTAAATGATGTTACAGTGCATTCAACATTGCATCTTCCATTGACATCATGGAATATGATGGCATTAAAATCTAACACTTAGATATATTACGATAATAATATCAACAACTTAGAATTTTTCTCATAGATGGGCATCATTAATAGGATCTCAATTGCTATACAACGTTGACAAAAGGCTCCGTGAAGTCATGCATACATCAAGAACACCATTTGGAAATATTGATATTAAATTTTGTGGTGATATTTTCCAAGAACATCCTGTACGTGATCCACACGTGATTGATCATATTTGAACAAATGAGTTGTAAGACTGCAACACTTTCTTAGGATTATAGGAGAGATATTGTCAAGTGTTTTGATATTCACATAGTCAGGCAACAAGAAAACAATGACTACATATCAATTCTAAACAAAATTAAAACATGTTCATAGAATAATGATGAAATTGCTTATTTAAATAAACATTGTTACAGACAAATGCCAAATGATGCCATGCTCGCATATGTCTTCTATTAAACAAAGATGCTGAAGAGCACAATCAGAAAATGCTATCTCTCATCAACTCATAAATAATCAATTTGAAATCAATTGACAAGAAAATAGATTCATAAAAAACAAATAGCTATAGAAACATGAAAATTGATTTTATTTCCACTATTGTCCCCAAAAACATAATCTTAATTGAATAAAAAGTGGCAATTATGACATACAAGATGGACTAGTCAACTGTGTACAAGATGGACTAGTCAACGGTGTTCAGGGATTTTTTAAGAAATTCAAAAATGATGAAAATGGCATTGTTTGGATTGAATTTAGAAATCCTACATTTCGCAAAATACAAAAAAAAATGTATCATTGTTTCAAAAACAACATACCTCCTACTTAGACACCTATTGCCAGAATATATAGACATATTGAATCAACCAATATAATTTGTTTTACTCAAGCGAAATTCCCTGTTCAATTGGCATGTATTTGAATAATCCAGTAATCGCAAGTATTGAAAATGGACAAATTGACATTTGATTCAAAATGAGTCGAACAAAATGGACTTGTCTACAAAACACTTTCTCGTGTCAAATTTATTAAATGATTTATCTAATAAAGAAATTGCATCAAACAAAATTCTCTCTTTCTCAAAGAGTTGCTACTAAGATAAAAGGACTTCAGAACATGCTTCTTATCAACTTCAACATAGTTTGCATAGAATGAAATTATATCACCACTTAACTATATACTCATTGAACATGCACTATTGGAAATTACATTTTGAAGATATCAACGATGATTATGATTTAATGAGTGTTGTTATATTATGTTTCCAAAAGATAAAAATAAATGTAGAACCAACAAATAACACATTTTCAAATGATTATGAAAATATTTATTTGTTCCATTTGCATGGTGTTATCACATATTACAAAATAACTTATCAATTGAGAAACCATAAAATTATAGAACAATCCACATCAATTTAATGATTGCTACTTTTTGTTCCCTAGAAATTGTGCTGGCAATTGCCAATTTCTACATTGCATCAAAAAGATCAATTCAAGAAATCATTCATTTCATCAATACCATATTGACAAATGCAAATGAAAAATATCCAATTGTAATAGTTGATGAATTCATCATAGAAATTTTTGCAAAATGCAAATACATAGAAACATCTTTTGTCATTTATGCAAGAAAATGGTTTCAATCTTCATACAACAAAATCAAAAATTGACTTTGGTTCTATGCTAGATCACTTTTGGACAAATTTGACAATTGTGAAAATTGGATTTTATATCTTTGATCATTATTAGATATACCATCATTCTATCTTTCATACAGTGCCAATGATATCAACTAGAATAATTACTCATGTTACAAATCTATTCCTTACCACCTTTTCTATATATCTCTTTGATTGCATAGACTTTAACTATGTAGTTTGTTTCTTAATAATTAGATATTGGTTACCAGTGAACTCATCATTAATTCATATGCTGGATATTAGTTGATGTGGAATCGAGGATGTTTTACGATAAATTTTACTGCATATAGGTCTCTTTACCTATATGGTTGAAAAATGTGTATGGTAAAACATGCAAACTTGAGATACATTAATTCCAACAAATATCCCAAGGTAACTAGTTCTCATATCTTTCTTAACCACATTTTTTATTATAGTGTTATTCTTATTGTAGTCATGTTCTCGTTTCATAAGAGCATATTGAATTGAAATATTTCTTCATTGACAATGTCTTCACTTGGTCAAGATAGATCATTAACTCAGTTGTCTTTTCCATGAAAACAAATTCCAAAATATTGCACAATAGCAATATGGGTAGTTGTAATAAAGAAAATGCCAGCTCTGAAATTGCAGCTCAATAAAAAACATCATAATAGGACACAAAATGGTAATATTGAACGTTAAGTATAATTTCCTTTGTTTAAACAATGGTTTTATTTCTAGTCACTTGCATTTCGTTTAAACAAACAAATTGTCTTTTCAACTATGCAGATATAAGAAAATGAAACCACATCCTTTCTCAATTATCCAAATATCATTTAGAGGTCATACAAACACTTTTGAAGTTGATTTTATATGGCCCAGGTCATAAGATAAAATCCAAATTCACCTTCAAAAACCTAATTACTTCATGTTGACCCATCTTACAAACACAAGCAAATGACAATAATAGTAAACATAAACAATAACTTAATAAAGCATTTTGCCCATTTTTTTGAACCAGGAAATAGCCTTTGCATCAAGGAATTTGCAATCAGAACGAAAGGAATATATGAAAAGGGGGATGCACAATATTGCATTCTTGTATTGGAAAATAACACAGTCCAAAAAATCCCATAGGTTTTCCAAACCCGTAATTCAGTGTGAGATAGTATGATATGTGAGATCATTATGCCACCTAACAAATATGTAGTCGGTTATGTTATCACTTCGTAATTTCCCTAGGCTAAGGACAGAAATATAGAGGTAACCATAAAACCACATTTAAAGCTAGGATCTAGCTCTTCCAACTTCAGAGACAGATATGTTTGTTTGATTTAGATTTGTATTTTTAAGGCCATAGGCTAGTTATTGAAGTTCGAGTTGGGTTTCTTGAAAAGTTTGGCTGAAATATGTTGGAAAATCCACTTGGCATGGAGTCATAATATTTTGAGTAATCAATCATAAAAATAACAGAGTAGTTGTAACAGGGCAGGATAGACAAACTCTTGGATTTTGTAGAGTGCTTGTGGTGTGAATATGATGAACATGATTTAGGGTCAATTAAATATAGTGCATACACAGATGAATTGTATGTTTAACATCAGAAAGAAAACTGTTGGGTCCCTATAATACTAGTGATTACCCCATTACTATTGTAGTTATACCCCTTACTTATATTTTTGTGCCCCTATTACCCACATATTGTTATTTCTGTGCCCCACAGAATCCCTCTATTGTTATTTTTGTGGCTTTATATTATTATTGTTAGGTCGGCTGGATTATATTGTGACTCCTTAGACTCCTATATATAGAAAGGAGGTTTTGTCATTTGAATCATCCAAGAATTGTTCATTTATGTAATGTAAAGGAGTTTGCCCCCTCGAAGAGGCTGAATTCTAAGGCATTGATCTATCTTTCCTATCTTTTCTTGAGCTTGTTTCATAACATTTGGTATCAGAGCTTTGGATTCTAGGGTTTCGCTGCTCCAAACAGGTCATCATGGAATTTTCACTATAACTTTTTTTCTGTGACGTTTCAGAAGTCAAAAAAAAAACCCATTTGAGAAGAAATCGTGCTGAACCTTGGGTCCGAATTTCAGAGCTTTTCGTGTGATATTTGCGGAGATATGATCTGAGGAAGTTGGTTTGTTTTTAGACTCCTGAATTACATTCAAAACAGGTGACCTGGGGAAAATCGTCATAACTTTCTCTCTGGGAATCAGATTGAAATTTCGTAAGAAGGTACAGAAAGAGGACGGATTGTAGTTTCTTGTATATCTTTTTCAGAACCAAATATCAAAAATTGTACACGTGGTACTTCATACAATTTCGCTCTTCTGGAAAGGTCTATAATCAGGTCATCTTGGGAGATTGTGCATAACTCTTTCTTGGAGAATCCAATTTGGATCAAACTGGTGGCATTGGAAAGAGGACACAGAGAGCCATTACAGGTCACAAATTCAAAACTAGATGATTGTAAAGTACAGAGATACATCAGAGGCAATATCGAGCTCCTACAAAGTGAAAAAAGGTGTGTAGATTTTTTAAAATTTTTGCTTAAGCTTGGTTTGAAAATTTATTTTGAAGGAATTCAAAGGGCATAGTAGAGCATTATTATCGATAACTGATTCCCCGGGGAAAGAAAATGCAAACATCTAGTAAGGAACCTGAAAGCTCTAGCATGACTCATGAAGAAGAGGAAGAAATGCTACAAGATATATCAAAATTACAAGAACAAGTGCAACAAATGTCACGCTCACAAAAGTTAACAGAAGCTAAGATAAATGGCGTGGAAGCTAAGATGAATGGCATGGAAGCTAAGATGGACAATTTGAAGATAGATTTGAATACAAATTTGAAGACAGGCATGGCAGATTTGAAGACAAATTTGACAAATTTTCTACAAGAAATACTTACTAATGGTGAAAAGGTAGTAAAAGAAACTCATGATGAGAACAAAAGAAATGTTAATCATGATTCCATAGAAGCTAATGTTGGATCGAAGAATCACCATATTCCAAAAATCGATATGAGGAAGTTTGATGGCAAGGATCCCGCCACATGGATATTACAAATGGAGCAATTCTTCGATCTCAATAATGTGCAAAACGCACAAAAGGTACGTATGGCAACTGTATATTTGGAACCAAATTAGTTTGTATGGTATCAATGGCTTTGTTCTCGTAAACAATTTATCACTTGGGCAATTTTTACAGAAGAATTGATAGCACATTATGAGGATACAAAAAGCAACATTTTTTTTAGCCAATTGATAAGTCTCAAACAAAAGGGTTCAATAATGGAGCACATTGAGGAGTTCCAAAAATTGAACATAAGGGTAAAAGATATTCCAGAGGAGCATAGGATTGATGTGTTCATAGGGTCTTTAAAGGATAATATCCAACATGATGTTCGCCTTTGGGAACCTGATTCATTAGAGAAGGCATTCAGGTTAGCAAGAAAAATGGAAAGCAAAATTATGGCAACTAGGAAGCATACCACTCACAACTATAAAGACGGAAGTGTTGTTGCCCCTAGTCTTCCACAACCTACGAGGTTGACACCACAACAATTGGAAGAAAAAAGAGCAAAAGGGCTTTGTTACAATTGTGATAGAAAATACACAAAAGGTCATAAGTGTGATGAGAAGAAATTATTCTACATAGATTGTGAAGAGGAAGAAGAAAAGGAGCAAGAAAGGTCAAAAGAAGAGGATATACTCTAGGAACAAAGCCTAGATGAAGAACAAATAAATCCGACCATATCTTGTAATGCATTGGTGGGAATTACCACTCCTCAAACCATCAAGATAGAAGGACAAATCAAGAAGAAAAAGGTAATAGTGTTGATTGATTCAGGAAGCACCCACAATTTTATTCATTGTAGGGTAGCAAAAGAATTGAATTGCTTCCTATATCCAGCACCAGAGTGTCAAGTGATGATTGCAAATGGAGGAACAATAAATTGCTCTGGAAAGTGCCATAATATCAAGCTATCCATGGGAGAATATGTATTGACTAGCCCAATGCTTTCCATTCCAATGGGAGGTGCTGATGTTGTACTAGGAGTCCAATGGCTACAATCCTTGGGTACAATAGCTTTTAATTTTCAAGAACTTTTCATCAAATTTTCTACGGAAGGAAAGGAAGTTGAATTAATGGGTATTGCAGGGAAACCAGGAAAGATAATCAGCTCTAATGGCATGACAAAGCTTCTAAAAAGGAGCAAAGAGGTGTAATTGCACAATTATGTTCGCTAGATGTTTCCACATTGGAATCATCTATTTCTCCAGATCTCCAAAAAGTCCTGGACAATCATTCCAAGGTATTTGAGACTCCCAAAGGTCTCCCACCTATGCGTGATCATGATCATGCTATTCATCTGATTCCAGGAAGTGTTCCTCCAAACATCAGGCCGTACAGATATCCCTATGTCCAAAAAAGTGAAATTGAACGTATGGTTGCAGAAATGCTAGAGGCTGGTATAATTCAACCGAGTCAAAGTTCTTTCTCAGCTCCAGTAGTATTGGTGCACAAGAAGGATGGATCATGGCGCATGTGTCTGGATTATAGGGAGCTCACAAGCTCACTATTAAAGATAAGTTCCCCATTCCTGTCATTGATGAATTACTGGATGAATTGCATGGATCAATTTACTTCACCAAGTTGGATCTTCGTTCGGGATATCATCAAATCAGAATGAAGATTGAAGACATTCTGAAAACGGCATTTAGAACTCATGAGGGTCATTATGAATTTTTGGTCATGCCTTTTGGCCTTACCAATGCACCTTCAACATTTCAAGGTTTGATGAATTCAATTTTCAAACCATTCCTTAGAAAATTTGTGTTAGTATTTTTTGATGATATACTAATCTACAGCAAGTCTTGGAAGGATCATGTTGAACATGTTGACAGGGTGCTACAACTATTGGAGGAGAAACAATTATATGCAAAAAGATCCAAATGTTTCTTTGGAGTCCAGGAGGTGGAATATTTGGGTCATATTGTATCTCATGAAGGAGTTAAGGTAGACCCTAGCAAAATTAAAGCCATTAAGGAATGGAAAATCCCCACATCCATAAAGCATCTGCGAGGATTTCTTGGGTTGACAGGGTATTATCGCAAGTTTGTTAAGAATTATGGGAGAATAGCAGCACCTCTAACAACATTATTGAAGAAAGATTCATTTTCATGGACTTTGGAAGCAACAAAGGCCTTTGAACATCTTAAAGAGGCAATGTGCCAAGCACCGGTCTTAGCTACACCGGACTTCACAAAAACCTTTATTGTGGAATGTGATGCTTCAGGAAATGGAATTGGTGATGTTCTAATGCAAGATGAAAGACCCATTGCTTTTGAAAGTCGTCCAATCAAGGGAAAGTTTTTAAGCAAAGCTATTTATGAGAAGGAAATGTTGGCAATACTCCATGCACTTAAGAAATGGCGACCCTACCTAATGGGAAGACACTTCAAGGTAAAAATGGATCATGATAGCCTTAAATACTTTTTAGAACAAAGATTATCCTCTGAAGAGCAACAAAAGTGGGTCACAAAGATGTTGGGTTATGACTTTGAAATCATCTACAAAAAAGGGAAGCAAAATGTGGTGGCAGATGCACTCTCAAGAAAGGATGAGGATGTGGAAGCATTGTTGTGTGCCATTTCTATTATCCAACCAGATTGGATAAATGAAGCAAGGGAGGAATGAAAGAATGACGAAGAAGTGTGGGCACTTATTCGAAAGCTACAACAAGATTCCAGTACTTCTGATACATTTAGCTGGCAAAATGATTCGTTATGGTACAAAGATCGCTTATACCTCTGTAAAAATTCCCAGCTAAAACAAAAGATTCTTATGGAATTGCACACTTCTCCCTTAGGAGGGCACTCAGGATTTTTAAAAACTTACCACAGGGTTAAGAAGGAATTTTTTTGGGATGGCCTTAAATCAGATATTCAAAAGTTTGTGGCGGAATGTTTGGTTTGCCAACAAAATAAAGTTGAAACAATTAAGACACCGGGTCTATTACAACCTTTATCCATTCCAAGCCAACGTTGGGAGGAGGTTTCAATGGATTTTATCACAGGTTTACCCAAGTCTGAGGGAAAGAGTGTCATCATGGTGGTAGTTGACAGACTTACCAAGTATGCACACTTTTGTGCATTATCACATCCATTTAAAGCCAGTACAGTTTCTACTACATTTATGGAAACAGTTCAAAAGCTACATGGAAACCCAAAGATTATTGTAAGTGACAGAGATCCCATTTTCACTGGAAAATTTTGGACAGAATTATTTTCTTGTCTTGGTACTCAGTTAGCTCATAGCTCATCTTATCATCCTCAATCTGATGGGCAAACTGAGATAGTAAACAAATGTTTGGAAGGATATCTTCGTTGCTTTGTATCTGATAAACAGACACAATTGGTCAAATGGTTGCCTCTGGCTGAATGGTGGTATAACACTTCCTTCCATACAACAACAAAAATGACCCCATTTATGGCACTTTATGGGTATCAATCACCATCCATCACATCATATTTAAGAGAAAATTCTAAGGTTCAGGTAGTGGAACATCACATCGAACATCAACAACAAGTCCTCCAACTCTTAAAGGATAACCTCGTGTTGGCACAAAATAGAATGAAACAACAGGCAGATCAACATCACAGTGAAAGAAGTTTTGATGTAGGTGATTGGGTATTCCTACGGCTACAACCATATAAGAGAATGTCCCTAAAGCAAGCTAAGAAGGATAATAAATTATCACCAAAGTATTATGGTCCATACAAGGTGTTGCAAAAGATTGGTACTATGGCATACAAATTGGAGCTTCCTGCAGCTTCTCGATTGCACCCAGTTTTCCATGTTTCATGTTTAAAGAAGGTTATAGGTGACAAGCTCCCAATTCAAACAATATTGCCAGAACTTGACGAGGAAGGAAAAATTATATTGGAACCGGAAGCAGTCACAGAAACAAGAACTCGACAGCTACGAAATCGATCAATTTCAGAGTATCTTATCAAGTGGAAGAACTTATCTGCTGAAGATTCCACATGGGAGGATGAGAATTTTATGCAGAAGTATCCAGAACTACTCAAGCGTTGAGGACAACACTTTTTTGAAGGAGAGGGGCATGTTGGGTCCCTATAATACTAGTGATTACCCCATTACTATTGTAGTTTTACCCCTTATTTATATTGTTGTGCCCCTATTACCCCCATATTGTTATTTCTGTGCCCCATAGAATCCCTCTATTGTTATTTTTGTGGCTTTATATTATTATTGTTAGGTCGGCTGGATTATATTGTGACTCCTTAGACTCCTATATATAGAAAGGAGGTTTTGTCATTTGAATCATCCAAGAATTGTTCATTTATGTAATGTAAAGGAGGTTGCCCCCTCGAAGAGGCTGAATTCTAAGGCGTTGATCTATCTTTCCTATCTTTTCTTGAGCTGGTTTCATAACAAAAACATGCATACTGTTAACAAGCCAGAGCAAGGTACACTTAAGAAAATTCGGCCCTTCATCTTCTTGCAACAATAAAGAGGGGAAAACATATGGAAACTGAGAAAAAGAAACAATTTCACATAACAAAACACATCACCAATTTCTTGACATGGGAATCTTGGAACAAAAATATTTGTATTGCTCCAAATTGATCACTTTGTGTACAATCCATGGCTTACATCAATTCACAACTCTTTTCTCCATACATGTTCCAACCCTTAGTAAGTCTCATTACAAAATATTTATAGACTTCCTATTGAACTAACTTTAGATTCTAAAAAGGAATTGATTCACAAAATAATATCTAACAATTTGTGGAAAAAATATGAACAATAAACTAAATATAAAACCAATCATTGGAAAACTCCAGAAATCTCGATCTGTTGGAAAATATTCAGCCTTCAAATATGTAAATTGGTTCATTAATGTTGATCCTTTGCCTTGAAATTTGGAGTGCTTAAAGTTCTTTTCACAAAAATTGTTAGTTTCCCTTTCAAACTTGATTAACACTGCCACCTGTATCAACTAGTTGTTCCCTTGACTGTTATTTCTGAGTCAAAAATTTAAAAATAATTGCATGTATGTTTATGTTTTCCACTTAGTTGATCAATAAATTATTTGTAATTTGGAGTTAAACCAAACGTATGTGTTGACCCTTTTTCCCATAGTCTTTGCCTTCATCATCCTTTGAATACTTCATCGTTGTTGCAAAATATTTGGGAAGAAAATATTTTGATAAATATTTCGAGATATTTTGCTTAAATTTGTAAATGAATTTCGTAAATAAAATATCAAAATATTTCTTTAAATGGTTTTATAATCTATCCTTTTGTTTTCAAATCCATGTCTTGTTTTTAAATCCATGTCTTCTTTGCGTGAATTTATATATTGATGAATAAATGGGATTCATAAACATGTTTTATAAAAGCCATCCATTGATTTCCTGCCCATGGGTTTTAAAAATCATGTCTTCTTTTCCGTGGTTGGTAAAGTATCTTTTACTTTCCCCTTGTACTCTTGTAAAATATTCGGATAAGTATTTATCCAAATTTCATGTTTTGTGCATTTATCCTTTTTATACCATAGCAAAAAAACATGTCTCTCTTCTCTGTAAAATCTCATTTTTACTCAACCTTCTCTTACTTTCACCTATAAAATCATTTCATAAATATATCACCGTAAAAGTCTCCTTTCCTTTATCATAATCTTTCTTATCTACTTCGTAGACATTCCCACCATATTTCATAATATTTAAATCAACATGAATAATGGTTTTCAAGGTGGGGTAGGTTAAAAGTCGAATAGGAAACCCCCCACTGAAATTCATCAATAACCATTGATTAATTATTCACACATATTGAGGCATGAAGCTTAATGTATGAAGTGTGGGGTGGGTAGGTTATAAATTAATTTTGACTTTTCAATTTTGACTTGTGACTGAAGTATTTAGCATTAAAGAAAATGTGGTTCCTATAGTCTAGATATTGGGTTGCTAAGTTTTTTTTAAAATTAAGTTTAATATTTCAAATAAATAATTTTATAAAATTAAATCTTATTTAAAATAAAAAAAATATTAAAAATAACTTTAGAGACATTTCATCTCTTAGAAACGGAAAGGGTTATTGACAAATGACTCATGACACCTCAATGATGACCCATTAGGGACAATTATACAAAGACAATTTAGACTATAAGACATAGTGGATTTATAGGCTAAAATTTACTAATGGATTCCCAAAATAACTAACTGGATAGAAAAGCTTTGATTACCTATATGATAGGCCCCTAACAGTGGCTCCAATGGGGATGACATCCTTCCTGTGAGGTGCCAAAAACACCATAGACTAGTACCCTGATCCATTGGGTTGATCCCAAACCTACAACATTCTCTACCCTGAAATCATTATAACTAAAACCCAACTGGTAATCCATTCCAATCCTTAAACTGAACCAAATCCATTCTTCAAACTATAATCTGGACTATACAATGAAGATCGAAAACTCTATGGCAAACTGAAGTTTGAAAAATACGGCTGAAAAAGATACTCAAAATGTTGAGCTTATTCACAATCTTACCTATTTTATGATGCTTACACTCTTGAAAAATTAAGTAATAGAAAAATGTTAAAACAACCAATCAAATTGTTGCATACTTGATGTGATTCCTGGACTGCGTTTGAGTAAAATGGAAACTTGGAAATGTAAGTGAAATGACAGTTGATTGTAGACTTTTATTTCATAATAGAAACATAATTGGAACTCTGTAGTGAACAATTCCTCCACATGGATAGCTATGGGATTAAAGAAAACACATTTCATTTGCTCATCATCAAGAAGTTCTATAATTTTTTTGTTAAAATGTGACTTCTCATATGTGTTGTTTAAATCAAGCCCTGAATTCAACTATAAAAGGTCCTCAAAAAACTGTTTTTGATCTTGAAAATTGTAAGACTGAAGTCGAACATTTAAGATCGGGATGTCCTAAATTTTATCAACAAATTCTTCTAGAAATTTGGCTTTAGCTTCAAAGCTACATTTTCATATCCTCGAATAAAGAAGCAATAAATTGGAGTAATCTTCCTCCATTTGATCATCATCACAAATATCTCAGTATTCTTTGAAACCTTTAATAGAAAGAGGGTTTGTCACATACCCTGTCATTTAGATTAGGAAATTCAAGCTATGAATTCTTCAGACAGTGGATTTTCCATGAGCATTTCTGCAATATGGATTCTTAGAGAATGGAGTTTCCAAGTGAATGGTTCAGCCTTTATATGTGTCTAACTATTATCCACCATCAATAGTTAAGTCTGAATCTTGATAGTCTTTCCCAAGGAAGATGAAACCTTTCATGCCTAGTATGGTGCCTAGAATGTTATCACTCTGTAATTTCCCTAGGCTGAGGAGAGAAACCCAGAGGTAACCACAAAACCACTTTTAAAGCTGGGATCTAACCTTTCTAGTTTCAGAGAGGGATCTCTCTGTTTGATTTAGAGTTCTGATTTTAAGATTTTATGCTAGTTATTTAAGTACGAGTTGGGTTTTTCAAAAAGTTTGGTTGAAAGATGTTGGAAAAGCCCATTGGGAATGGATTCATAATATTTTGAGTAATCAATCATAAAAATAATAGAGTAATTGTAATAGGGTATGATAGGCAAACTCTTGGATCTTTTAGAGTGCTTGTGGTGTGAATAAGATGAATATGATTTAGGATCAATTAAATATAGAGCATACATATATTAATTATATATTTAACATCAGAAAGAAAACATGGATATTGTTAACAAGCCAGAATAGAGTACACTTAAGAAAATTTATCCCTTAATCTTATTGCAACAATAAGGAGGGAAAATCATAGTGGAAACTAAGAAAAGGAAACAATTTTACATAAGAAAAAACATCGCAAATTCCTTGACACAGGAATCCTAGAACAAAACTCTTTGTATTTCTATAAATTGATCACATTTAGTACAATCCATGGCTTACATCAATGTACAACTCTTTTCTTCATGCATGTTCCAACCCTCAGTAAGTCTTATTACAAAATATTTATATACTTCCTATTGAACTAAATTTAAATTAAAAAAATCAAATGATTTACAAAATAATATCTAACAATTTCTAGAAAAAATATGAACAATAAACTAAAGATAAAAGCAATAACTGAAATCTGCATGAAATCTGGGATTGCTGGAAAAATCTTCGACCTTCAAATCTTGAAATTGGTTCATTAATGTTGATCCTACACCTTGGAATCTAGAGTGGTTGAAGTTTTTTTCTTAAAACTTGTTAGCTTCCCTTTCAAACTTGATTAACTCTGCCACCTGTATCAACTAGTTGTCCCTTTGACTGCTGTTTCTGAGTCAAAAATCTAAAAATAATTGCATGCATGTTTATGTTTTCCACTTAGTTGATCAATAAATTATTTGTATTTTGGAGTTAAACCAAAAATATGTGTTGATCCTTTTTCCGATAGACTTTGCCTTCATCATCCTTTGAATACTTTATCATTGTCACAAAATATTTGAGAAGAAAATATTTTGATAAATATTTCCAAATATTTTTCTTAAATATGTAAATTAATTTCATAAATAAAATCTAAAAATATTTATTTAAATTATTTTGTAATCCATCCTCTTGTTTTGAAATCCATGTCTTGTTTCCCTAAATTTATATGTTGATGAATAACTGGGATTCGTAAACATATTTTAGAAAAACCATCCACTGATTGTTTTTCCATAGTTGGTAAAGTATCTCTTGCTTTCCCCTTTTACTCCTGTAAAAATTTTGGATAAGTATTTATCCAAATTTCATGTTCTGTGCATTGTCCTCTTTATACCATAGCAGGAAACAATCGAAGTGCAAGTGGGTAGGTTATCAATTAATTTTGACTTGTCACTGATGTATTTTTCATAAAAGAAAATTTGGTTCCTATGGTTTAGAGATTGGGTTGCTAAGTTTTTTTGAAATTAAGTTTAATATTTCAAATAAATAATTTTATAAAAAAATATAATTATATATATTTTATAAAATTAAATCTTATTTAAAATAAAAAATATTAAAAATATCTTTAAAGACATTTTATGTTTTAGCAATGGAAAGGGTTATTGACGACTGACTCATGACACCTCAATGATGACCCCTTAGGGACCTTTGTACAAAGGCAATTTAGACTATAAGACCTGGTGGATTTATTGGCTAAAATTTACCAGTAGATTCCCAAAATAAATAACTAGACATACATACTTTGATTACCTATATAATAGGACCCTAACAAGTTCTGTGGCACCAATAGTGATGGGCTTCCAAAAAAAAATAAGCTTCTTGAAATTACTATTAGAGACAATGAAACAACAAATGACATTGCAATTGTAAGTTTGATATTACAATAAAACATTTGTTTTCTCTTCCATAGGTTAAATAAATAGTTACCCTATTGTCTTCCTTATTTTTTTATTTCAATTCATTCACCAAAAGACACACACACTCTGCAATCTTGTTATAGTTATATCTTACTGAGATATACATAGAACACATTTTGCAAATATAATACAAGTTACAATAAAAAATCACACCACTATACCTTTTCAAGAACATTATAAGAACTGGTCAAAGAGGATTCCATATACTATGTATTTTGTAGCAAGCTTCATTGACACTCTCAATGATCATTTTTCCAAGGCCCGTTTACATCACTGGAAACGTCTGTGAACACTTATTGTAAGTTGTTTTCTGAATGTAGATTCTGAGGAGTCATCACACAGCTGTCAGATATTTTTGTCAACCCAGTGTACAAGATGATATTTCAGCAGGATCCACCTTGCATGTCAAAGGCAACGATGGAGTCACTAATCGACATATCATATTGGTATGCCTCACGGTCTGGCACCTTCATATGGATCTACAACGAGGAGAAGCCTCCGCATGTTTTTCCGAAGTTTTCCATGGAAAATATCATCATGCAAGAAGTATCATACCACATCTCGGTAGTACTATCAACGAGGCTACACCAGAAGAAGAAGGCACCTTGGCCCACTCTTCCATTGCAGATCGGGTTGTACGAGATACAAAATCTCAAGCATGCGGATCCTGAAACAGAAGAGTTCTATCCTTTCAACACCAGAAGCTATAATTTGTATGACCGACATTGTTTTGTGAAGGATCACTGTGTGAGAGTACAATTTCCGTGGATACACGAGGCGTGTGGTCGAGCTGAGGAAGACACATGGAGATATTGTCATAGATTATCCAAGACAAATGAATCAGTCAACATCGTTGTGGAATGATTAGTAAAGCAATGTGAAGCAACATCTAGGAGAGCACCAACAATATCACCAGCAGAGGTAAACATACCAGCACGCCACAAGGGAAAGATAAATATTGTCGACAATGCAGAGGTAGAGAGAACCTAAAGTTCAAAGTAGACCCACTTGTGTGGAAAGTAGCTTTGGAAATAGAGGCGAAGAGGCAACGATGAGACAAGAGGACTACACAAAGGCAAAGAGAAAAACAGAGAATGGAGGAAACAATGAAGGAGTTGCATGAGTTGAAGGAGAAACTCCTGAAGGAACAAGAGTTGCAAAAATAGGAGAAGGAAGCGCAACAAGGACAGATACAACAGGGAAGGCAACATGTATAGAAATATGAAATTGCACCCGTACAAGTTGTAGACTCATCTAAGTAACTAGCACAAAGTAGACAGGGTGAGAAGTTGCAGGAGCAAGAATTTGCTCAAGAGATTGAACGGACACTTGAGAAGATGGATACAGAGATGGAGCAACCAGAGTTAGAGAAAGACATTGATCTCATGCCTTGCCACCAAGAGGTTGACCCACCAGCTTCACCAGATCCGGAAGCAGAGCAAGTCCCAAGCGACCAAGGAGATACTGAGATCCTTGGAGACAATCCAGAAGAAGAGATGCACAAGATATCATTCGATGAGTCGCAACATAGATTTGCGCAATCATGCATAGTGTATAATGATGCGCATGTTATTATATGAGTTGGAAAGAGGAGCTAGAGAAGTGTACCCAGATGCAAAAGAGGAAAGAGTTAATTTCCAAAAAGATGTCACCACAGAGTGCACGGACACCATCATGGACTACTGTGATTGACATCATTTCGCTACTGTTGACCATCGTGAGGATGTTGAAGAGCTGGTCTTCCCACAATTGTCTCAGTCATAGTGATGTCTTGCATGGCTTACTCAAGCCTATTTTCTCTCACATGGATACATGTGCATATTGTATGTAATGTCTTGTCAAGTGTAAGTTCAAGTGTCGACAGTTGAATGTAACAGTCATAGAGTAGTTGAAGGGTCATGAGGGTAAATGAACAGTCAGAAAGGGGAATGTCAAGGGTCACCCCACCCTTTGCTATATATAGTCCCTCCTGACTCATTGTAGAGGCTTTTTGTCAACCAAGCTTCTCATAGGAGTATCTTAGAGAAATATTGGAGAGTATTGTAACGAGCCTTGGATTATCCATAGTGCAAAGCTAGTAAATCTCTTTGGAGAAGTAGGCGAGCCTTAGCTTCTCCATAGTGTAGAGCTACTACATCTCTTTGGAGGAGCAGGTGGCAGTGACTGTAACATTCCACTATCGGGACTAGTGGTCGGTCATGGTTGTACTATATTATTGGAACTTTCACTTCTTAATATAACAGAGCCAACACATTTCATGCATATCTTGTTATTGTATTTCAACTATCTTGTTTACTTTAATGATATATGTATTTGTTTTCTTACGCATGTGTGTATAGAATCTTTATGTATATGTGTGTATGAATCTTACCGAAATGTGTTGTTGGTTTAACCATCACTCTGGATTGTCAGCTTACTTTATTTCCATTTTGTGATCCATCTTCACTTGCATGTTCCTTTCTTAGCCACGTGATTTCATAGGTTTCCAAGGGGCACACTCACCTCACTTTCTGCATGTTAGAATCGTTCATACACCTTCCTTGGCTTGTTGTGCATGTCACACCGTTGCTACCAACAGGGACATTCTTACTTTCCTCTACGTGTAACCATGGTCAAGACGATGCCATACGACCCACTTATGGGACTCCTACACCAAATGGTCAGAGATCTAGTTGGGACATCTTACTAGGGAGATCCCTTGACATGTTGGCGGGTCTAGCACTGTGAGCACGATCCTAAATTTCGAGTTGGAGACAAAGTTTCCTTATATATTAGAAAAGAGAGACCTCAAGGGGAAGGTAAAAAGCTGGAATCAATCCGTTATGGTCCTTTTCAAATTCTGGAAAAGATTGGAAACAATGCATTTAAGCTAGATTTGCCTTCTTATATGCAAATATACTTTGTTGTTAATGTTGAGAATTTGAGATTGTTTGAGCCTCCTTTGATTGATGATCAAGGAGATCATGTTCAGCTACCATAAATAGATGATTTCTCACTAGAATACGTTGATGAACTTCAGCAAGATCTCATACTTGAAAGAAGAACCAGAACTTCGAAGAGAGGGAATGTCGAATACCTTCGAGTGGGACTCAATGGACAAAAACCTTCTAATGCCAAATGGTTGCAGATTGAGAATGTGAGGGAGTTGTACCCTCACCTACTGAACAATTGATAGTATATTTTGGGGTCCAAACGGTTTCCAGTGGCGATGAATGATCAGGTGCTTAGTATTTAGCTCAAAAATAAAAGTTCTTAGAATCGCTCAAAACCTAAACAACCACATCCGTTTGAGTGCTATGGTCCCAACGCAACTCGTTTCACTCCAAACTGAGCTCGTATGAGGAAGATATCACGTTCGGTTCTCTTTGCCAAACAGTTGAATTTTGCAAAATAGAGGTACAGTCATTGTCGAGTCAGCAATCTACACTGATGATGTCACAGGTGACAGGGCATGTCAACGGGATGGTCAAGGGCCAGTAACGTTTCACCAAGTGTCATATTGTGGTTGGTCAATAGGTTGATGATTTGGCTTGTTCGCATTGGATGGAGGTGGACCAATGAGGAGGGGACATGTGGCAAGCTCAAAGGTTGCCACATGTCCCTCCCCAAAGGTCGAATATATCGATGCACAAAAACCCGGGACCTGCACTACACAAAATCCAATTCTTACCACGACACCCGTGCTTTGGTTCTTAATATATTATGGTTTGATTTTATATTTGATGTGATATGTCTTGGCATTGGCAGGAGGATGGAGCCAGCCCGCAAGCCAGCACCTTCATCTATGAACACAATTGTGAAGACTGGCGGCTAAGGTTAACGGTTAGCTAAAAACCCTAACGCTTACCATAACCGTTGAGATTTATACCACCATGTAGCCACTACCATTTAAACCATGGACTAGCGGCTTACCAGGAACCACGCCATTAAATACACTTAATGTGCTAATCCAAATTAGTGACTAATTAAACTTCCCTTATCCACTAATTAATCTGCAGTTAAGATGGAAAAAAGTTTGGCAGTCCCCCCAATTTTGGAATCAACTCTAGATTTAGTGGAGTTAACGGGAGTTCCTCCAATTTTATTGGAGTTTTACTAGGAGAAATTGATTTTGTCGTAACTTTTGCAAAATTCGACCAAATGGGAATCAAGAAAATGCATTCTTGGATGATTTTGATGTTCTGAGCACATCGAAGCATGTTTTAGGAGTACTAGAGCACTGTAAAGTACAATAATAAAAAAATAGATAACTTATTTTATATAAGACCATTTTGAACTCAGAATGTTCTATATATACTTAATATATATATATATGAATGAATATATCACATACATTTACAAGTACCTACAATGTTTGAAGTGAAATGACTGACCAATTCAATGATACACAGTGGACACCCTCTTAGAAACTTGATGATTAATGGTATTATAATATTAGATGAGAGTTTATTTTATATTTAATTGCATTATAATATTAACTAACTAGCCACTTTAAATGATTAGATACCATGACCCAATTTTATAGGGTTTTGTTTATATTATTAATGTCTTAAATATCTATAAGAGATTTTAACATTTAACATCGATAATTTTATTTAGGAGAACTGAGAACTGAAATTAGATGGGAGGATTCGAACTCTACTTTCCAACTACTTATTATATTAACTTATAGTTTTTTTCTTTAAAAGATTAACTTTTATAATAATAAAAAAATTAATATATAAATATTATGTTTTTAAATTTAATTTAAAAATTATTAATAATTATAAAACTCATTCCATAAAAAGACAATTCAATACTTATGTACATAATAAAATATAAAATAAATGAGATATTTCTCACACTTCAAAAAAATAACATAAAAGTGCATGGACCATACCTATTTCCAAAACTATGAAATAATAAAATCATCCTTTGATGCTTGCAGAAAAATATAAAATGTTTTCCACATTGTTCCTGCAGTTTCGAAAACTATTACTTTGTTTGGGTTGGAACCATTTATTTGAAGAACCTAACGATCGAGATATGTAGAATCGGCCCTTAAGCCTGAATGTCTATGCAATGTACAATTTCTTGCCAGCTGCTACATCTGGCCCAGACAACTGCTAATCAACCCGGTTATCTGCTAGCTCTCTCAACATTGAAATACTGGATAAATTAGTTTTAAGATACTTCTCACGACACTGGTGGACTTTCTTAGACGGTTCCCAACAATCAATCTTGGATTTCCAATCATCAGCCTTGTCTGGGTTACTGAAAGCCTTATGGAATATATCGATCAAGACTACTGCATCAAGAGCTGCATACTGCAGTTGGCCGTTGTCTAAGGGACGTAGTGCCCAGTTAGTCGTCTGTGCAGCTTTGTCTAAGTGGGCTCCCAGGACATCCTTTGCAAGGCCGGACAGCCCCCCTTTAGGTGTCGCAGAGAAAATTTGAAGGTCCAAAAAGCCTTCACATTTTTTAAAACATTCCAAATCTCCATAGCACCTGAATAGCAGATGGAGATCACAATTGAGTGCATACCCCAACTTCACAACGTCACGACATCGAAAGACAGGCTTGAGGCAGTCGTTTAGTGCTTGCGGCGCTGTATGATATAATTTTATCATATCAAATATTAACACATTTTTCTCAGTAGCAACTTGCAGAATGGAAATCTTGTTTGAGCCCTTTTCTTTCCAACTTTTGAGTATCCACTCGGTATCAATTCCCACCAGCCCAACTCCAGCGAATTGTGTTGCAGCATCATAAAGACCTTCCCTGGTATCTATCCATATAACATTATCTTTTGAAACAAAATCTTCCAAACGCAAACAACCAGTGTCACTCACAACTTCCTCTTCCACGTAACCAATGTTACGTGCTCGTGTACGCAGCCGTTTGGCAAGTTCGGTGTCGTTACCTGCATCCAGCAGAGCCTTCTTCAAATTCCCTTTTTCTACATCCTCCATTATCAATAATTCCTTATTCAAAAGATAAACTTCTGGAAATTCCAGATTATGGCGTTTTACTAGTCTATGTGCCGTTTTCAACATACGCTCATTTTTCTGATGGGAACACTGTTCTACCAGAAAGCTAAGCATAGTTTGGCCAAATAAAGTAGCCAGATGTTCTGCTACTTCAATCTGATTTTGGCTCACCATAAATGCCAGAAATTCACGACAGGTAGAATCTTTTAGGGGAAAGCGCTCTAACATAGCCTCTGTTCTTTTCTGATCGCGACAGATGGCGAGCCTCAAAATTATTTGTTCCGTACCTTTCTCTAATTCCTCAAACTTATTACGATCTACTGTGACTTCCCTTAATTGACTCATCTCAATTAGAAATAATGTGGCAAGGCTGTGAACAAATTGGTCGTTGCTAGACACACTTTCACTGAAACTTATTAACCCTAGTATCATAACGCTTACCAACTCGGAAGCTAATTTCTTTGCTTCATAATACCCATCAAATGATACTTCTCGTTCGTGTTTCCCGGAACCTTCATCGCCATAATTCGTGCTTTTTATTTTCTTTGCTTGACAAACGCTCGTCTTTAACCTAGACAACACTGTCATGAATAACTTCTTTAGGGTTTCACCAGTGGGTCCATAGACGAAGGCCGAAAACTTTAGGCATTCCATAATATAAGCAGCTTGTTGATTTGGCGGCCTGGTTCCTAGGGCATTTTTCATTCTATCAGTAATGGAGGCAAACTTGGAAGATGTCAATCCATTTTGGCTGATGCAATATTGTCTGAGATTAGCAGCTAAAAATGGAGGCCATGTGCCCGGTAAGTCTGAAAGAACGTGCAATGTAAGAGATTTCGCCATAATCAAAGTTGATGTTGGTTGTTGAAGTCTCCCACCCACACTTCAACGAGCAACTTCTGCAACTTATAATGATGTAAATAAAATATTTCGATCAAGTTCTCGATCTGCTGAGAAGCAATTCCACTCCAACTGTAACAGATGAGAATTCAAAATGACCTTCTATATCTCAGAACAGCCGAGAGAGATTTGGAAATGTTACTATACGGAGAAAAATAATAAATAAGATTCAAATCATGTTTTTTTCGTTTAATATAATTGAATTTATATTGAAAGATAGAGTGTAATGTACGACTGAGTAATCATGCCCCTATTAGCCGACCAAATTATCATTTTGAAAGGAAAAACAAAATTTATGACACTTGGTCTGGCAAGGAAAAACAAAGCCACGATTTGATTGCTAAATATCAAAAGCCATATAAAAGTTCATATATTTGAAAAGATATTGAATTAATAAGTAAGTTTTAATGGTATTAATTATGTTAACGATTAAAACCGAACCTTGTGATGGTATACTTGGAAGACTTGTATCAATATGTAACAACCATTTTTCTAATTTTGTTGATTTATTTTATTCCTAAAAGTAGAGTGTATATTTTTTTTTAGATTTTAGTTCTTAAATTAGTTACGAAGAGATTTTCTATTATACATTTATGTTTGACTTTGTTATAATCTTATACATATTGGGTTATTGAGTGGGAGTTAAATTATTTTTAAATATTTATTAAAAGTTGGCTTTTTTATAATAAAGTTAAAAATATATCTTTAAGACCCCGTTCTGAGGTTCTTTGCGGGAATAGAAGCCCCTCCCTCCGCTTTCTCTTATGGCGAACATTTCATGCATTTATTGGTAGCCTTTCTGCAGTAAGTACTTTTTGATTTTGCAGGATGCTATGAATACAGATTGAAAACCCAATTTCAGATAACAACGGGGAGGAGGACATCCTAAATACTTTTCTATAGGTTATGCTTTTGTTAACTCCTTTGTATTTGACAGCTCCACAAACATTTGTGGTTGAAACAAATGAGCGTCTTTATGAAGGTAAGGTTTTGATCCATGTTTTCTTATTAAGTAAATTGTTACTAGTTTTCTATAATCTAATCTACTTCAAATATATGGGAAGCATTTATGACTCTATTTTTAAATATTTTAATTTTTATTAAATTACAAATAATTCAATATATTATATATATTTTTTACATCTAAATTAATAACTATTAGAAAATAACTCAATATTTAAATAGTAATGTATTTTAAATTAAAAAATGAAAGCTGTTTTTAAAGTTAGCCTCAAACATAATTGTATTGGCAAAGTTGAATGTGTTGTTTTAATTGCTTAACATAGTTTTGTTTAAATAAAATTTATTAAAAATTACTAAAGTTCTTTTGGAGATTTTGATGACATGGTTGTTGAAGACCTCTTCTACCAATGTATTAGGAAGTATTATATACCAATTACTAAGTAAGACAAATTTTGCATAACTTGCAATTGTTTGTTTTAGTTTATGATAATTTTAAATTGAGCTTTTAGGCTTCATTTATAATTTCTATCTCACCATTAGCATGTGGGCGACATGATATCCTCAAGCTACTAATGAATTTATAATCGATAGATTTGTGTAGCACACGAATAGGAGGAAACCAATGCAATTGAGCTTTTAGGCATTATTAATAATTTTTGTCTCACCATTAACATGTGAGTGGCATGATATGCTCAGGTTACTAATGAATTTATAGTCAATAGATTTGTGTAGCACACCAAGAGGAGGAAACTAATGCACATAACACTAGGCACATGGAAAGGATCTATAAATAACATTATATTTATTCATAGTCCACCACTCTTATCTTCTTCTTATTTAAAATTATAAATATTTCATAATACAAATATAAGTGTACAACTTTTAATGTATATTTAGAAAATATACCATTAATGTATGGGTATTTCTTTTACATACCTTGAATGTTGTTCACTAAGAAAAAAATTCACAACATCACACTTATATCAATTGAAATTTAAAAATCACTTCAATGTTTTCTTTTCCATTTCAAGTTTCCACATTCTCCAATACTAGTACTATCTCGTTCCTTTGGATATCAATATAGCTTTGAGAATCCCTAACTACATCATAGATCATGCCTCCCCGTGCTTCCAATTATTTTTCTTTCTATTCTTATTGATCTAGATTTAAGGATCCTTGACCACATCCCTAGATCACATTGTTTCGCAATCGCACTTTTCCATCTTCATAGATAGAGTCATGATATATCTACTACTTATGATTGAGATATATATTATTATTTGGTCATGTCACACCACACAAATGCTACGACTGTAGCTATATGTTTTCCTCACCCTTCCCAAATTTATTACGATCATGAATGACAAATTATTTCACTCTTACATTAGGATTATGAAAGACATAAATCATGCACAAATCATTTACACATGATTTAGCCTAGGTGGGGAAAAAAATAATCCAAAAATATATTTGTTTCCTTTACCAAATCCTTCATCCATAACCTATAGGCCCATGAAAATGGAGTATCCCAAGAGCTTGTAAGAACATCATTAGATCACAATATATGTGTAGAAAAAAATGGCCTACAAAAATAATGGGATTAAATACCACCACTATTGAACTTAACACAATGAGTTATTCATCAAGACAAGGTTAACATAACATTCACAATTTTAAACTTCATTTGAGATAAATACACAACTCCTACCCTTGTCAAATTTTATGATTACATCTATCTAGGAATATGACATGCTGCCCCTATCACCTAGGCTTATGTCTAGACTTTAGTGATAGTTCTCCAATGGTAAACATACCTAACTAGGTCATACAATTGTATACCTATTGACATCTAATTTAGAAAGGTTCAACTTCATAATAGATATATAGATATCCTTGAAGACTCGAATAAAATGCACTCACCATGTACATTTTTCTTTTACCAACGCTTCTCTGAGTATTGATTCATAAATCCTTAGCCTCTTGTCGCAAACATATTATATCAATACCCTAAAATCATAACTATCCTTGATACATTATCTCATTGAGGAATTCCATCAAAATCTTTGCATGTATATTTCAAGTTGTTGTAGTTCTCATACATATTGACAATGAATCTCTCCATAATTCTCCAATCCTTAATTGTAACAACCTGGGTGTAAACTTATTATTTATCATCCATATGCAACAGCATAGCCATTTCTAGTTCTTGATATATTCCATAACCATAGCTACAATACTAGTTATTAGGAATAAGAAACAGAACAAAAATAATTATCAACAATAATTATATGCAAATATCATTCACTTATGATTTACCTTAGAAAATACTTGAGGGGAAAATAAGTTAAAGACATGTTTGCTCCCTTGAACATATCTAGCCAAGTCAAGCAAGTCATCCTCCATTACTCACATTTGGGCTCATTACAATGTTGTATCCCTATCCTGATTAACTACTTCATTCCATCAAACTCCCTTAGCTCAATAACATGTTCCTAAAAAATCACCACCACTATTTACCTTAACATAATGACTCACTCAATAACTCAATGTTAATTTAATAGTCCTTAGTCATTGTCACGTCTAAGCATTTTTTTCATCCATGTATTGCTAAGGAAGATTGGTAGACGAGGTACAATTGCAAAAAAGTTTTTTATCCAGGTCATATAGTACTTCATCAAAATATTTATGAAGGTCTAGGTCCAATCTACATTATTAGCACTCGACATGAATTTATTATTCAATAATTAATTTATATCTATTACATTTACAAAGTAGTTTTATCTAAAAACATCATCCCTAATTAATATTTTCAATATACCCTAACCATAAAGCAAATGAATGATTAAGAGAAGGTATTTTAGTTTTCATTTCCTAGACATCCTATTTTATAACCCTCGTCCATTATTCCCAACATTGCAAGGAAATTTTCATCCTTCCATCATAAATATAACAATTAAAACATTGAATAATGTGCATTGTAGTCCCTATAAGAGTTTAAATCCATCCTTATAATACCAATCTTGTATCCAAATTCTTATTAATAGATTATTATTCTGATTGGAAACCCTACTACACCTAATTCTCATATAGTTTTACTAAGTAGTCCTTCCTTGATGGGTTATGAGTAGATTTAGTTGGAAACCTTGAATAATACTTAAAGGTGGGTGAATCAATATTGTTTCCTATGATCAATTTTCACTATTTTTTGCCTTCCTTATCACAAACCCTGATTCATTCATTCATTAGCAGTCTACAACATAAGAATATCTATGCATAACCATGAACCATAAGCAGTAGAGCTAAACACATAACCATGAGGAAATCAAATTAGATAAACATAGGAGCAAAAAACAATAAAATAATCACACATAGAGACACGAGATGTAAGGTGGAAAACGAAAGGGAGAAAAACTTCGTTGGATGATCTACTTCTCTCTCTTCTACTGTTATAAAAAAAATTATTTTACATATGCACTAGCCACCACTAGTGTGTAAGCGACAAATTTCCAATCATGCGAGTTGTTAATTGATCTAGACCACTACATGTATGAACTTTATAGGACACCATCTACAGGAAGACACAACTCCCTTGAATTTTCATGCCATCTTCTATAGGAAGCCACCACTCTCTCGACTTTGCAGGCCACCACCTACTGGAATCCACCACTCCCAATAAGCCTCGCTCTGCCACCACAATACTATCCAACCACCACTGAATGGAAGCCACCGCTCCCAAGTTCTTAGGCCAGTACCTAAAGGATGCCACTACAACCTGAACATGTAAGTCACCACTTGCTCACTAAAATCCCCAACCTTCAAGCTGTCATGCAGACCATGTTTCATAATGTTTCTTACTAGATCCATGATATATTCATACATACACTTATGAGCCTCATTTTGTCCATTTTCATATTGGGCTCGCAATAACAATCTTCTAATACCTCAAACACTGAATACATTCCCTCCAACGTAGTCTCTGCAGTACAAACACAATCAATATATCAACCTACACAATCAATTTTCTCATCAAACTCAAACCTTATAGTATCATACAATAATAATATGAAAATACTCTAGCATCCATGCAAAATACATCCAATGAAGGTAAAACAATAAAATCTCCAAAGGAACCCCTACAACAAAAACATATCATCAATTTGATCTATGATTTACTGTTGCAACAACTACATTAATACTTTGTTCTCCATGTCAACAAAAGTTGGCATCAATACAATATGAAGCAAAAGGATGTTAAACCTATAGATCCATAACAACTCCATCAACCTTTAACATATGCTCCAAATATTCTCTCCTAATATGCTCTTTATTTTTAAATTTGTGTAGCTCATTCTCTCATACTCTCTAACACCTTCTACTTCAAACTATGTCATTTTATCAATGAAGAAAGGTGCAATCAATACAAAGCACTAATCCTCATTATCTTTGACTTGATCAACTTCTAAAGTATGGAGGGATCTTCCCTGAACTATTTGACCATTTACCATATGCAGAAACCCATATAAAATACCCCTTGAATTAACTGAGTTTGTGCACAATTCAAAAAAATCAATTAACTATTTATAATGCAACCTCGACGCTTAAAAACTATATTATAATGCACCTTAGAGTCTAATACCTGTGTTATGGTTGGAACGCACCCACTACACATAGTAATTGTATTTTAGTGCGCTTTATGCCTAAGTATCTACATTATAATACAGAGAGGCTCATACCTATGTTACCTTAATTCATATGATGTTTGTAGCCTTCTTCCATTTGATATGCGACTTAGCTCTTCCAGAACATGTCCAAGCATATCCAACACCTATAGATACTCTACAAATATAAAAAACACCTTCACAACATGTCATCAAACCTTTGATCATCATGGAAACACCTCGAATCTTGTTGACATCAATGCCAACAACAATCGACTCCACAATTGACTCCTTAGGTAGACACCATAACTTGACATCAATGCCAACACCACGAGATAACATGACCAACACATTTTTCACTATAATTATCAAATAAAAAATTCTTTGTGTAATGGTTGATTTTATGATTGAAGAATAATAATAAATAAAGTGAAAGGTGGTGACAAATAGAATATTTGTTAATAAACAATAGTAAAGATAAGTAAATATCATTTATGGAGAGATAATTAAAGGTGAATTCGTAAAAAGTTAAGATAATACATGATGACGAGTGGATCATGTGCATGTATATTCTTATTTTTATTTTTAAAGAATGAAATGCAATTTAATATAGGAGGATAAGGATGTGGGGCATATTTTTCCTATTGGATTTAAAATGAAGGATTGGACTGCAAAGGCTTTTAGTTAGGTTTCAATGGTGGCCATGTGTAGAGAAATATATTGCAACTAAGCCTATAGTCGTGCTGATAGGTGTCTCTCACACATTTGTTGCAATCAATAGTATACATATTATTATAAAATATATAATAGTAATAATAGTAATAAATAAATTATCATAATAACATAATATTGTATTAATGCGAGAAAAAGAGTAAAATAAATAATTCTAACTTATGGGAAATCTAATTAGAGCCAACTTAAGAAAGACTACGATAATAAGTGATGAAAAATTCATCATGTGCACGGAAATTCTCTGTTCTATTTTTGGAAAAAATATTGTTATTTAATGGAGGCAGGGAATGATGTGAGGCACCTTTCCTATTAGGTAATTATGGGGAAGAAAACAGTATACACTACATATAAGTATTTTATTAAGGGCTTGGCATCACTAACCATAGAGAAAAATAATGTATTTGAGCCTATGGTTGGATGAAGAGCCATCTCTCACACATTAGATGTGGTCAATAAGATTAGAGATTGGATCTCAATGGTTCCATGTTCACAACAACTTAAGTATATTTCTTCATCTACTAGGTAAGCTTATCACAAATCATTACCCCTTTGGATTATGTATTTCCTCATGAAATTTTCTATATTGTTATCCATTAAAGGATATTGATTTTTTTGTTTACTTTTTGTTGACATATGTATGTTATACTTTTGAGCTCATGTAGCCCTCAGGGTTATCTCAATTGATCGAGTACCCATTGTTAAAACACCTTTCCTATTGAGAGGTCACAAGTTCAATTCCCTTGACACTCTTGGGGTTAGCCTCTATGGTTGAACCAACAGGAAGTGATCTATTCGAGTAGATCTACTTGGTACAAATATTACATGGATGTAGTGTTCATGGATCTCTAAAATATGTAAATCACTATATATATATATATATATATATATATATATATATATATATATATATATATATATATTTCATGCATGAAAACTTTTTCCCAACTTATCATAAATGATGGTGATTAAAAAATATTCACTAATAATCCATTATCTTTAAATTAAGCATTTCTGCACCTTCCATCATCCACCTTGTTAACTTGCTTTAATTCATAGCAATTAGGCACATTTTCATTACCAAATATTGTATGATCATATTTTATGTCAATGAGTTTTATGTTATGTATTGCAATATAGCTCTCCTGGATAACATTGAAACCATCCTCAAACTCCGATACCAACATACTCATCACATTATCCATGATGGTTAACATAATATCCACATAGTTTAGCAAAATGGAAAATTTTATATATCCACTTTGATCATTCCATCCCTTAGTCTAGATTTCATTCTATGAGGACCCTTTCACTCTCATCTCCTAAATAAAATATATATTTATTGATAAGGGGACATTCAATAAGTATTTAAATATATGTGTGGTATACCAACTAAAAGTTGAGAATCTAATGAACTCCTCCCAACCAACATCGAGGCCACAATGAATACCTACACATTTTATTTGAGAAACATGTGAAAGACTACTCAATAATTTTCCTCTAAAATATTGTATTTACCTTATTCTTTGTACATCTATTCCCAATTATTTATCATATCATCTTCTCATAATAAATAATGTTTATCTTTAATAACAATTCCAGACATTTTGTAAGGCATGCTATATTTTATGTATCAATGATCCTTTTAATTAACTTAAAGATGTTTGGTATTTTACAAGTAATTTTAGTAATTAAAAGTATTTGTTTCGTTCTAAAAAGTTATAAGTTCAAAATCAAAAGGTAAAATATATATACCTTTATAGATTTAAAAATCAAATCCATGCAAAAATAAATATCTTTATCTCACAAACAAAAAAATCTCATACATTAATTTAATATTTAATATAATATATCTGTTAATTATAACATTAAAATTAAATAATAATATTAATATATAGCTTATCTCTAAATTTCATTCGTCAAAGAGCCGTGCCATAGTTGTAACTCTGCATTTAAATCCATGTTCTCTTCGTACGATTAATTACCATTTCCCTTTTGGATCACCAGTGACCATATCACCATTACGAATCTCATCATTGCCATCTTACTCCATTTTTTTAATATGAAATTCTTAGTTAATCCAAATATGGGAGCATCATTTAATATGTACGCTTTCCAATTTGGATTTACCACACATTTTCGTTGATCGAAGAAACCCTACCCGTTCTCATCCATGCAAGTTTGGTGTCTAAAATGCACATCTTTCAAAAATGATTATAATAATAAACACGCATTCCACATCACACCAAGTATATGGCATGCCACACTAAACTAAAGGTGTTACCTAGTAAACGTTACTATATATTATCTCATTAACACTAATTGTCAAACTGATTACGTTAATGAAGAGATAAGAGGTTAGAATTAAAATATTAATTCAAAGTTTCAATAAATGTGCACAGAGTACATGTAGTGCCAAATATTATTCTTTTTATTTTATCTTATCTAAAACAATTTATAGTTGATTATGAAATATACCAAGGTGTTTTTTTAAGTATTCATAAGAAATTAGTTTACTTACGAATTAAACTAAAATTATAATTAGGTAATGCAACTATGATAGTGGTTTTAAAAAGAATGTCAACTATAGTAATTATAATTTATATGAAAATTAGTATTTTTTATATATTTTTATATTAAAATATGGATTATTTTTAAGTAAAGTTTAAAAGTTTTTATGTTTTAGCAGTTTTTAACATGTTCTAATTCTATGTAATACAATGATTTTCCATTATTTAAATTTCATTTTTGAATGTATAAATAGATTTAGTTCATTGAAAAACCTTTTGGGCACTAAGATTTTTATAAAGTTAACATCTCAAATCTACAATTTGAACAAATTTTGGTCACACTTTTAGCAAAAATTGATCAATAAATATGCCTTATAATGAGTGAAAAAAATAGAATGCTTGAATTACACTTTCCATATATATATATATATATATATAGAGAGAGAGAGAGAGAGAGAGAGAGAGAGATGGCATGAGGATGCCTTATCTTGGATAGAGCACTGGAGGATAATGGAGGAGATAATTTTTTGAAATTTTGATAACATTAAAAAATATTATTATTTGAATGTCTATGGAGAAATTATGTGGTGATAAAGATTTAGAGGGAAAAAGGAAACTAAGATATTATAAGGCATTGAAAAACCTCATTGTTAAAAATCAAAAACATTTCTCTTTATAGACTAAGTTTAAAAGATATTGAAGACTCCTAAAATAAGAACAAATTCTTATGAGCTTCACAGTGTAAATGAGCATTGGTCATTTTCTGAAATGCCATGGGATGAAAGATTCTATCAGATTTGCGACACTAAGACAATTGAAGTTGAAAAGAACATTCATTGGATTGATTATCTTATACTCACATTCAATATAGTTTTGAAAATATTTGTCACGCTACAAACTTTCTTGACCTTTTAAGTCAGTAAAACTATGGTGGTGTTTTTTTCTTTTTATAAATTAAAAATTCAATCAATTAATAAGAATAGAACAAAGCCATGGTCTTGTACTTTCTCTACTCCACTACCAGGGAAATCAAAGTAGTGGAAAAAATTTAAGTTCTTAGGTAAGCATACATGATAATTCCAAAACACAACAAAAAGTATTATTTTTTCATTCATAAACCTACAATATCAAGCCTATTAGTAGACATATGCATATAAACAAAAATATAGAGGTAGAACTATAAGAATAACACGAGTTGATGATAACGCAGATGAGTTAAAGGGGATTATTTCAATGGGTGCTTTGTTGTTTCATGGAGTATTTCTTAGCTTAACTATGAGGTTGAGCTTGTCTTCAATTATTGAGAGACATCAATCCAAGGACTTCATAGCCACTTGAATCTCATGCATCAAAAGGATAATTTCCACCTTTTATTTATTCTAATTTAGTAAAAATTTCCCCAACAACATCTTCATTTGCTAGTATAGGTCAAATATTTTTCTACATTGGTTGTGTCGACCCTAGGTATAAAAAGTGTGATGGACCTAGGTAACAATTTTCCTTACAATCTTGACATTAGATAGATATCTGCATTCCCCATCAATATCTCCTTTCACCTCCACGAGCTTAGCTTGAATATTAGGTGGCATTTGGGAGTGGTATAGGATGCCCAAGGATTCAACCAACTTGTGAGCCTAAGAGTACCCTTGATATTCATAATAGGTAGCTCCTCTGTGGCATTTGGCCTTTCTTCATGTCATGGTGGAAACATAGGCATAAGAGTGGTAGTAGAGCAGTAATAAAAGATTTGGAAATGACGACAGAAGTTAATGGAGTAAGAGTGACACCTCAAGCCTATGACCAAAAAATATGGAGCACTCATGAATGAGGGAGGAGAGAAAGCAAAATTGTGTCAATCAAGAGGGGATACTCTGTATTTATAAATTATGCTTGGGAAAAGCCCACATTGATGCAAAGGGAAACATTCGGTTCAAATAATAACCCAAAAAATGGATAATGGAGGTTACACTATTGAGGTTTACCATTCAAACAATCAAAACATCATAGAATAGAATAAAATCAGATAGAAAAGGTTGAGATAAATCATGAATGCAGGTAGTTTCAATGTAGGAGTTAAAACCATATCACGCCAATTTCATAGCTGGATTAGAGGTTGAAAACAAAAATAATGGTGTTTGTTGACCATGTTAAGACCACTTAATGGCATCAAATTATGATGGCAGGAGTGGGCTAACATGTCCCCTAACATTAGTGCTGGGAGGGTTGGCCAACATACTGCCTCTCATATGCCATATCCCCCTTGATCGCATATGGGGAAAAACCATGGTGAACTTAAAATTCTTCCCTTAATTATTTTATAGAATATAAATAATATGCTAAAGAATTGAGTAGTATTTTACCTTCTTGGGGTTCAATATACCATATCGATCCTAGTGGATATTAAACATCACACACACACACACACACATGTGTGTGTGTGTGTGTGTATTATAAAATATTGACATTTCCAAATTTGATATAGATTTATCACTTTATTAATCACATCAAGAAGGCTATGGTTGTATTTCACACTTTTTGTTAATTATATGATTCCAAGTAATTGTGGATCCATTAAGTTTTAGTAGGAAATATATTATGGTTTATGGGAAAGATAAAAAATTTCATAGAGGAAAAGAAAATAAGTACATGTCTAATGGAAATCTAATGTAGAAAATTTAGCCAAAAAGTACTGAAATTATGATTTATTACATTTAAAACTACATACAATATAATATACATAAATATATTTACAGTAAGTTAATTATATAACCTCAGAAAATAGATTACATCACTAATTATCAAAATGGATTGGCCTCACTTTGCCAGAAAAGAAACCAAAGTTATTGGGAAATCTATGAGAACTTAGACTAATGTAGCACCCCTCCCTTGTGTACTACATTATTGTATACCTAAGGTTTAAGTTAGAGCTAGGTATGATATCTTCCCTTCTGTGTTAAAGGTTATATACCTAAGCTGAGGAAATCTAGGTAATATGTAATATGAAAAGCAAATGTATTATTAAATAAATTAATAAAATAAATTACTTGGAGAGTGGAGAACCAAGATAGAGGAGATGCTTTCCAAATCCCATGAGGAATGGGATAGAGATGAATCTTTCAAGATAAGCTTTTGGATGTGATTCTAGATAAGCATGGATGGATTGGATATCCATCAAATGGATGGGAGATAAAGATCCATCATAAATAAAAGCTTTGTGGGAGATAAAGGCAAGGTTTTATGTGGAAAAGCGTCCAAGCAGATAAAGGCGAGCTTTTTCAGATAAGACCTAGGCAAATGGAAAATTCCATAAAGCGGGACACAACTAATGGTAACTAAATCATGAAAGAGGGTATTAAATACCCAATGCATTAATCAATTGAGACAGTTGGTCCTTGGCAAGATCTTCGGCTCGGGGGAATCAGAGGTGATTCATGGCTAGGTGGTGGTGCTACCCCCTCCAAGTGAGGTTTTAGTTGGTGTCAGATGCATGGGATGTTTGTGTGATGAATATTACTCCCTCTCTCTCTCTCTATTATACTTTACAGTTTGCTTATGAGAATATTTTCATAAGTTTCTATTATTGTTCCAGTTTTTCTATGAGAGGATTTTCGAAGTTTCCTCGTCGTGAGAATCTCGCGTGAATTAGATAGGATTATGTATTGATAGGTTTAATGGTGTTTTCCTCTACTCTAATGAGATTCAGTTGCATGTTATGGGTTCTATAGTAATCCTTACTTGTTATGAGGTTAAAACAGTTATTTGAGATATGCTAATGATTGATTTCTTATCTCTACATTTATTTCCTACCATTGAAATGGTTATTACCCATGTAGCTCTATTGTATAGATAAGTTATTGTTTGTATGGAAATCATTGACTTTAAAGTATATGAGAAATGGTGGAATCAGGGTAATTAGTTGTTGATACTGGTGCCATAATTTTAGACTTCTCCTGATCGACTTGCATGTAGCTTTCTAGTGTGAAGTTATCAGTAGAAGTACATTAAATGAAATGATTGTTTTAATACCTATGCAGGGTAGTATATTGAGCATAATTAAATTACATGTGCTAATGGGTTACTATGAATGTGATGACAGTATTAAACATATGACCTCTTTTACATCCAAGAATAGAGTTAATAACGCAAGCAATATGGTTTATGTTGAGATTATGCGAGATGACTATGGATACTCTAACTGATAGTATTACATCCACTACAGGGACGTGGTATGCTCATAATTATCTCAAGTAATAATCTACTTATGCATACTTACCAATAGAGGAAATAATGTATCCTATTTTATGGCTAATGGGTTAAGTATTTGTGTTGCATTTATAACTAGTATGCATGGGAATGAAATACTTGTCAATAGCATAGAGTACACTACAATGATCATGAAATTAATGTCAACTAGTGCTGGTGAATATTTACCCAAATATTTTCATAGGATGCCTACCATCATAAGTTTAGTGGTCAATCACACACATTGGACATGTAAATGAATCTAAGGTTCCATATAAGAGAACCAGTAAAACAATTAATGAGAAATTTGTACTGTGGCCTAATAGTAATATGGCTGAGGTAATTTTAGAAGACAATACCTACAAGGAGGGATAAAGCTTTACATGTGAATGAACTAAAAATTTTAAAACTTATGGGTCCTAGAGGCTAAATTCTCACATAGGCTAAGGAGGTTTGCTACAAATGGTATCGGAGCTTCAAGTTCAAACCTTTCGGCCTATGGGGCAATCTGTGGAATATGACTAAGGATAAGAATTAATCCAACATTAAAAAAAAAAATTAACAGAGCTCGCAGTCAACTATATAATTGATGCATATGCCAATGCTACAATCAAGGAGATTTTGTAGACGAAGCGTCTTAAACGAGGATGCTAATTTACATGTATGAAATAAGCCTTATCTCCCTCTCACACATGCTTCGTAGCCAAATCAATATAAGCATACATGTGCCTTCACCTGAACGCATTTAATTTATGTTTCTGGATAAAGATCGTTTCATTTTCTCAAGACGCGCAAACATTTATGTTACAATTGGTACATAATTATAGAACCTTAAAAATAGGATGGAACAATTATATTTATAATGTAAAGCTATTGTGTACATAATTTGGGCCTATCAAATGATCACAAGTACGACAACCTTTGTAATTTTAAATCTTAGATGTTATCCATGACAAAAAATTCTGGTATTAGCTATTGACGAGTTTTCCACATCATCTATGGAGATGAAGTTATTGGTTGTGCACCGACCAAATGGAAAATAGATATACACAGCCTTCACAATTTTAAAATGTTAATAGCTGTGAAGTACTACTTTCATCACTATATCAATTTTGCATGCCACATGTGATTAACGTTATAGGCTATATGTACATTAATTGCGTCGGGCATACGAATACAAATTGTGTGTTTTTAATTGTGATATTTTGGAAAGTTGTTTTTTGGTTGATGTTCGAATTCACTATAGGAAAAAAGGAAATTGGTGAGGGGTGAAAAATGTCACCATAATCTCATTGGTGATGGTCAAAAGAGCCTTCGTCACCAAAAATTGAATGTCACCAAAAGTATAGGTGTTGTAGTGACATTCAAAGTCCGTCACCTATCATGATTTTAAATGATGGATAGTGACCGTCACCAATTCATATGAGAAATGGTGACAAACCAGAGCTTCCGTCACCAAATATTGAATGTCACCAAAGGTGGCATCGCCAAAAGTATAGGTGTTATAGTGACATTCAAAGTCTGTCACCAATAATTATTTATAATGACTGATAGCCACTGTCACCATTTCATATGAGAAATGGTGATGGACATAACCTCCATCACAAAAAAACTGAACGTCACCAAAGGTGGCGTCACTAAAAGTATAGGTGTTATGGTGACATTAAAGGTCCGTCACAAATATTGATTATAATGATGGATAATGACCGTCACCATTTCATATGAACAACAACGATTTATTATGATGGATCTTTCATGGCTGTCACTATTGATGCATATATATGGTGACGTTAGTTGACCCTCACCAAAAGTCGCATTGCCATAAGTATAGGTGTTGTGGTGACATTCAAGGTCTGTCACAAATAATGACTATAATGATGGGCATCGACCGTTACCATTTCATATCAACAACAATGATTTATGGTTATAGACCTTTGAGGTTCATCACTATTGATGCATATATATGGTGGCGTTCGTTGACCATCACCATTTCATATTTTGGTGATGGTTGAAAATTCTCACCAAAGCTCATTGGTGATGGTCAAAAGCTCATTCCATATGGATCATGTCAAGGCACGATGGAATCAAACCACCAACCTCCTGCTTGTAAAGCAGGTGCTCTTCCATTGAGCTAGCACCCTTTAAAGAATTAGACTTTGAAAATTATACCTTGAAACTTCATAAATTGTAAATTCTACAACTTTCAATAAATTAAAGTCTCGAAAATATTTTACTAAACAAGCAAAGCAACATCGGAGTTGCAGGTTCCTACCTAATGGTTATGGAATTTATGAAAAGTGGGTGGAGGGAAAAATAATTATGTATAAGAGAATCAATATGTTCAGTTGAATACTCAATTAGAAGTGAAAGTCAGAAGACATATATAATCTATAAATGACCTATAACTAGAAAATGCACCAAATATTGCAAAGTAAATGTCATAAGTTGATAACATATGGAAGAAGAACATTGATGAAGACATATGCAATATGTTATAGATTGAGTGAAATAAAAATCTCAATGTTGTTTTTGTTTGGTGTTTAGATATGTGAATGATATCTAAACTTCTGTGCAAATGTAACACAGATCTCTAGAAACCATGAACGGCATATGAATATATATATGTGTGTGTGTGTGTGTGTGTGTGTGTGTGTGTGTGTGTGTGTGTGTGTGTGTGTCCCCTTTACATAAACCAACATGGAATTTGGAATTTCACAAGTCCACACTTAAAACATGACAACAACCAAAAAATAAAAGAAATTGACTTGGACAGAAAGAAATAGCTTCACCTTCATTCTTGAGCTGCTTTTGTTTATTTGAATTTGACTTATGACATTCTTTATCTGACAAGGAATCAAAATCATCACTAGTATTAAATTCATCTAACACGGACTTCGGATATCCCACTAACATCTGTGTTTTTGTTGCCATGCCTAAAAACCATGCAGTTTCCTGTTGATAGTAGAATAAGATGTGAGCCTGCTGCTCAAGAACACATTCCTTATTAACCATTGTTACCTAAAAAAATCCAAAGGGACAACACAATATCAGCGTACACAAAAACCCCTACCAAAATATAATCATAACTTAGCAAATAAGTCTAAAATATGTTCTTAATTAATAAACTTTGAATTTGGAAATACGGTTTCTTTAGATTTAAAAAATACTATGTTGTACAACGCTTCTATCTATTTATCCAGGCAATTATATCATGGCATATGTCACATAGTAGCAATCTACAGTACCTAAAGTAAAAGGAAAAATTTGCTCAAGAAAAAAGATTTAGGAAAGAGATTTGAAAACTATAAGTTTGTCATCAAAGCTTTACTTAATTTAACAACAAACTAGTTGGAGTTTGAAAATCAAAATCATTCCTAGGAAATGAATAGGACAATGGCCAAAGTCATTACTCATACAAATAAAGCTAGAGACACTATTTCCATTGCAGATAACTGAAATTTGGGTAGTGGTCTAACAATTAGAGCTTATTTTCTGGAAAGACTCATCAATACCATCATTTTTTTTCCACAGTTTGTTGTGTCTCTAGATCCAGATCAAATAGGTTGTCATTCTCAAGTTCTACCTTTCAAGTACTGATTTCTGGCTCACCCTTTAAAACACAATTATACCACTCCATTTTATTTTGTTTTATCAAGAGAATTGGCAGGACCTTCCCATCCTCTGTTTTACATAATCAATAACCATCCATCAATGATATAAATAATAACAGATACCCAACAAAGGTCAAAGATGTTTTTGTTGTATACCTATGTTCTAGGACTCATCTAACCTTACTAGTGCAAAGAGCTCACCCTGAAAAAATAACATCCACATGGAATTTATAATTTTTTTTTAAATCAAGCTCCAAGTAAACCAATCATGAACATCCTTTTAATCAATAAAATCTCTGACTTAAAATGAAAGTGGCCTAGAATTGAATGTTATATCAACCATGTCAAGTAACTAACATCGGGTGAGAAATAAAATCCATGCATATTGGATTAGTGAAATAATTGATCTAGTAAAGCTCAAAAACAGAAGACTTAGAGCTAAGAAATGCAAATAAATGAATTAGAACTAAGACATCAGGTTGCCCTTTCAACCCTGTTGTTAAATAACTCTTCTTTATGTCACTTACCATTAAACTTTTTTTGGTACTAGGTGGAAGTGGTATTGTAACATTAACCTCTGATAGTCTGTTTCCACGACTACTTCTCAAGATCCGCTCCATTACCATTATTTGGCGCTAGATAAGATACATGCAAAAACCATCAACATGAAAATCAAATCTACATCCTTGTAAAAAAATGGGAGGAAAAAAAATATCCACAAATTGAAACAGATTGTAGGATGCCTCATTCCTGCAACATGATTATCTTTTCATGAACAATAAAAAAATAAATCAGGAGAAATGTAATTTTTGCCACATTTGAAAATGAAATATTTTTCATATTCTATGAACAATTGATGAAAAATGTCAGCTAAAGCTTGTCAGCATCAAGATTATAGTAAAACATAAAGAAACGACTCCAACACATATATAATCCTAAACATAAGTATCTATACATATAAGTATTTATTGAGGAAATTGTATTTTGTGAATATATGGAAGTCAAATCTTTGAAATAACACAATTTATGGTACCATTGTCTTATGAAGTCCATTCATTTGAGTATTTACGAAGTCCATTCAGGAATTTATTCAAAGTTCAAAGTTCAAACAATTAACATGTAGCCTAAAAAAACTTAGATTTGAAAAGGAGATAACCCAAAGATGTAGAGTATATTTCTCACATTTATATATCCTAATTTCCAGAGATTGAAATGACACTTTTTAGCATACTATTGTAAATCCAGCCCAAAATGCTCGAAAAAAATAATGATGGTATTTTGATAATATAGAAGTTTTATACATGCATTAATTTAAATAGTTAGCTTGCAATGTCAAAAATATCTAAGGATGCACACAATACGTTGCATCTTAGCACTGGTGTGTGAACTTGAGACAATGAAGTGCAACATTAACAGTTTGCCTACAATATGCACTAGTAGATTGGGTGAACAATAGTATTGTAGGTATGTGTTACGAATATATGAATTGCAAGCCAATAAGAGTATGGCTAGAACATTCATGTCCAACCCTTCCAATTTTTCCTATAATTTTCACTGCTCAAATAGGCGAACAATAGAAATGTAGGTGTGCATTCTGTATCACTTACCTAAATCCAACACCTTCAGCATATAAATTTCAAAGGATATGCCCAGAACTGGTAGGTAATTTGCAAAATGAAAGAGTTGGCTTAATTGTTTCTGGAGAAGACTAGATTCTTACATTGTTCAATGTAAATTCATGACACTTTTCCAAGCTTATATGGAACAAAAATGAACCAAGCTAGAAGGTTATTTAAAGAATCCTTACTTATCTAGGGTAAAGTGTTATCCCTTTTTTGTCAAAAAGCATAAATGTAAAAACTTTAAGAAATTTAGTGAAGACATTGTAGAAATGTTCTTATCAAACCACTAATGTAAACAAAGCTAAGAAATATTGCTTTGTAAAAGAGATATTCATGGTCAAATTAACAAGAAAGTGACCTTTTAGCATAGTTAATGCACTAGTGCTCATGTTGTAGTGTCCCAGCGCATGCTAGGGACTACAAGGAGTGCTCATGTACATCTAGAGAAGAGGTGGGGAGACATCGAGCTGTAGTCAGGAGGACTACAAGCGATGAGGGGTAGATACTTGAGGTACCCAACCTCTTGGATTATACCTTGCTATGGGAGCCCTGAAGAGAGAGTATCAGGACTAGTAGATGTGGGTAGAGATGGTTGCAGATGAAGCAGTAGAGAGTGTTACAAAGCAAGATTCCCCAGAAATCACGAGGCTAGTAGGCTGCAATAATACGAGGCCTAGTTGCAGTCACAAAGGAGCCCTAGCTGCAGTCATGAAGGGAGACCTAGACGCAGTATTGAAGGAGCTCTAGCCACAATTGAAAAGGAAGCCCTAGCTGCAGTAAAAGGCAACCCTAACCATAGTAAAAAAGAGGCTTAGCCACAATAGGATAAAGGCCTAAGACGCAGTCTAGAGATAGGCCTAAGATGTAGTCAAGAGAGGCATAAAGATGCAATCAAGAGAGGCGAGATATGCAAGAAAAGGAAGGATCTTATCCACAACAAAGGAGGCCTTAATCTGTAGCAAGAGGGGGGCCCTTATCAACCATCAAGAAGAAGCATATAGCTGCAGTCAAGGAAGGTCTAAAGTAGCACTCACAGAGGCCCTAGACACAGTCAAGGGGAGGCCCTACCTACTACAACAAGGATCCATAAGACAACAAGAAAGAAGCCCTAGAAGCAACCTGGAAGTCTTATGTTTTGCTGTAGGTACAACGTGTGAAAGGGAGGTTGTTATGAGTGTTGTTCTTGGGTGATCTTGTAGGGAGAAGGGCCGAAGTTTGAAGTTTAAGATCACATAAAGAAGAGGCATTCAACGTGGGTTAAATAGGGTTGTTTTATAGCTATTACAGGAAGACTGAAGGGTTGAAAAGAGGCCGAGTATCTTGCTTGAAGCTTCAACTAAAGGATGAAACTCAACTAAAGAATGACTTAGCTTAATAAACTTCATGATGGCCTTTTACAATCATATACTTATGAGTGAACCCAACTCTTATTATTGGGACTTATCCTAATGTCCTGATAGGTGGCATATAGAGGACAAATACGATCTCCCTTTCTCCATTGCATTCCTCCCACCTTGAAAATCAGAAGGGGACATAATGAATTTCATATACACATACTTAATAGATATATATTCCCAATCTCTTGCCATCTACTAATTGCGCCTACTTGAGTTAGGCTCAATCAATTAGTCAATCCAGAGAATGCATGTCCCTACTTATTCTCCACATGCCTCTGGGTGGATCTCTCTATCCCTGTACTGTCCGTAAAAGGGTTTGGGTATGGTAAGGGCTGCTAGCTAGTTTTTTGAACCTTTGTATTTACATCTCTTTTCGCTTGGCCTTACCCTACTCTCATTTATATATATTCTCAAATTAAACTAACTACACAATCAAAAACTTTGTTCTTGTGTGGTATCTCAAAATACTTTTCAAACACAAAATTATAACATATTGTCACAAGGAGACTAATCATGGTTTAACAAATCAAACTTTCCATCTTAAATTAACAATTTCCTTTTACATGATGCTAGTCTTCTGCCCAGGCCTTGGAACCATGCCTAAAGGGGTGTACCACATGACCGAGGGTTTGCACTGCCAGTAAACTTAATTATAACTAATTATGGGAACAAGATAGCATTACTTATATACTAGATTTCTTAAGTTAAAGATTAGCTTCCTGTATGAATTACAGTGCACTGATAGAAACAGAGATAGTTTCCAACAAAAAGCACCCAAAAAAGTAGCAAAAGTCATAGGAGATGCTTATTTCGCTTCTTTCGTGCTAGTCTTTGAAGACCTCCACCACCATCATCACTTTCACATTCATCCTCCTACACCTCAAGAGTTGCAGGTACCACTCTGCCCCTGTTTCTTGAAATCTCTCTGATAGGAGTCTCTGAATCCTTCTCAAAATAAGGAATCATAAGTGGATTGGTTCTGTGAGGCATCAACTCCTCACCACTTTCAACAGCTTCAATCATCAAATTCCAGTCTTTAAAATCAAACTGGAAAACAAATTGGTTGTAAGAAGCTTCTATAGATGCCATTTCTGTAGCTATGGGAGCATTTTTAGGGACAAAAAAATGTTTTCCATTTTCATCGACATTTATTTCAACTCTACCATCGTTTACTAGAAATGATAACGCAAAGATGTTTCCTACTGTCTGGGAAAATTATATTCTATTTAGAACCAAATTCTCTAATCTGGCTTGCTTCTATTTTCGCAAAATGTTAAATATGCTTGCCATATTCTTGTCTGTTTCTGATTTTTCATCTTCCAGGGACTCTTTCATTGCTTCAGGTCAAGTGCTTTCTGTCAGCTTAGTCTGTTTTCTCTGTACTATAACTTTTCTTTGCTTAGGTTCATTATGCATTGTTCCAAGCATAGTGAAAATTCCTGCCACATGCTGGAAAGTGAAGAAGCTAAAAGCCCAATATTTCTCTATGATATTTGGGTCTGATCGTCATTTCCCTCCAAAGACCTACTTCCATATGCCTGGTCACTATAGTTTCTTAGAATATCACTACTAATAAAATCAATTGGAGTATCACCATCATTGTTTTTTGATCTGTTAACAATAGTGAGGAGTGTGGATGTGTAATCAAAGAGTGTATTAGCATCTGTAACTTGCTCACAAGGTCTCTAAACAAAATTGTGCAAGCTTTCCACTTTGCTAATTGTAGCCTCAAATTTTCCATATTCTGCTTTTAAAATATTTTCTCTCTCCTTAACAATCGAAGTCTTGAGGGGATGATAATGGTACCTTAATATATAGTGTTGCACCATACTCTAATTATTACCATTACATGAAGTAGCATCTTCTTTCTCTCTCGGGAGCTTACTGTGGCCTTGTTGTGATCCTTTTACCCCACGAGAGGACTCTTCCAATGTCTGACTCAATGTTTCTTCTTCTTTAACTCTAGCTTGGGTACCAAGCATTCTACCCATCCGTTCTATCACCTACTTTTGGAGTTGATAGAAATGAAAATATTCAACCAAAGCTGGAAGGAAGGGCTTGAAATTTAGATTTCTGATTGAAGAACTACTGTGAAATGGAAAGAGAGAAAGAAAAGATTTTTGTGTTGCATTGAAATGAGGGAGGGCAAGGAGTTGTGATTTCCCCTACCATGAGAATTCTACTTTGCAATAGAAGAGGGATGAAAGCCCACTACAATTGATATAAAGTCCCAAGACGTAGGCATTGTCAAATGAAATGCGTAGGTGCAATGTGCCAATTAAGCGTGAGGATTGGGAGAAGTGACACATGTGGGAGAGTGGCCATATTATTGAAGAATTATTTACATTGAGGAAGGACACCATTTGAATATGGTAAGAATGTCAATTCTAACGTGGAGAGTTCCCAACACCACTTTATCATCTACATGAGGGAGTTTACAATTTGTATATATTTGTCTCAATCCCATGGTGAATATATTAGTGTGAGGATCCACTGTTTCCTGATCCATATGTTGGATGCTTTGCTGAACTTGAGCTTTATAAGGAAATCTCTTTAGATATCCAAAATGTCTCAAAAATTTATTTGAACAATTATTGTCTTACAACAATGTTTATTGATGATAAATTTCTCGGTAATGTACACATGCATAGAAGAGTGTGACTGATGGCATGGATACTCAGCCTTTCGGGTCAAAATGGCCAGCTCTAAAGATAATATTTGGAATATCCTCTGAGCCTTTCTTTGAGATGGCATCCAAGAAGTTGGAGTGAAGACATCAAGGAAATCTATATTTTGACATATTCCAACTGAATCGCCAAACATGCAAGAGAAACTAAAACTAGGGGTTATATAAGTAATAGCCCCAGTGTATGGGAAATCCAAGCTTTTAGAGGAATATTTCCACATTTAATAATTGCATGAGGATGAATATTTTTGTTACACTGTGTGTTGTTATTGATATGCTTGGATGTTTTGGGTGAACACTTGGCCCATCTTCAAGAACATCCAATAATGTTTGAGTCCAAGACAGATTTAAAGAGATCATTTATCAAATTAGTTGTCCAACTATGAAAGACAATCAAGTTTTGGAAGAGACACATCATAGTACTATCAAAGCAGATTGTGGACCATGTTATAAAATGGATCAAAAATGTTTTCAGAATGTCTGCTAAAATTTGACATTTAGCATTGTCTTAGCATTTTCTTATCAAATTTCATGGAGGCAAAAAGTGACATGAGAAATTTGCACAATAATGACAGCCACTAGAATGAGAAACGCAATGAATTAGAAAAATGGTATCTATTGCTATGATGACACATATGAAGATACTTATTACTCTCAACATGATTGTACAAGAAAAATAGTTTTTTACTTTGAGTATAGTTGATGTATCATAATGTAGCGTTGTTTCCCTGCTGCAATAAAACAAATATACATCCATCTAAAGGTAAAAGAATAACACCAGTATATCTTCGAATGATATGGGATATGTGTTGTGCTCAACAGCTAGGAAAGTCTCTATCGGTCATAGTACAATGAAGCAATGGGTTCAGGTTTGTGAGCCTGTGCTGTCAAAGTATATCGATACAGGTGATGAAAAAACATATGTTCAATTCCCTGGAACATATCTTATTTTCATTACTTGTCCAGGATAAATCCATGGCCATAGTGTAGAAATGTATTCAAAAGAACATAAATATGTAGTTTAATTAAACAAATGTGGCATGAGCGGAATACATATGCACCAAATTACAAAATGCGAACATCAAAGTTCTGTATAAAAGTTTTAAATTAATAAAAATTCAAACAGTTGCCAGGAAGTTTAATGAATGCAACTTCCCAGCACTCATCCAATGGCCATTCAAGGAGGGTCGAATCCATCCATCAATATGAAGAGATCTATAAAAGAAAATAGGGACTTTGAAGAAGGGATCCCTGATTTTTCATACCCAAATGTTGCCCGATTATTGAGCAAGGGACTGACAAGTTAGTGAGGGTTTCCCTTTTGTTTTTGTTTCAATCTATTTTCATGCTTAGATTAATATGATGTCATTGATGGACCTTAATATACGATGCTACACCATACTCTAATTGTTACCACTACATGTGGTAGCATCTTTGTTCTCTCTCGGGGGCTTATGGTGGCCTTGTTGTGATCCTTTTACCCCACGAGAGGAATCTTGCAGTGTCCGAATCAATGTTTCTTCCTGTTTAACTCTATATCAGGTACCAAGATTTCTACCCATCCCTTCTATCACCCGCTTTCAGAGTTGGGAGCAATGCAGAAATTCAACCAAAGCTAGAAGGAAGGGCTTGAAATCTATGTTACTAGAAACCAGAAAGGGGAAACGAAACGAGAAATGACAACGTGATGAGAAACGGAGTTTGGAGATTTCCCATTCAAGAAATGAGGAGAGAGAAAAACAAGACAAATATGAAACATAAAACCAAACATTTGTTTCACATTCAAGAAACGAGGAGAGAGAAAAAACAAGAAAAATATGAAACATAAAACCAAGCATTCATCATTAACATTCTCGAATACTATGGTTCATAGGTAGTTGCTCATAGGCACTAGCTGCTCACATTGGCCATTCCTTAATACTTATAGTGATCAGCAAAGCTTCCATTTCTCACATAATCCATTCTCGAATACCCAAGTTTGATCCTCTAGGCTGGCAAATACAATAGTGAAGAAACACTTGGCACTGAATTCAAGTTTAATTTAGCCTTTGCATTTTCCGGATGAGTACATGATCCCACATACATTGTATAAATTCTTTGATGTGACATGAGTGGAATTCAAATTTTGGATCTATTGTATCATTTTCTACATAGTTATTGGGTTATTGTTTTCATGGTTGGATAACAGGATGGTGGAGATTGAGTTGATCTCCATTGGATATAGAGCCAAAAATAGAGGGTTGTCTCGAACTATTGTCACTTGCAGAACCATGTGCAACATGTGTTTGAAGACAAAATCTAAAGAGAAAACTTTCAAAAATTTATCTTTAATCCATTATAATAGAAAACTAATCTTTATAATAATAAAATAATATATTTTAAAAGTATAGTTGAACTAGATGTTAAATTGCTAGTATGTGAGAAACAAAAATTAACTAAATTATTTAACTACTAATTTATGAAAATATATATAAAATATCTATACACATTACTAATTTATAAAAGAGATTTGATCCCTTTAGGATATTGGTATATCCGAAATTAAGATGGATCTAGGCTAGTATATATTATTTACCATAATTATTGTTAAAGTGTATAATGGCTATCTCATATTTGTATTTGCATTGATTAAATGATTATTATATGTAGTCATGTTTTATATTAATTATTTTAATGCATCATATATATGGTTTTGTATAGTAAATTTGTTTTTATGTTAAATTTTAATAGTTAAATTTAGATATTCTTTCTTGATATTAGTTATTTTTTATTAATTTTCATTTTATTCTGTTGGATACATTAAAATTTATTATCTGAGTCAATGTTTCCAATTAACAAGTGTGGTTGATCAATATAAATAAGTGAAATAAATTATTAAATTGTGATTTTTTTTCTTAATTTCTACGTAGCTAAATATTATATATAAATATTACTTGTGGTTATAACATACCAAACCATTCATTTATAGTTGTTAAATATGACTATGTTAAAATAACTTTACAAAAAATGTTATCACCCATGGTTAGAACTTACCAAACCATTGTTTTTAGTCCCTAGATTTGTTTAACTTTTGAAAAATGTTATGGCCAATAGTTTTGTAATATTCCATGGTTTTGTACTTTATATTCATTTAATTTGCTAGTTTTTGCACATGGCTTTGTTAGATTCCATGGTTCTATATTTAATATTTATTTAATTTATTAGTTTTTTCTCATCAATTTTCTTTCATAAATTAAAACAAGCCAGAGAGGCCTTGAAGTCTTGAAAAGAAATGTCATAATGTAGGTATTTTATTCTAGGCCCCTCTTAATATATATTTGGTTGTTAGATTTTTGTGCCAAAAGACCCTTTCCACCTGGGGAATATGTTATAATATTTGGCATTTTAACTCAGTCAAAATAAAACAAAATCAAATCAAATAAAAAAATTAAAAAACATAAAATTCTCGAGTGCATAGTTTTTTCTTGCCCATGGTTTTTTCCCATGGTACTCCTAACCCATGGTTTTTGTCCATGATATTTTTTTTGCAATGTAGCCTATTCAAAGGCTAATAACTAAAGAAACCTAGATCCATTTTAGAGGATCAAATCTCTTTCTTATGACTGATGAAAAAAGTATTTATGGCATAAAACTATTAATGGGATAGATAATAGATAATTATTATTTTTTATATATTAAATTAATGTCCTTGGTTGACAATATTTAATATTATAGATAGTCTAATAGTCCATAAAAGTTTCTATAGGATGGTTTTATCAAAATCCTTTTCCAATCATTTGAGAAGTTATAAACCAGACCAATGGCAAAAAAAATATTGTGTCCCAATGTTTATATAAAATAATTAATTAACTAGAAAAATTAACTAAATTATTTAACTATATATATATATATATATATATATATATATATATATATATATATATATATATGTATATATATACATACATTACTAATTTATAAAAATATATATAAAATAGCCTTATACATTTAAATTTATAATTTTATATAAAAATACACATTTTCAATATTAGATACAATCACTAAATCCACTTTTAAATAAAAGCAACACAAAAATAACAAAAAAAAAAAGTTGTAAAAGCTTAACCATACACTGCTACACATTAATGGCTACAATTAAAAAATAACATAACTTTAACTAATAAAATCCCTAAATAGTCAACATTAAAGATATATTAAGCATTATTGCAAGGTGTTGTCACTAGGGAGAGAACCCAACCTATTTGCAACAAACTTGTTTAGTTAGCACCTAAGCTATATATGGTTGACTTCTAACCATACACTATGAAAATGCCTTCAAAAATGATCCAGAAAACCAATGCATTTTATGATTCATGTCGACCTCCAATCGGGAAGAGATCCATATTGAAAATTAACCAGATTAAGATTCTCCATAAAACAATTTCAAGGAATGAACCGTTTTTGGAAAACCCAGTTTGCTTAATTAAAAAACAAAAATTACCATATAGAACACCATTTTCCGTATGGTTCCATTTTTTATACAATTTTTTTCATAAACAAAGACTTCCATTCCGATTTTGGTAACAAAGCTTGAAATTGATATTTCTGATTAAGAACTGCTATGAAATGGAAAGAGAGCAAGCAAATATTTTCGTGTTGCATTGAAATGAGGGAGGGCAGGGAGTTACACTGAGAAGTCTATGTTGTTGTTTTTTCCATTGCTTTCCTAGTGTGGTATACTACCAAACTACTATAAGAGTTCAGCATATATTTAATATAAATTTCATTGCTAATATAGTAATTGTGGGGCTAGTTCATTTAAAGCTAAATTCTTAAAAAAAAAACCCAAATAACCTAATTTCAGGTGAAAGATTTGGTAGATTGTTTGAAGCGATTGAAATCCAGGAAGGAATTAAAGGAGAGAAATGGTACTTGTGCAAGTATTTTCTTGGGCTCTTGAAAGAGAACCAAGGCTTCTGATCCTTCCATCATGGTCCAAATTTTCACAGTGAAAATAGATCCATGTTTTGGGAGCAAGCCATTGAAGAGATCCTCCTCAATCTTATTTCTCAGCGCATCCAAATTCAACCATGAAACAAGAACTGTCAGCGAATTACTGCAACATTTCATGTGAAAATATAAAATAAATTTGCAAATCAATTCTAAGAGTGGCCATCGATCTAGAAACCCTAAAAAATGATTCAACCACCTGTACCTGTTTCCATATAGCCACAGATTAGATTGTACTGTGTCCATGGTCTTTCCTTTTTTTTCAACTACTCAACATACATTTCATGTGAAAATATAAAACAAATTTGCAAATCAATTCTAATAATGGCCATTGATTTAGAAACCCTAAAGATTGATCCAGTGACCTGTACTTGTTTCCGTATAGCCACAGATCAGATTGTACTCTGCCCATGGTCTTTCCTTTTCTTTTCAACTACTCAACATTGATTCGAATACACTAAGGCGGGGAAGAAAACGTGTTCTGATCTTTCCTTTTTCAACTACTCAATATTCATTCGAATACACTAAGGCGAGGAAGAAAACAAAACATAAAGGTCTTTCCTCTTTTTTGAACTACTCAACATTCATTTGAATACACTAAGGTGGGGAAGAAAATGCGGCAAAATGGTCTCTTTTTTTTTTTCAACTACTCAACATTAATTCGAATACAATGAGGCGGGAAAGAAAATGCGATAAAAATTAAATTTTTAATTTCGATGATCGTTAAATTTTTTAATTATAATTATTTATTTTCTTATAAATTTTAAAACATTATATTTTATGCATATACCAAAACGTATGGAATGTATATTTTTTATCTTATTGTATACTCATTTCAAAAAATTATATTTTTTATTTTTCGAAATTACAAAATAATTAACCATGTTCTAAGTTGTAATTTTAAACAAATTCTGATTTCGATTTTATGTAATTAAACCAAAAAACAATAAATATTTTTTATTAATGTTTAATTATCTAATACTAATATTATGGGTCTCCATGTTATTTAAACAAATGAGATTTGGTTTTATAATTATTATGTCAAACTTTAAAGCTAAAAATTAACTTTTAACAATGCAATCTAACCAATTTGGATGTAGTTCATTGTTATGGCAATAAAAAATGAATGTCATGAGTCAATTTGGTTATAGGTCATTGTGATGGTAGTAAAAAATGAATCTCATGAGCCTGGTCCCACCCACACATTGGTATAGTACCACCCAAGTAACCATTGATCTTTCTCCATGAATTGGTAATATTGTACCAAGAAGCACCATAATGTATGGCATTTCTATTTCCCACAATTGAAAAAGCACCATAAATCCTCTACAAGAGAATTTTGCTTCCGTATTGTTGAACTAAACATGGCAATACTTTATTGTGGCAACAAGAATTTCCGAAACCCATCTTAGAATCCATCATGTTGGAGTGCAGTATCCCTAGTAAGCATAGAGGAGTGTAGGGGAACACAACCTCAAAGTCAATGGGAAGCCAAGGGGAAAGGTTTGTGCATCTAAGAGGGATACCTCGATTACATAGTTGTGGTTTTCTGTACCAAGAAGCACCATAATGTATGGCATTTCTATTTCCCACAATTGAAAAAGCACCATAAATCCTTCTACAAGAGAATTTTGCTTCCGTATTGTTGAACTAAACATGGCAATACTTTATTGTGGCAACAAGAATTTCCGAAACCCATCTTAGAATCCATCATGTTGGAGTGTAGTATCCCTAGTAAGCATATAGGAGTGTAGGGGAACACAACCTCAAAGTCAATGGGAAGCCAAGGGGAAAGGTTTGTGCATCTAAGAGGGATACCTCGATTACATAGATGTGGTTTTCTAAGATTTTGCATTAATCAAATGTATATTTGAGGGGAAATTCAGCCATAAAAAAATGCTTGACTGAATTCTCATACACAAGGGTTGATTCTACTTCGAATTTTGATACTTTGTGTTTACTTACTTTAATGTCATTACATATAACTAATAATTTGCAAGTCCTTGTCTCGTTTGATCTCATTTTATTTCAATTGTGAAGTGACTAAGCCTTGAACCTCAAATCCTCATAGCTAAGATTTACAAAGTATGCCTTGCCTCCTTTCCTCTCATTGTACTCCAGTTAAATGGAGCAAATATGCCTTAGCCCCAAACCCACACAACTAAGCTTTGCACACTACATAATCCTCTCTCTCCCTGGTATTGTACTTGGTTTAGATATAATTTTCTTAGAAGAGAAGCAATGTCTCACTAAATACCTTACATGTCAACTTATCATCTGATCCCATTAAATTTTCCGAGCATTGAGGAAATTAATAAAATTTCAAAATTCAATTTCACATTCATTTGATGTAATCACCATGTTCCATCAACTTTAGGTAAACTCTACAAATAAATGTAAGTAATTGTTTTTTTTTTTTCATTGATTCTAAATTAGCAAGTGAGAAAACTTCAAATGCATCTTTATTTTTAAAGTAAAATCATCCAAAAGAACTCATCAAAGACTAAAGATAGGTTAAAACCTTTATGGAGTGAAAACTATTGTTGGTATCCTCCAGAATAACACTACTTTCAGAAGCTGGGTTTAGATTTTACCACAAATGAAAGAACCAAAGTGAGAAGCTTATTTTAAAGTTGTTATAACATGATATATTATAAAAAAATTGAAGAAGCACACAATACAAAAAAGTTTTGTATCTAGTATCATTCTAGATAGGGAAAAGTACTTGTTAGGCTATCTATGACATGAGTAAGAATTTCTACCCACCTACTTTCAAAATCATCATAGACATTTAAATATTAAAAATGGAATTGATTAGGCTACCTATGACTAAATAAGAGTTATTCCCCGCCTTTCCAAACTATCATGTACATTTAAGCTATCATATTTTATCAACATCCTTTCTATGATGCAACATGTTACAACTTTCAATTATATTTATGCATTATATGAGTTGATGTACTTGTGAGGTGCATAAATTGCAAAATAATTTTCCAAATACCCATGTTTCCACTAAATTAATTGTTTAAGTAAGAGAAACATTCTATTGTAGGAAGAATGCATCAATCAAACACTGCTCTACTCATAGTTTACAAACCCAACCAATTTTTAATAGACAAACACATTCAAGACTAATCCACAATAACAAACAATGCTCAAAACAATATTCTTCATCAAACATCTACCAATGCATAAACAATGAGGAGACAAGTGACACATAGAATATGCAATCAACCAGGACCAAAACCTCTCCAACATGAGAGGAAAACCCAAACGAGATCTTCTTCTTATATAGACTTCAATTGACGAATACCATGACCATGGCCTAGACCCTTGACTCAATGACCTCTCCAAGACCAAGTCACAAGCCTCCTTGATTCAACTTCCTTATTTTTCCTTGAGTCAATGATGATCAGGCTTCTTCCTTCAACAACTTGACTATCCTTTGAATTCCAATTCCATGGATCAGATCTGTAGTTCTTGGCCCTCTTGCATAAACCCTAGAATATGTGGTGGACCAACCTTTTGAACCTTGATCTTCTTCACTTGGATGGTATGAACTCTTATTATAATTCAACGTGTAACCTTGCTTATCTTCTTCCTTGATTCGACTTCATGGACAACAACAAGATCTTCGACCTTTTCTATAGTAGATAGTTCTTCCTTCCTTTGCACGTGTGGATCTATTAGCCCTAAAGCAAACCCATAAACAACACCAAAATCTTCTCTCTTTGTTTCCTTCTCTTGGTTGGTTATCTTCGTACTGCTTATTACAGACTTAACCAAATTTGGTTGTCCACATATGGAGGATGAGCTACCCTATATATAGTCTTTTTTCTATAAAAAACACGTGCTAGGAAGTGTCGAGGGGTGCTAGGGGAACACAATGGAGAAATAGGTGAAAATAATGCATGTGAATGAACGATTAAGATTTTGTGACAAGAAGCGTTAGTGAGTTCCAGGTGTGCTAAGAAGGGAGTGATAAGGTATGCTAGGCAGTGTTAAGGCATATTAGAAGCCAATGAAACATGCCAAGATGTGTCAAGTGCTAGGGTGTGCCAATGCATGCCACGGAGTGTTATGGAGTGCCAAGGAAACATAAGGGATCACTAGTTTCAAATGCATGGAAATGAATGAGTAAGAGTGTTTGACAAGGAGTGTCGGTGAGTTCTAGGTGTGCTGAGGGGATGACGAGATATGTTAGGTGGTGCCAAGAAATGCTAGAGTGTTAGGGTGACATGCCAGGGTATGCCAATGCATGTCAGGGTGTGCCAATTCGTTTCAGGGTGTGCCAATGCGTGTCACGGAGTGTTAGGGAGTGCGACATAAACAAAAAGGAAAACTAGTTCAAAATGAGTGGAAATGAATGAATAAGAGTGTATGATAGGAAGTGTCAGAGAATTCCAAGTGTGCTCAGGAGGGAGTGAAAAGTTATATGCTAGGTAGTTCCAAAGCATGCAAGAGTGACATGACATGTCAAGGAGTGGTACGGTATGATAGGGAGTGCTAAAGCATGCCATGGCATGCACGGAATGCCAACATGTGCCACATAGTGCCAAGGGATTGTTAGACATGCCAGGTGCTATGCCATGTCAAGATGTAAACTATGTTTCTTAGTTGTTTTATGGCCATGGTTAGACGTGAGCCTTGACTTGGTAACTTCTTAAGTGAGATGAGCTAATATTGGGCATGAGTAGCCTAAGATGAGTTATAGGCCATTCTTAGGTGAACAAGGGATAGTATAGTTGTAATAACTGTAACTTGGTGAAGATGTTGTAGTTGAGGTAGGACTTGGTTGGTTACCAAGTCTTAAAACCAATAAGGGTAGTTATGAGGGCATGATAGCTAAGGAGTGTCTGCCAAGGAATGAAAAGGCATGATAACACATGCCAGACAATGTCAATGCATGTCGAGGAGTGTTGGGGAGTGTGAGGGCATCACAAGGCAGAACTAGGTCAAAGTGTATGGAAACAAACGAATAAGAGTGTCTTCCATGTGTCCCAAGGACGAAGTGTATTAGGATAATTTCATAATAGGAATTGCGATAGGTAAGCCTATGATTACGATAAGGGGATGGAAAAAGCAATTTTAGACAAAGGGAGACTTTTGTTGAGGGACAACACTATTTTTTCAATAACATGGCTGGGTTCCAAAGTCACAAAATAAGTAAGGCTATATATGAAGGCATGACAACTAGGGAGTGCTAAGGTGTGCAAGGAATGCTAGGAAGTGATAACACATGCTAGAAAGTTCCAAGGCATGTTAGTCATTCCAAGACATGACAAGTCCTAAGGCATGCCAAGAGGTGTCGTGTGCTTATAGGGTGTGGCACCAACGCATGCTAGGGAGTGACAGAGAAACACAAGGGAGGAATAGTTTCAATTACATGTAAATGAATGAATAGGAGTGTGTGATAGGGAGTGTTAGCAAGTTCTGTGTGTGCTAAGGAGGTATTGACAAGGTATGTTAGGTAGTGTCAGGGAAACACAAGGAAGGACTAGTTTCAATTACATGGAAATGAATGAATAATAGTGTATGATAGGGAGTGTTAGAAAGTTTTGGATGTGCTAAGGAGGCATATCTAGAAAAATTTTGGGAGGGTTTGGAGAAAATTTTGTGTTTTTGTGTAGACTTGCAATTTTTTGGCAATTTTTTGTCTAGCAACATAGCAAGTGCACACTTTGCTTCTTCCTCAGGGCTCCAAATGATGTAAAATTAGCCTTTTTGGAAAGCTTAGGACCCCATCTCAAACCCCACTTGCCCACTTTCCTAGTTTGGGGCTCAAGTTTTGAGAAATTTGTAAAAAGAGGCCAAAAGTCACCTTTCTGCCCCTCTCTTTCCATTTCGTTGCGCACCTGGAAACACCTTGGGAGAATGGCCATATCTCAGCCAATAATTGGTCATTTTGAGTGAAACAATACTCTAAAGACATATACACTCTCGCAGATTTCCAAAAAAGGATTTTGATCTAGATTTGGACTTCAGAAAGGCACTTGAAAATGGCCTCCAAGAGCTCTTCGTACACCTATAAATTCCTAAGATTTTTGTAAAATTTTCACTATGTAATTTTTTGTAATTCCTAGTTTAACTATGGTAAAGTCAAAAGGGTGAAGTAGATGAATGTGAGGGGAAAAAGTAAATGTAAATAATGGGTGGTTAGTATTTATAATTTTTTTTTTTATGTAAATTTGACCTCATTTATGAGAGAGGTTGGAGTCAAAGTTAATTGTAGAGGTCGTCTTTAACTTCCCTAGACAATAGGGTTTGGTTAGAACACCTCATGGAATAGTTCCTAGAGTCATTGATTCAACCGCTAAGAATGGGGAGATGTTGTTTTGTTCTTTAGGTATCAGGTTCTCAGTGATAGAATGGGTTGGATTTCAAAGAAGAGAACTATTGTAGCTTGTACTTGGACATTTTCTGGAAATCAAAGAACACAATTTGCAACTATTATCTAGGAATTCATGTGGAGTAAGTTTGTGATGTTGATTTTTCTCTGTTATAGCTTTATATGAAAGATATTAATCATATCTTTCCATTCATCAATTATTCAATGGTTTTCCTTACATTTTATAAACAAAATTCTTTGCATAAAGCTTTGTTTTGATGGAAAAATCATTATGTGTTCCTTTATTTCTTGCTTAATAAATTCATGTTTCATTCTAATTAATACCTTCACTTCTTATAAACCCTACACTACACCAAAAAACCCTAAGATCCATAAAAAAATGTAAAGCTACCTTTCTCCTTTTTGTATTTTTTCTTGTAACCCTTTGATCCTGTAACCTAGCTACCTGGTTTTTCTCCCATATCCAGAAACAAAACCCTAAATTTTCTAAAACCCTTAATTCTCCAAAACCTACTTGTGATTTCATAGAGAGATCCCTCTCTCGTTTGGTAGGACTAGCTACCAAACTAAAAGCTTAGTCTGTGATTACCTCCATTGATCTCCTCATCAGCCTGGGACATTGTGGAGGATAACAGAGGGCATGAAAACTAGGGAGTGCCAAGGTGTTCTAGTGAATGTAATGTTCCCAAGTCATCGAAAAATGTAATGCTAGTTGTAAGGTCATGATTCCAAGGTGTGTTAGGGAATGCTAGGGCATGCTAACATGTGCCTGATAGGATGAAGACATGTCAAACAAGATAATACGTGCCAAGTGTGAAGGCATGCTAAGATGTACAAGGGTGTGAAAATTCATGCCAGCGACTGTCAAGGGAAAAAAAGGGAGGAACAAGTTAAACTACAAGTAAATGAGCACATAATAGGGTTAATAAGTCATCAATTTACATTTTCCATGAGGGTAATGCTAGGAAAACCAATATTAGGTGCCAATAGGTGCCAAGTGCCAAGTGTCAATGCATTCTAAGTGCCAAATATTCCTCTATTTCTTCTCATCTAGTTTCCAATAATTTATCTCAAATAAATTTAATATTAAACCATGCCAAATCATACCAAGTCATATCAATGCATGCCAAACATGCTAATACTTTCCAAGTCCAAAAACGTGCCAAGTGCCAATGTGCGTCATGGAATGTGATGCATGCTATGAAGTGGAAGATCATATCAAAGAGTGCTAAGGTGTGCTACAGAGTGCCAATGCATGCTGAGGAGTGTTAGGGAGTACTAGGACAACACAAGGGAGCACTAGGTCAAAATGCATGCAAGTGAATGAATGTAAGGGTGTGTCGGGGAATGTTAATGAGTGCTAGCTGTCATGCGAAGGAGGGAGTGACAAGGTATGCTAAGCACGGATAAGGCACGCCAGGTAATATCAGGGAATTTCAAGAAGTGCTAGAGTGTACTACTTATTTTTGTGGTGTGCTAGCATGTGCCAAATAGTGCCAAGGCATTCCAGGTGCTAAGACATGCTAGGATGTGTATGGTGCCATAGTATGCCAATATGCGTCAAGGAGTTTCAAGGAAACAAAAGGAATAAACAAGCTAAAATGCAAAGAAATGAACACATAAGAGGGCTAATAAGTCAGGACTTTATCTTTTTCAAAAGGGGCATGCTAGGCACACTTATAATATGTTCCAATACATGCCAAGTGCCAATGTGTGCCAAGTTATAACGTTTTTCAATGCAATATTTTACCAAGGTGTTCCACGGCATGCCAACACATGATAGGGGAGGGCTATGCTATGCTAGGGAATGCCAACATGTGCTTGTGCAACCTACTCATGGCAAGATGTTCTAGGTACAAAGATGTTCCAAGACATGCGAGGTGCCAAGGAATGTTAGTGTACTGTTCCAAAGCATCTTAAGGTGTGCCATGAGTATTGAGGAGTGCTAGGTCTCTCTCATTAATAGAATTGATAGAGCTTGATTATGTATTAAATAATATAGTTCCTACACATGAGTGGAACTTTATTTAAAGGAAATTTGCTAGATAATAAACCTAATATAGATTAATCATGTGTTGACCCATAGGAAAACTATATTCTTATGACTTGAGGGAAATGATACACACTAATTAATTCTTAACAAATTGACTGACTATTATAACCACTATGACCTTCGACACATAATAAAAATGACTCCACAAAAATGGTCTTAAATCGTTATCTTTTGGCAAAAATTATAGTAACAAGTACATAGCTTCATCAAAAACTCATTGGAATGATCAATGACGACGAACATTTTTTCACCGTCACCAAAAGTAACCAAAAAGAGCATTGTTGAGGGTCAATAAAATATTGTCACTAGAAGTGTGACCGAAAAGATAATTAGTGATGGGCCTTTAATGACCCTCACCAAAAATGTCACCAAAGCGAAAATTAGTGATGGACCTTTAACGACCCTCACCAAAAGTGTCATTGAAAATGGATTTGGTAACAAACCTTAAAGGACCATCACTATATACAATTACAACAACAATGTTTTAAAGACCGTCACCATATGTGACATTGGTGACGGACCTTAAAGGTCTGTCACATGCATGAAGCATCATAAAAAACTCATTGGAATGATCAATGATAACGAACATTTATTGACTGTGATTAAAAGTAACCAAAAATATCATTGGTGGTGGTCAATAAAATATCGTCACTAGAAGTGACACCAAAGAGAGAATTAGTGATGGGCATTTAACGACCCTCACCAAAAGTGTCACCAAAGAGAGAATTAGTGACGAGCCTTTAACGACCCTCACCAGAAGTGTCACTGAAAATTGCTTTGGTGACAAACCTTAAAGGACCATCACTATATACACTTACAACAATGCTTTTTTAAAGACCGTCACCATATGTCACATTGGTGACGGACCTTAAAGGTTCGTCACAGGCATGACCCTCACCAATGACCTCTTTTCTTGTCGTGATTTATGTAGCTTGGCATTGATGTATGCGTGAAGATTTCATGTGAAGAATTTGGACTAGAGCGTTAATTAGAAACTAAGGATTTAATATAGTTCCTTAAAAACAGATGACCTTGCCAGTGAGGTTGATTCCAATAAAGTTGCATTCAAATGTTTAGATCATGAAGTAGGTCATTCATTGTCTTTACGATCGGTGGGTAAAGTAATGGCACACACCAAAATAAAGGAGAAAGGAAGTCAATATCCCTGTTGCCTTTTTGAGGCCGAAGAAAGCAACGTTTTATTTTTTTAGATTGAAATTTAGATGGTTTCTCAACTAGTATGTACACTGATGAGGTTGATTGTAGACCGTGTCTTGTGTGTAAACAACAGTGCAAAATCCCAGCTGTTGTTTCTTCTTTTTGTAATGCTGCCTCTCAGGTGCCTTGTCACATTTTGTATGTATGTGAGTTGGCGACAAAGCTAATGATATTGTTCCATCGAAGGATTGGAGAAAAGTCATAGCACTACAGTTTCCCTTCTTATGTCGACTATGGTTCTCCCATTCGAATGCTTATCCACTGATCTGAAGGCATTCCAAAGCATATGGAGTGGGATAATGGTTATCCTTTCTTGGTGTTGGGGAAACAACGTGAGTATCCACCCTATCTTAGAAGAAGCGACTTGCATGCCAGAGAATGGAAATGCTATGTCAAACGAGAAAGAAAAGCTATTGGCCAGTAGATGGCAGCTTGTTGCAAGTGGTTATGATAGAATTGCATCCTTCACACAGATATGGCGCCAATTTTCATGCATAAGCTACATGAAATTATGGAGTACCTTACACCTGATAGGGGGTTAGATGGGCAAAGAATAGTATAGAAAAAAAATTGCAATGGGGATTATATCATAATGCAATCACTACAATAGATATCCGCTGATGCAATGAATGTTATATAAAAAAATAACAAAGTTTAGTCAAACAATCTTGATATATGGGTGATGTTTTATAAGTTGTTCACTCGAATCAAATACTACGACAAAACCAAGCATGGGGAAGTTTTGTGGTTAACTTCCCAATCAGAAATTGATAGCAGAAAAGCATCGTGGGACAAAAAATTACTGTCCGAAAGGAATGATTAAGAAATTCAAATCCTTTTTTTTTTACATTAATGTTGCAGGCATAACAAGCATATGCAGTGGCAGATTTGATGTCTGCAAACTATTCCAACCAAAAATTCACTGCGTGCTTGGATGGAAAAATGAAGACTTCAATAATTGTAACAATATTGTCATCTCCTTTGGAAGGTTTCATGTTTTCCGGGGCTTTAAAATCCAAAGTATGAAATTGAGTCCATTGATGAAGAATAAGGTGCATGGCTGGTTTAAATTTGACGACCCAAGGATGACCACTAGCCCTTTTGTTTATAAAACATGGTTCATATACAGTTTAATGCAATTATAGATATTTGATTCTAGTTCATGTGGAATACTGTGTATATCTCTTGTAATGAGTCAATTTCATTTAGAATCCAGTTAGACATCATAGTGTGCTGCAAAGGAGATTTTAGTGATTCATATAATTTTACAGGTTCCTTTTGAACTTCTGGTGAGAAGATAGACTTCTCAGATAGTAGATCCAAGCATTTAGTGTACATCCTTTATTTATGATGAGTTCGTTAAGCTATTATGGGCATTTTTTACTTATGTTGTTATCAGATATATGTAGGAAAAGATAATTGGATATCATCATGCATTTAGTTTCTTGGAATGATGACTGTATTCTAGGAATATTTATTTAATGTGCCTTATTCTAGATTGCATAAATGTAAGGTACCTGAGCTAGAATATTTCTTATACTCTTGAGGTGTCTCGATGAAGTTGTAAGAAAATTCTTACCTGAAGGCTCAACTTGAACATAGACAATGATCATGCACCTTATTGACAAGCGAACTATGCCCTAGTAGGCGTCTTAACATTGACATGTCACTGGATTCGCCACTGAACCATTTCCCCACCAACATATATGTATCTAATTACTGAATAAGGTAATAAACAATATAATATAGATAATAAGTTTTCTACATTATCTATTAGAGAACTCATAGTTGCAAAGCATGCTTGGTTTCTTGTAGGAGTTAAAATATTTCCATGTCTATTTATCTAGTACCTGGTACATCAAAGCATTTCACTACTCCATGAAGATGTCAATTTGATCAAAGTTAAATCGAGAGTTTACTTTTTATCAGCGGTCTAGAGATTCCAAATAAATGGCATTCATCTGAAATTTTGTGATTTTGAAATGTACTAAATTTTGAATTTTGTGTGCATTTTATCTTAGTATATGATGTATTAAACTTTGAGTTTCATGCATCTTTTATCATATGTGGATTGAAATTTAATCTACAATATGATTCCACTTTGTTTCAAAAGCTTTCTTTATTATTTAAAAAATTGTAACCTCTTTATCCTAATGTTTTTATATTGAATAGTACCAAGAGGTTATTGTATTTTGTATAGCTCTCATACTAAAGAAACTTACCAACTTCCTGTAAATTATGCTTGATGAAATTCCTACTAGTGGTTAATGTGAATTTTGCTTAATTATTGCATTTTATCTTAGTAAACATTTGTCTTAGCCAATGGTGAACATTGCTAAAGTGTTGAGTTAAAACTTTTCACATAATTATAGTTTTTCATTCATTTTATGATGAGACTGTGGATATTATTGCGGATTCAACATGTGTTGTCCGTAGCCACATTAGGTGTATTTAAATTGTTGATTTTTGAAGCATACTTTGTCATGCTAGAGCACAGAAAAGCTTATTTATAAGACATGTCAATACATATTTGAGGATTCACTAAAATTTTGAATTTATATGTATGGATTGTAACTATTAATGAGGCTTCATTTCTGAATATAGATGGTGTTCCCTCTAGAATTCAAAAATTGTTGGGCTAATGCAACATGTTCAATGATCTGTCTCCCCTTTGGTGGCTGACAGTAAGTGGTGGACTAACATGATAAATATTTGCATTAGCGCGATGAATGAATTCAATTGTTGCTGCCTGTGTTAATGGTTTATGAGTTGACTATAGAGGAATGCTTGAGACCTATTTTTCAGAACTTGATTATTACTATGTTTAGTATCAAACATAGTATGCTTCTAATAGACAACAAGATAAATATTTATACATTAAATCAACATGTATAATGATTCCGTAAATAGGCAAATCCAAATCTAGTTTATCTTAGTAGGATGATTCTCATATAAATCTCCAAATTGGTCATATTTGAGCATGTGGTTTGTAGTTCGGAAGTGAAGGTAAAATACATAATTGCATGATAGCACCTAGAGTAAAACTTGGGCAAAATTGGTAGTATGAATTATGAAGAGGAATTCGAAAGTTTCTGTTTAAAAACCTCTAACACAAACCATAACATGGATCAGTTAAAGAAATGTGTGGAAAAATATATTAGGTAAGAAACTTAAATAAGGAATGGTGAATAAAAAAAAATCTCACCTAATACTTGAAGGGAAGATTATATAATGGAGGAAATCCATGGTTGTAACTCGCTTAATTGTTGTATATACATATACCTATGCTTTGTCACAGATAGTTTACATGTTGTTACCATAGTTGGTTAAGTAGTCATTAATATGAACATGTTGGAGAGGAACATGCTTAATATCCATGCATGTTAATGAGTTATAGGAATTTACCATGCAAGCACATATGTGTGCAGTATTATAGACTTGAAAGAGTGTTGTATTTATTGAATGGTATTGATAGCCTCTTACATGTTGAGTCAGTGCTCAACAATCATAAAGATATTGGTTACACCAATGCCTATTAAAGGGGAGTATGTTCTGTAGAAGGAAAGAGCATGATTGACCTGATGATAAAATGCATGTTTTGTTGCTTATACGTTGGGCATAGTTGTGATCTGTAGAATCAATGGTATGCTACGATCAATGTTTACATATATGCATAACATGTAGGAATTTTGTTTTTCCTACATGTTGGGGATTGAAATTGATTGAACTATATTGAAGTCATATATTGGGAAGGTTATATGCCAATACTAAATAGGAAAGTATGCATGACTATGTTAGGAGTGATGTTGGACAAAGAAATTGAAAGTTATTAATCTTACTGACAGGAAAAATATTGTAGCCAAAAATGTTATATCATGGAATAAGGAGAAAATACCTTAAAAGTAAGGTTGTTTGATTTTGTTAAAATTAATAACAAATAATGTAAATGGTGGAAGATATCATTACTTGAGTGGCATACAAAACTAGACTATGATTCTAGTCAAAGATTAAACTAAGGTCATCATGCTATAAAACTAATTGATAAATGGTATAATTGCTAGAAAACTATTATACCAAACTAAAGGATGGTGAGAGAATGTTTTAGTATAAATACTATATAACTGTACAAATTTTGGTTAAATTAATCCATTTATTAATGCATCTGTGTACAATGTGACTCATTCTTTCCAGGACATGTGCATATTTTGAAGGATATGTATAATGGAACTTATAAGTATCCTTGAGTGCAAACCATAGTAATTGGTGAAGTAGCACAAATGGTATGGACCTATGGGTCAATTAAATGATATTTAGAAATCTATTTAAAATAGATTCATATCATAGTTTGTACCAAGAAATTTTGAGAGGATCTCCTACCTAATGGCATTGATAAGGTGTATAGACAACATAAGGAAATGTTGCATGATTCAAACAAAAATTCATAAACAGATAACTCCCCTTATGGAAAAGGGTGATTTAATGTTAATAATGAGCTAACATGTGAATACCCTGAGGTCATAAACACTTACAACTACAAGGAGTATATGATTGTAAGTAGGAAAAATCATTCATGTATAACTACATGAAATTATGCATGGTCAACGGGTTGTTGAATCATAAATAGGGCAACAGTGAAACATACAAGGTAAATCAATGATCTCATGAATATTGAACTTCAACAACTATGAATTAATAATCATCTTTAGAACATTAAGCAGAAGGTATGATTAAGAGGAAATTATGCATGAATTCAATAATATGTGATTGATATTGTAACCACATGACATTTGGAATTGATTTACGCATGACATAAAAACTTTATTAATTACATCGATGAACCATGGAAATGAATGTTGGTATGATACTAACATAATGGAAAAATATGTGGGTAAAGTTTATGTCATGCAGGTGATACCATGAGGATGGTATTATAGGTTGTACCATAGCTGGACTATGTACAGCAGTACATGGGACCATATGACTACATATGCTACAAGTTTGTAAAATGAAATGTGTATTGGTGTGTATAACATACCTTGTGTGTAGGGTATGCAATAGTCATTGGATGGATGTCTGGCCAGGTAAACAACCTGAAGATTACCTAGAAGAAGGAAAGTAAGTTTGGTATAAGTAACTATGGTTAATCGCAGTTTGGCATACATACAATTTCAATAAATATATGTATATGAAATGTGAAATAATCTGTTATAACTTTGCAGGCATATTAATGTGGAAAATATGCTAACTGATGTATTGTATGCAGAGAGACTACAAGAAGCAGGTGTTTGACAAGAATGCAAAGGCTTGAAAGAATGTAAGCAGAGGGTATGCATCCTTCAGATAAAATAAATGATAAGAAATAGCTACTTTAATAATAACAGATTATGATATTTATCATAGTTAAACTTTGCATCGATAAATTCTCACAAATGGTTTGAAAAAAATGTGTGACAGGTAGCTATGGAAGGAGAGATGCTGGGAGCACTCCTTGAGACTGATGTAGCTATGGAAGGAGAGATGATGGGAGCACTCCTTGTGGCAGATGTACATGGGAAATTTTTCATCAGATGGCAGAGCCATGAAAGCTGTTGATTTAGAAACCAGCTACCTGTGAACGAGGATATGATGCAGTGATACATTGAGGATGGTCTAAATTTTAAGGGGGGGCATATGTAACACCCATCCCTTGTGTACTAAATTATTGTAAATGTAGGTATGATATCCTCCCTTCTGTGTTAAAGGTTTGAGGCTTAAGCTAAGGAAAGCTAGGTGGTATGTAATATGAAAAGCAAATGTATTATTAAATAAATTAATAAAATAAATCACTTGAAGCGTGGAGCACCAAGAGAGAGGAGATACTTGCCAAATCCCATCAGGAATGGGATAGAAAATAATATTTCATGATAACCTTCTAGATGTGATTCTAGATAAGATTGGATGGATTGGATATCCATCGGTTGGATGGGAGATAAATATCCATCAAACATAAAAGCTTTGCGGGAGATAAAGGCAAGCTTTTATGTGGAAAAGTGTTGTGGCAGATAAAGATGGGCTTTTTTGGATAAGACCTAGGAAAATGGAAAAATACATAAAGCGGGACATCGCTAATGGTAACTAAATCATGAAAGAGGGTATCAAATACCTAGTGCATCGATCAATTGAGATAGTTGATCCTTGGCAAGATCTTCGGCTCGGGGGGAATTAATGGTGATTCATGGTTGGGTGGTGGTGCTCCTCCCTCCAAGTGAGGTTTTAGTTGGTGTTAGATGTGTGGAATGTTTGTATGATGACTCTTACTCTCTCTCTCTCTCCTCTCTCTCTCTCTCTATGATAGTTTATAATTTGTTTATGAGAATATTTTCATAAGTTTTTGTTATTGTTCCAGTTTTTCTATGAGATGATTGCCTAAGTTTCCTCGCCATGAGAATGTCATGCGAATTAGATAGGATTATGTATTAATATACTTAATGGTGTTTTCCTCTACTCTAATTAGATTCACTTGCATGGTATGGGTTATATATTAATCCTTACTTGTTATGAGGTTAAAACAGTTAGCTGAGATATGCTGATGATTGATTTCTTATCTCTACATTTATTTCCTACCATTGAAATGGTTAATCCACGTAGCTCAATTGTATAGATAAGGTATTGTCTGTATGGAAATCATTGATGCCTTGTGTATTTGAACTTTAATGTATATGAGAAATTGTGGAATCACAGTAATTAGTTGTTGATACTGGTGTCACCATTTTAGACGTCTCCTGATCGACTTGCATGTAGCTTTCTATTGTGAAGTTATCAGTAGAAGTGCATTAAATGAAATGATTGTTTTAATACCCATGCAAGGTAGTATATTGCATATAATTAGATTACCTGTGCTAATGGGTTACTATGAATGTGATGACAGTATTGAACATATGACCTCTTTTACACCCAGGAATAGAGTTAGCAGCGAAAGAAATATGGTTTATGTTGAGATTATACAAGATGACTATGGATACTCTAACTGATGGTATTGCATCCACTACAGAGACATGGTATGCTCATAATGCTCTCAAGTAATAATCTGCTGATGCATACTCACCAATTGAGGAAATAATGTATCCTATTTTATGACTAATGGGTTAAGTATCTGTGTTGCATGTATAACTAGTATGCATGGGAATGAAATACTGGCCAATAGCATAAAGTACACTACAATGATCATGAAATTAATGTTGAATAGTGCTGGTGAGGATTCACCTAGATATTTGGATAGGATGCCTACCATCAAGTTCAGTGGTAAACCACATACATCAGACATGTGAATGAATCTGAGGTTCCATATAAGAGAACCAGTAAAATAATTAATGAGAAATTTGTACTATGGCCTAATAGTAATATGGCTGAGGTAGTTTTAGAAGACAAGATCTAAAAGGAGGGGTAAAGCTTTACATGTGAATGAACTAAAAATTTTAAAACTTATGGGTCCTAGAGGCTAAATTCTTAGGCAAGCTAAGGAGGTTCATACAACTATCTACTAGAAACAAGAACAACAATGATAACATAAAACCGAAAGAATACCACTACGAGACAACTAGAACATTGTAACCAATTCAGGTGTCTGATAACATTAAAGGTGAGAGATACTTTGCACTTGAACTAGCTAATTCTACGTGTTTAAAATCATTATATATCACTTTCTATGTGAGCTAAGGGAGTTTGAATTATATCAAGGAAAGCTAGCAATTTCCAATATTTGATAAAATTGTGTCGATGTTATTTTTGTAAGGAGGAGAACAGATTCTAACTTTGTAGGCTTTTGGAAAACTCCATAAAATTGATTAATTTTTTATACATATGAAAATTGCCTAGTTTTATTAAGGAAAATATTGTTTTCCCTAATTTTTCTATTTAATGGATGTATAGATCTACATATATACTGAATTTTTAGGTTTGGACTCATTTGATCAACCAATCTAATTTTATTCTTTGTGAAATTATTTTGCATCCCCTTATTTCCATTGTCTTGGGTCAAAAATATCGATGTTCTCCTTGCATATTGTCTCTTCCTTTTATGGTTATGAAATATCTTTCCCTGTTAAATATTAACCTAATATAGTTTCTTTGCCTTGGTCCATCACTGGGAGGCTTGGGTGGATTAGGATGGGGTGTTATGAGCTTGTTGCTGTATATATATCCTGAAAATATACCAAGTTCAGGGTCACCATACCCATCATGAAGCACCCAATTAACAAGAGGATATTCTTTTAATATTTTTTATGTGGCTTCATCTATATTATATGGAAATATAGTGTATATAGTGGTACTTAGGGCATACATTTTCTTTTTCTTACCTCCACTTCACTTCGGAGAATAGTACCAAGTGTTTTAACATAGGTGTCAATAATTTCTTCCTATATTTGCCTAGGGTCCTTAGGGAAATATAGAGTAATTAGATAATGTCTGCAGTCTCGTAACTCCATCCATGATTTGCAACATGATATCAGACGATACAAAGGTGGACATGGTTACCTAAGAACAAAACCAATTAGGGAAAATTTAAGGGGCTAATATTCGTACATGGGCTCATTTTCCATTCTCTTTCCAAAACAAAGATTTTCTAATCCTCATTTTTATCTAAAAATGATTCACCCAAATTTTATAGGATAGAATTTTTTTACCATAAAAATCACTAAAATTTTATAGAATACTATATAAAATCATTACAAATTTGAATATTTTTACAAAAATATCACGAAACATTTTATATTTTGCATATTCAAGTCTAGTAAGAGTTTCCAAGGTTTCTAAATTTTAAGATGGATTTCCATCGCTAAAATTTTCCCTGGAACCAATGCATTGAGTAATGCTTACATGGTGAGTAATACTATTAGATCCTAAAGTTCTACCCATCAAATTCATTATGAAGAATATGGGAGTTCCATGATTAAGTTGTAACTAAGGATTTATGGGACCATAGTGAGTGTCATCGGGAGAAGCTCCCTCCTCCAAAGCTTAAATTTGAAGAGACCTGTGCGTGAAAGAAAAATTTGAGGCCAACTTTACAAGAATCGTCCCATTGAGACTCTTCTATGATCTCTGAGGTTTGCTCAACCTTTGCCTCAAGAAATGAAAATTGGGGAAGGCAAGCTGAGAGATTCGACTTTTGAAAAACCTCAAATATTTAACCTGTCATGCACTAAAACTCCTTTCTACTTTGGCGCTTAATACCAAGAATCTCATCGATAAATTCTTTTTAGTGATAATATCAATGAAATATACACAAAATTCGAGCAGTGAATGAGATCCATTCTTTTTTGGAAAAAGATTAAGTAAATCTCCATGGTTTTCGCACACTTTTCTATGTATCTTTGAACTCTTCATTACCAAAATTCATTTAATTTTTAGACATGGTATATAATTAGATTATACACTCATTAATAAAAGAGTATATAAATAAAGTTGAATCTTGTAAAAATAAGGGGTTTCATTAAGCACCATAAAGAATTGAAATTAAAATCCGCATATGTTGTAACATCATAGTAATTTTTACTTTGAGGGTGGAAAACTAAAGTCTCAATTAATGTAAGTCTCAATTAATGCAATTGAAGTAATAATACTTTACAGAGGACAAGATAATATTTTAAAAGGTCAAGTTTTGAACACTTTAAAAGTGAAATTGTAAAGCTCAATTAATTTATTTTTCTTAAATGGCTATATGAGGGTCAAATCTAAGCCTCGATAGTGCTTTTTTATGCAATGTGTGGTGTCTTAATATTATTTTCCTTGCATGGTTATTTTCTTGATTTCTCACACAACATTCACAATGTCAAATCTTCTTAGTTTATTTTCAGATACTAAAATACTTGAAGGTTCAAAGAAATATAAAACATTGAAAGCACTCTAATTTATAATGAGTTATGGGGAGACATATTTAGTGGTGATGTAAAACCTAATAAACCCGCTGATGCTCATTCTCAAGCTAAGTAGTGACTTAAGGATGAAAAACAATTGGAAGTAATAAAATCATTTGTAAATAAGGAAATGTATGTTCATATAGAGAATGCATCAGATGCTTGGAATGGTTAGAAATATTTCAGAGATATTTTTTATACACAACCTAAAACAAAGCGGGTGGATCGTTAAGTAAATTTACTTCAACAAAAAATTCTGAAAGGAGAATATTTACTTGAATACATTTCAAGGATGAAAACTTAATACAATAAATTAGTAATTAAGGATTCACTGATATACAAGGAAGGTTGATGGCAATGATCTGAATCGCATGATTTCTATCCTATTATAAGAATTTTTGGAGACTTTGCAATTGATGGGAATGTTGGACAAAAAATCATTTGATAAATTATGTGACATGTTAGATTAGGATGATAAAATTTTTGGAAAGATGAAACAAGTAGGTATAGATGTCTTCTTTACAGGTGCAGCCTCAAGTTAGTCATCAACTCAAGATTCAAGAGGAAGAGGAACTTAAGTGAATAACAGAGGATAAGGAACTCAAATATAATCATATTTTAGAGGTTGAGGAAGAGGTTGAAGTCAAGGAAGATAAATTAATAATGGAAGAGAAAGAAGTCACTAAAGAAAAAAGAATCATTGAAGAGGACATAACAAATGAAGAGTAAAAGGAAGAAGTAATTTTCAACATGGATCAAACAATTTCATAAGAAGTCAATTCGAGAGGCCTCATAATCATAATTGAAAATATGGATGATGTCAAGAATTATGTCAATTTGTATGCTGACATTGCAATAGAGTTGGTCATTATGCAGAAAATTGTCTAACCCAAACTGATAAGATATCAAAACTCAAGCAACCTTAAACTTGAGCATAATATGTAAATGATCAAGAGGATGATAACTCTAAATATTTGTTCACTACTATTCAAGATACAAAATTAGATTCTTTAATCCCCTATTTATCTTTTGGGATTGATTATGAAGATGCATGGATATTCCATATAGGGGCCACTCAACAGACGACATTCAGAAAGGACTCGTTTTGGACATTTCAAGAATGTAGGCTCAACTCAATCTTTTTGGATGATCCAGAAAATACACTTCATGGAAAGTGTACTATAAAAACTTATTCCTGGCATTATAGATATAATTATTTCAAATGTTTGGTATGTACCAACATTCAAAAATAACTTTTTGTCCTTAGTATTGATTCACCAAGTAGCACATCAAATTATCATGACAATGGACTAGTGAAAACCAACTCCATCAAATAAAATTTTAAATATATCATGATAGATTATGAAGATGAAAGGATTCTAATTTTCAAAGGAAAAATCATTTCTTTAAAGAAATATTTTGCAAGAGCAATAAGTTCATATATTTCAACCATTACATTATGGCATGTACATTGTGGGAATTTAAACTTTGACATACTTTCTCAAATGAAAAAAATGAGTATGGTCAAAGCATTAACTACTTTTAAAAAAGGATAATGGAAAGAGTGAAGCATGTATCTATGGGAAACACAAGAGATTGACATATTTTATAGGAGCATGGGGATAAAAAAGGTGTTTGAAACTAGTTCACAATGAAATTTTTAGACCTCTATAAATATCTCTTCCAGGATGCAAACATTTTTCTTTTTATTGATGATTTTAGTTGAATGACTTGAGTATATCTTTTGAAAGAAAAGTTAGAAAATTTGAAAATTTTAAGTCTTTAATTTTTTTGTCGAAAAATAAACAAGATAAAAGATAGGAACATTGAGCATAGATAATGTGGGGAATTCACTTCAAATGAATTTCAAAAATATTGCAGAGATAAGGGGATTAGAATGAAATTCTCTAATGCTTATATTCCACAACAAAATGGAGTAACAGAAAGGATGAAGAGAAATTTGTTAGGAATGATGAGATCAATGTTAAAATTTAAAGCCTTAAATGCCTCATAGTAGGTTGAAGTAGAACATACTACAATTCATTTATGAAATCAATCTGTCACTATTTGTTTGGATGGCATCACCCCATATGAAGCATATTCTTGTTTGAAATCAAAAGTCAAAAATCGTTGAGTTTTTGGTTCAATTTTCTATGCTTTAGTTCCCGAGGAAAAGAGAACCAAGTTAGAATCAATAAGTATGAAGTGCATGATGATTGGATATTTAAATAAGAAGAAATGATATTGCCTTTTATCCAATGTAAAAATTATTGCAAGTCAAGATGTCATCTTTGATGAAATAGAAAGAAGAAGTGATATAAAATTTGAAATCCTTCCTTAAAAAATGGAAAAAAAGCAAATAAGGAGAAAAATGTGATAAAAAAAGAACATTGATTTGAATTTATGACCAAAAAATGATTTGAGTGTGGCTTGGTGCCTGCATATAGGAAGTTGGTACTTCCATCTCTAGTGGGTGCTTGAGAAGGCTTGGGGGTTGGTACTTCATGCAAGTTGGCTTGCAAAAATTCAAGGAGTTGCAAGTTGGTGCTTGCAAAAAAACTGTGAGGTCAGTGCCTCACATGGGGCTTCTTGTAAGCTCGACATGTGTCTACAAAAAGAGGGATTTGGTGCTTTTTGCTAGTCAGTGGTAGCAAACAATCAAAGGAATTTGGTGCTTCCTGTGAGTGGGTGCTCACAAAATAGATTGATGTAATAGAGTAGGTGGTCTTATTTACATCAATAACAAAAACAAACTTTGGGGCTTTTTTCGCGAAGGGGTTTCCACGTAAAACCTTGTGTCTCATGTGTAAGATGCTCATGGTTTGTGCTTGATTGTTGATTTCATATTGTTTCTCATTATATGAATGGTTGCCAAGTTTGAATCAAAAAAGTAAATTAGCATAAAAAGTTAAAGTTGGCCTTGATATCGATTCACCCCCCTCTCAGTATTATCATTTGTTTCCAACAGAATGTTCCTACTAGCTTAGAAAAAAGTTCAAAGAAAATTGTGTAGAGATATAAATGAAACAATGATTGTTGAAATCATGGTAAAAAGAAAAGTGGAGTACAAAAATTCTTATTTGCCTAGTAACATTTGACCAAATCATGTCACTCCCGATTTAAGCAACTTGTGCAACACATCACTTTACCAAAGTGAAGGAATATCCATTAATAACAAATGGGAAAATCATTTCAACCAACATAAAGAACAATGTGGCAGTGAACTACTAGATATACAGTTAATTGTGTCAATTGATGATGGAAACGATGTAGAAACAATATCTAAAACTCTTGTACATGGATATTTAGAACCACACTTAATCGATGATGTTCAAATTGAAATACTATAAATTATAAATTTTGAAGGATTTCATCCACTTGGAATTTCCCAAGACAATTTTAATGAAGAACCAAACTTCCCCGCATTATATTATGGATGTTTTTGATGAGTCTACATGATCAAAATATTTTTCTATCCAAATAGATAAAATGGGAACTCTTGCATAGTTCTAAAGACTTTTCAGCACAAATTACCAACATATTTTTCAAAGAAGTTAATGTACTAATAAACCAAGTCTCGAATTCTGCATGAATTTCTATACACAAAGGTGAATTGAAGGGAAAAAAACTACTTGCTAAAGATGTCAATCATAAACACAATCTTCAAAAACTTTGGAAATCATCAATCGCATATCGCTACTGAAAAACAATTTGTACATCACCTGATTATTTTGGAAGTTTAAGAAAAGACATTTTCGCAACGATTCATCAACTTGGTCCAAATACATTTTTTGTGACTTTAACAAGTGCTAACCATCTTTGGTGTCCATTGACATATGCATTGAAAAACTCTAGTTATATGTGTCAAATTAACAATTTTACTCTTCAATCATCCATTGACACATTCATCAGGGATCATCTAGTGATCTGCAGCCATTAGTATATGCATAGAATATTAGCACTTTGCAATTTGATCTCTGAGAACAATAAATTGTTTTTGAAAGTACCAAACTTTCTTTGTTACATAATTCCAAAGGAGAGGAAATAAACATGACCATGCCTTGCATTAGATATATAATGCACCAATGTATAAACATTATTCTAATCATGATGTTTTTTCCTTCATTAACCAACATCTATGTTTCGATTTAGATTTTTTTGTCAAGAAATGATTAAAATATAGACACATCATCATACTGTAAATTACAAAAAATGTCATCACTTTTCCTATAGGTTTAGTTTCCCATTCATTTTAATGAGTAAAACATCTATATTAGAACCAATATAACAAAGTGCTAACAAAAATGAACAATGAAAAAAAAAATTAACTTATCCAAAACAAAACCTATGTTAGAAACAAAACATTTGATTCTCTCTTGGAAAATCTTTGGGTATCTAAACATGAATACATTTTCCTTCTTCGTTCTTGTATTGCATTCTATTTCATATTGCTACAAAGAAAACCATATGATAATTAAATGACTTTGCAAAGAAAATATTGTCATTGTGGAAAGCAAATACAGATGCAAAAATCATCCTAGACTCGTATTTTGCAACATCATATTGTAGTTCATATATGCCAAAAATAGATTAGACAATGAAATCTACAGTAAAAAAAAATTAGGGAAGAGTGTTCTTGCAATGAAAATAGAAAAAATAAAACTATTTGAAAAATCAATAATGCATTGTTGAATATGTAGAAAATGTCAACTAGACAAGTTGTGCATGTTATCCCTTCATTGTTTATATATTCTTCTCCTCAAAAAATTATCTTTATTAACACATCTCTAGCTTAAAAGAAAACGTGTGTGCTCAAAAGACTTATTATCTTGGAAAAAGAAAACATGTGTGCTTAAAAGACTTGTTATCATGTTATCATCAACAATTAATTGATACATTGCATGTCCTTCTAAATTTGAACATATTTCCTTTGTAGAATATACTTCAAAGCACTTATCTAGAAAACCATCTTTAAACAGAAAAATAAAAAATAAAAAAATGTTCATATATCATATGACTCATACGTTATAACCGACATAAAGATCTTGAAAACCAATATAGAGAAAATATTATGTTATACATTCCATATAGAGAGACTAAAAAATAACCTAAAAACAAACCATGCAACATGAAATAGGAAATATTTCTCTCAAACATGTTATTGACTTTTGCGAAAAAATTATCCTCTGCAATCACACCATGGGGTGACATTTATGTTATATCAACTAAATCTGAAATCCAAAATGACCAATTCCTTCCATTTAGAATTTCGACTAGTCGTCATAGTGACTTTGAACAAAATTAGAAATATGGCATCCGCTATGATATAAAATAAAATATCCATTATACATGCATTGCAACATTAATTGAAATAGCTAAGAATATTTTTATTTTGGACACAATATCCTATTATGAGATTAGAAAAAAAACTTAACAAAGAGCAATAGGGAATAACAAAAGATATTTTTTTATGCAAATAAAAAACAATCCATCAACACCAATTTACATAATTTTTAACTGGAGGTGAGGGAAAAGGGAAAACATTTACTACACAAGAAATTGATCATGCGATATTGTGATATTGCACTAAATAATTACAAAGTGATCCTTTAAAAAAAAGGGACTCATTGTTGCATTCACTAGAAAAGGTGCATCTATTGTAAATGATGTTACAGTGCACTCAACATTGCATCTTGCAATGACATCATGGAATATGATGGCATTAAAATCTAACACATTAGATCTATCAAGAAAATAATATCAACAACTTAGAAGTTTTCTCATGGATGAGGAATCATTAATAGGATCTCAAATGATATACAACATTGACAAAAGGCTCTGTGAAATCACGCATACATCAATAACACCATTTGGAAATATTGATATTATATTTTGTGTTGATCCTTTCCAAGAACATCATGTATGTGATCCACACGTGATTGATGCATATTTGAACAAATAAGTTGTAAGACTGCAACACTTTCTTACGATTTTAGGAGAGATATTGTCAAGTGTTTTGATATTCTAAAGTCAGGCAAAAAGAAAACAAAGACTTCATATCAATTCTAAACAAACTTAAAACATGTTCATAGAATAATGATTGAAATTGCTTATTTAAATAAACATTACTACAGACAAATGCCAAATGATGCCATGCTCGCATATCTCTTCTATTTAAACAAAGATGTTGAGGAGCAGAATGAGAAAATGCTATCTCTCATCAACTCAGAAACAATCAATTTGAAATCAATTGACAAGACAATATATTCATAAAAAGAAAATAGCTATAGAAACATGAAAATGGATTTTATTTCCACTATTGTCCCCAAAAATGGAATCTTAATTGAATTAACAAGTGAAAATTATGACATACAAGACGGACTAGTCAACGGTGTTGAAAGATTTTTTTAAAAATTCAAAAATGGAGAAAATGGAATTGTTTGGATTGAATTTAGAAATTCTAAATTTCACAAAATACAACAAAAAAAATGTATCATTGTTTCAAAAACAACATACCTCCTACTTAGACACCTATTGCCACAATATATAGACATATTGAATCAAGCAATATAATTTGTTTTAGTCGAGAGAAATTCCCTATTCAATTGGCATGTGTTTGAACAATCCACTAATCGCAAGTATTGAAAATGGACAAATTGACATTTGATTCAAAATAAGTCAAACAAAATGGACTTGTCTACAAAACACTCTCTTGTCAAATATATTAAATGTTTTATCTAATAAACAAATTGCATCAGACAAAATTCTTTCTTTCTCAAAGAGTTGCCACTAAGATAAAAAGACTTCAAAAGATGCTTCCTATCAACTTGAACATAGTTTGCATAGAATGAAAATATATCACCACTTAACTATATACTCATTGAATATGCACTATTGGAAATTACATTTTGAATATATTAACGATGATTATGATTTAATGAGTGTTGATATATTATGTTTCCAAGAGATAAAAACAAATGTAGATCCAACAAATAACACATTTGCAAATGATTATGACTATATTTCATTGTTCCGTTTGCATGGTATTAACACATATTATAAAATAACTTATCAATTGAGAAACCATAAAATTATAGAACAATCCACATCAATTTAATGATTGCTACCTTTTGTTCCCTAGAAATTATCCTGGAAATTGCCAATTTCTACATTGCATTAGAAAGATCAATTCAAGAAATCATTCATTTCATCAATACCATATTGACAAATGCAAATGAAAAATATCCAATTGTAATATTTGGTGAATTCATCATAGAAATTTCACAAAATGAAAATACATAGAAACAACTTTTGTCATTTATGCAAGAAAATGGTTTCAATCTTCATACAACAAAACCAAAAATTGACTTTGGTTCTATGCTAGATCACTTTTGGACGACAATTGTGAAAATTGGATTTTATATCTTTGATGCTTATTAGATATACCATCATTCTATCTTTCTTACAGTGCCAATGATATCAACTAGAATAATTACTCATGTTACAAATATATTCCTTGCCACCATTTCTTTCTATCTCTTTAATTTAATAGATTGTAACTGTGTAGTTGGTTTCTTAATAATTAGATATTTGTTACCTGTGAACTCATCATTAATTGATACAGACTATATGTTGGATATTAGTTGATGTGGAATTGAAGATGTTTTATAATAAATTTTACCGCATATAGGTCTCTTTACCTATATGACTGAAAAATGTGTATGGTAAAACATGAAAACTTGAGATACATTAATTCCAACAAATGTCCCAAGGTAACTAGTTCTCATCTCTTCCTTAACCACATTTTTTATTATAGTGTTATTCTTATTGTGGTCAGGTTCTCATTTCATAAGAGCATATTCAATTGAAATATTTTTTGGTTAACAATGTTTTCGCTTGGTCAAAATAGGTCATTAACTCAGTTGTCTTTTCCATGAAAACAGATTCCAAAATATTGCACAATAGCAATATGGGTAGTTTCAATACATAAACTTCTAGCTCTGAAATTGAAGCTCAATAGAAAACGTCATAATAGGACACAAAATGGTAATATTGAATGTTAAATATAATTTCCTTTGTTTAAATAATGGTTTTATTTCAAGTCACTTGGATTTCTTTTAAACAAACAAATTGTCTTTTCAACTATGCAAATATAAGAAAATGAAACCACATGCTTGTTCAATTATCCAAATCTCATCCAGATGTCATACAAACATTTTTGAAGGTGATTTGATTGTAGTATATGGCACATGTCATAAAAAAAATCCAATTTCACCTTCAAAAACCCAATTACTTCATGTTGACCTATCTTACAAAGACAAGCAAATGACAATAACAATAAACATAAACAATAACTTAATAAAACATTTTTACAATTTTTTAGAACCAAGAAATAGTCTTTGCATCAAGGACTTTGCAATCAGACGAAAGGAATATATGAAAAGGGGGATGCACAATATTGCATTGTTGTATTGGAAAATAACACAATCCAAAAAATCCCATAGGTTTTCCAAACCCGTAGTTCAACGTGAGATAGTATGATACATGAGATCATTATGCCATCTAATACATATGTAGTTGGTTATGTTATCACTTTGTAACTTCCCTAGGCTGAGGAGAGAGACATAGAGGTAACCATAAAACCACTTTTAAAGTTGGGATCTATCCCTTCCAGCTTTAGAGAGGGATCTCTCTGTTTGATTTAGATTTCTATTTTTAAGATCGTAGGCTAGTTATTGAAGATCAAGTTGGGTTTCTTAAAAAGTTTGGTTGAAATATGCTGGAAAAATCCATTGGCATGGATTCATAATATTTTGAGTAATCAATCATAAAAATAACAGAGCAGATGTAACAGGGAAGGATAGACAAACTCTTGGATTTTATAAAGTGCTTGTGGTGTGAAAATGATGAATATGATTTAGGGTCAATTAAATATAGCGCATACACAAATGAATTCTATGTTTAACATCAGAAAGAAAACATGCATACTGTTAACAAGCCAGAGCAAAGTACACTTAAGAAAATTCGGCCCTTAATCTTCTTGCAAAAATAAAGAGGGGAAAACATATGGAAAATAAGAAAAGGAAACAATTTTACATAATAAAACACATCACCAATTTCTTGACATGGGAATCCTAGAACAAAACTCTTTGTATGTTTGCAAATTGATCACTTTGAGTACAATCAACACCTTACATCAATGCACAACTCTTTTCTTCATACATCTTCCAACCCTTAGTAAGTGTTATTACAAAATATTTATAGAATTCCTATTGAACTAACTTTAGGTTCTAAAAGGGAATTGATTAACAAAATAATATCTAACAATTTCTGGAAAAGGTATGAACAATAAACTAAAGATAAAACCAATCACTGGAAAAATCCTGAAAATCTCGATCTACTAGAAATTCGTCAGCCTTCATATTTGTAAATTGGTTCATTAATGTTGATCCTCTGCCTTGGAATCTGGAGTTCTTGAAGTTATTTTCACAAAACTTGTTAGCTGCCCTTTCAAACTTGATTAACACTGCCACCTGTATCAACTAGCTATCACTTTGATTGTTATTTCTGAGTCAAAAATCTAAAAATAATTGCATATATGTTTATGTTTCCCACTTAGTTGATCAATAAATTATTTGTAGTTTGGAATTAAACCAAACTTATGTGTTGACCCTTTTTCCCATAGTCTTTTCCTTCATCATCCTTTGAATACTTCATATATATATATATATATATATATATATATATATATATATATATATATTAAAAACATCTTTAGAGACATTTCATGTTTTAGCAATGGAAAGGGTTATCGACGACTGACTCATGACACCTCAGTGATGACCCCTTAGGTACCTTTGTACAAAGGCAATTTAGACTATAAGCCATGGTGGATTTATCGGCTAAACTTTACCAGCAGATTCCCACAATAAATAATTTGACATACATACTTTGATTACCTATATAATAGGACCCTAACAAGTTCTATGGCACCAATAGTCATGGGCTGCCAAAAAGAAATAAGCTTCTTGAAATTACTATTAGAGACAACAAAACAACAAATGACATTGTAATTGTAAGTTTGATATTACAATAAAACATTTGTTTTCTCTTCCATAGATTAAATAAATAGTTATCCTATTGTCTTCCTTATTTTTCTATTTCAATTTATTCACCAAAACACACACACACACTCTGCAATCTTGTTACAGTTATATCTTACTGAGATATACATAGAACACATTTTGAAAATACAATACGAGTTACAATTAAAAATCACACCACTATACCTTTTCAAGAACATTGTAAGAACTGGTCGAAGAGGAGCCCATATACTATGTATTTTTGTACGAAGCTTCATTGGCACTCTCAATGATCATTTTTCCAAGTCCCATTTACATCAGTGGAAACATCTGTGAACACTTATTGTAAACTGTTTTCCAAATGCAGCTTCTGATGAGTCATCAAACAACTATCAGATATTTTTGTCAACCCCGTGTACAAGATGATATTTCAGCACACTCCACCTTGCATGTCAAAGGCAATGATGGAGGCACTAATCAACATATCATATTGGTATGCCTCACCATCTGGCACCTTCATATGAATGTACAGTGTGGAGAAGCCTCTGCATGTCTTGCCAAAGTTTGCCATGGACAATCTCATCATGCAAGAAGTATCATACCACATCTTGGCAGGACTATCAATGAGGTTGCACTAGAAGAAGAAGCCACCTTGGCCCACTCTTCGATTGCGGATTGGGTTGTACGATATACAGAATCTCAAGCGTGTGGATACTAAAATAGAAGAGTTTAGGAAATATCCTTTCAGCACTAGAAGCTGTAATCTGTATGACCAACATTGTTTTGTGAAGGATCACTATGCGAGAGTACAGTTTCCATGGATACACGACGTGTGTCATTGGGTTGAGGAAGACCCATGGAGATATTGTCATAGCTTCTCCAGGCCCAATGAATCGGTCGACATTGTTGTGGAATGGTTAGCAAAGCAATGTGAAGCAGCATCTAGGAGAGCACCAGCAGCATCACCAGCAGAGGTAAACATGCCAACACGCGACAAAGGAAAGAGAAAGATTGTCGACAACGAAAAGGTAGAGAAACACTGCAAGTTGAGAGCAGACCCACTTGTGCAGAAAGTAGCTTTGGCAATAGAGGTGAAGAGGCAACAGTGCAACAAGAGGACCGCACAGAGGCAGAGAGAAAAATAAAAAATGGAAGAAACAATGAAGGAGTTGCATGAGTTAAAGGAGAAACTCTGGAAGGAACAAGTGTTGCGTAGACAGGAGAAGCAAGTGTAGCAAGGATAGATACAGTAGGGGCACAACATGTATAGAAAGATGAAATTGCACCCATACACATTGTAGACTCATCCGAGCAGCTGGCACAATGTAGACAGGGTGAGAAGTCTTCGGAGCAGGACTTCGCTCACGAGATTGAATGAGCACTTGAGTAGATGGATACAGAGAAGGAGTAACCAGAGTTAGAGCAATACATTGACCTCATGCCTTACCACAAAAAGGTTGACCCACTAGCTTCACTAGATCCTAAAGTAGAGCAAGTCCTAAGCAACCAAGGAGATACTGAGATCCTTGGAGACAATTGGGAAGAGAAGATGCACAAGATATCATTCGATGAGTCACAACATAGATTTGTGCAATCACGCAGAGTGTATAATTATGCGCATGTTAGTTGGAAAGAGGAGCCAAAGCAGTGTACCTAGATGCAACAGAGGAAAGATTTCATTTCCATAAAGATGTCACCATAGAGTGCACGGAAACCATCGTGAACTACCATGATTGGCATCAATTGGATACTATTGACCATCGTGAGGATGTTGAAGAGTTGGTCTTCCCACAATTGTTTGAGTCATAGTGATGTCTTGCATGGCTTGCTCAAGCATATTTTCTCTCACATGAGTACATGTGCAGATTGTATGTAACGTCTTGTCAGGTGGAAGTTCAAGTGTCCACAGTTGAATGTAACAATCATAGAATTGTTGAAGAGTCACAAGGGTAGATGAATAGTCACAAGGGGGAATGTCAAGGGTCACCCCACCCTTTGCTATATATAGTCCCTCATAACTCATTTTAGAGGCTTTTTGTCAACCAAGCTTCCGATAGGAGTATCTTAGAGAAAGATTGGAGAGTATTGTAATGAGCCTTGGCTTCTCCACAGTGCAAAGCTAGTACATCTCTTTGGAGGAGCAGGTGAGCCTTGGCTTCTCCATAGTGTAGAGCTACTACATCTGTTTGGAGGAGTAGGTGGCAGTGACTGTAACGTTCCACTATCAGGACTAGTGGTCAATCATGGTTGTACTATATGATTGGAACTTTCACTTCTTAATATAACAGAGCTGGCACATTTCATGCATATGTTGTTATTGTATTTCAATTATCTTGTTTACTCTAATGTTATATGTATATGTTTTATTACACATGTGTATAGAATCTTTATGTATATGTATGTATGAATCTTACCGAAATGTGTTGTTGGTTTAACCATCACTTTGGATTGTCAACTTTCTTTCCAGTTTGTGATGCATCTTCGCTCGTGTATTCCCTTCTTAGCCACGTGATTTCATAGCTTTCCAAGGTGCACACTCACCTCACTTTCCACGGGTTAGAACCATTCATACACCTTCCTTAGCTTGTTGTGCATGTCACACCCTTGCTACAAACAAGGACATCTTACTTGCCTCTATGTGTAACCGTGGTCAAGGCGATACCGTACGACCCACTTTTGGGACTCCTACACCAAATGGTCCAAGGTCTAGTTGGGACTTCTTACCGAGGAGATCCCCTGACATGTTGGTAGGTCCAGCACCATCAACATGATCATAAATTTTAAGTTGGAGATGAAGTTTCGTTATATATTAGCAAAGATAGACTTCAAGGGGAAGGTAAAAAGTTGAATCCAATCCATTATGGTCCTTTTAAAATTTTGGAAAAGATTGGAAACAATGCATTTAAGCTAGATTTTCCTTCTAATATGAAAATATACTTTGTTGTTAATGTTGAGAATTTGAGATTGTTTGAGCCTCCTTTGATTGATGATCAAGGACAACATGTTCAACTTCCATCAATAGATGATTTCTCGCTAGAATATCTTGATGAACTTCAACAAGATCTCATACTTGAAAAAGAACCAAAACCTCAAAGAGAGGGAATGTCGAATACCTTCGAGTGGGACTCAAGGGACAAAAATCTTCTAATGTCAAATGGTTGCATATTGAGAAGGTGAGGGAGTTGTACACTCACCAACTGAATATTTGATAATATATTTTTGGGTCCAAAAGGCTTCCAGTGGGGAGGAATGATCAGGTGCTCAGTGTTTGGCTCAAAAATCAAAGTTCTTATAATCACTCAAAACCTAAAAACCCATGTCCGTCTCAGTGCTACGATCCCAATGCAATTCGTTTCACTCGAAACTAAGCTCATATGAGGAAGATATCACATTTGGTCTACTTTTCCAAACAATGGAATTTTGCAAAAAAAAGGTATAGTCACTACCGAGTCAGCAGTCCACATTGATAATGTGGCAGGTGACTAGGCAGGTCAACAGGATGGTCAAGGGCCAATAAGGTTTCACCAAGTGTCATATTGTGGTTGGTCGACAGGTTGATGATTTGGCTTGTTTGCATTGGATGGAGGTGGACCAATGAGGAGGGGACATGTGGCAAGCTCGAAGGCTGCCACATGTCCCTCCCTAAAGGTCAAATATATCGGTGCGCAGTTAGATTTTATGATAGGCCGAGGGGTCAAACTCGAGACTTGCACTACAAAAAATCCAATTCTTACCACTACATCCGTGCTTTGGTTCTTAATATATTATGGCTTCATTTTATATTTGATGTGATATGTCTTGGTGTTGGGGGGAGGAGGGAGCCAACCCGCGATCCAACCCCTTCATCTGTGAACACAGCATTGAAGACTTGTGGCTAAGGTTAACGGTTAACCAAAAACCTGGACACTTACCATAACTGTTGATATTTGTACCACCATGTAGCCACTACCATTTAAACCATGGGCTAATGGCTTACCATAACCGCACCATTAAACGCGCTTAATGCGCAAATCCAACTTAGTGATTAATTAAACTTTGCTTATCCACTAATTAATCCGCAGTTAAGATGGCAGAAATTTTGGCGGTCCCCCCAATTTCGACGTTAACTCCAGATTTAGTGGAGTTAACTGCAGTTCCTCTAGTTTTATTGGAGTTTTACTAGGAGAAATTAATTTTGCCATAACTCTTGCAAAATTCGACCAAATGGGGATCAGAAAAAGGAATTACTGATGATTTTGATGTTCTGAGCACATTGAAGCATGTTTCAAGAGCAATAACTTTCACTTCTTAATATAACAGAGCTAGCACATTTCATGCATATGTTGTTATTGTATTTCAATTATCTTGTTTACTCTAATGCTATATGTATATGTTTTCTTACACATGTGTGTATAGAATCTTTCTATATATGTATGTATGAGTCTTACCGAAATGTGTTGTTGGTTTAACCATCACTTTGGATTGTCCACTTACTTTCTTTCCAATTTGTGATGCATCTTCGCTCGTGTATTCCCTTCTTAGCCACGTGATTTCATAGCTTTCCAAGGTGCACACTCACCTCACCTTCCATGTGTTAGAACCATTCATACACCTTCCTTAGCTTGTTGTGCATGTCACACCCTTGATACCAACAAGGACATCTTACTTGCCTCTATGTGTAACCGTGGTCAAGGCGATACCATACGACCCACTTTTGGGACTCCTACACCAAATGGTCCGAGGTCTAGTTGGGACATCTTATCGAGGAGATCCCCTGACATGTTGGCAGGTCCAGCACCATCAACATGATCATAAATTTTAAGTTGGAGATGAAGTTTCGTTATATATTAGCAAAGATAGACTTCGAGGGGAAGGTCAAAAAGTTGAATCCAATCCATTATGGTCCTTTTAAAATTTTGGAAAAGATTGGAAACAATGCATTTAAGCTAGATTTTCCTTCTAATATGCAAATATACTTTGTTGTTAATGTTGAGAATTTGAGATTGTTTGAGCCTCCTTTGATTGACGATCAAGGACAGCATGTTCAACTTCCATCAATAGATTATTTCTAGCTAGAATATCTTGATGAACTTCAACAAGATCTCATACTTGAAAAAGAACCAAAACCTCGAAGAGAGGGAATGTCGAATACCTTCGAGTGGGACTCAAGGGACAAAAATCTTCTAATGTCAAATGGTTGCATATTGAGAAGGTGAGGGAGTTGTACACTCACCTACTGAATACTTGATAATATATTTTTGGGTCCAAAAGGCTTCCAGTGGGGAGGAATGATCAGGTGCTCAGTGTTTGGCTCAAAAATCAAAGTTCTTATAATCACTCAAAACCTAAAAACCCATGTCTGTCTCAGTGCTACGATCCCAATGCAATTCGTTTCACTCGAAACTGAGCTCGTATGAGGAAGATATCACATTCACTCTACTTTGCCAAACAGTGGAATTTTGCAAAAAAATGGTATAGTCACTACCAAGTCAGCAGTGCACATTGATAACGTGGCAGGTGACTGGGCAGGTCAACAGGATGGTCAAGGGCCAATAAGGTTTCACCAAGTGTCATATTGTGGTTGGTCGACGGGTTGATGATTTGGCTTGTTTGCATTGGATGGAGGTGGACCAATGAGGAGGGGACATGTGGCAAGCTCGAAGGCTGCCACATGTCCCTCCCCAAAGGTCAGATATATCGGTGCGCAATAACATTTTATGGCAGGCCAAGGGGTCAAACTTGGGACCTGCACTACAAAAATCCAATTCTTACCACTACACCCGTGCTTTAGTTCTTAATATATTATGGCTTGATTTTATATTTGATGTGATATGTCTTGGTGTTGTGGTGAGGAGGGAGCCAAGCCGCGATCCAACCCCTTCATCTGTGAACACAACATTGAAGACTTGTGGCTAAGGTTAACGGTTAACCAAAAACCTTGACACTTACCATAACTGTTGATATTTGTACCACCATGTAGCCACTACCATTTAAACCATGGGCTAATGGCTTACCATAACCGCACCATTAAACGTGCTTAATGCGCAAATCCAACTTAGTGATTAATTAAACTTTGCTTATCCACTAATTAATCTGCAATTAAGATGGCGGAAAGTTTGGCGGTCCCCCCAATTTCGACGTTAACTCCACATTTAGTGGAGTTAACTGCAGTTCCTCTAGTTTTATTGGAGTTTTACTAGGAGAAATTGATTTTTCCATAACTCTTGCAAAATTCGACCAAATGGGGATCAGAAAAAGGAATTACTGATGATTTTGATGTTCTGAGCACATTGAAGCATGTTTCAAGAGTAGTAGAGCATTGTAAACTACGATGTTTCCAAAGATATCTAGCCCGGGAGGGGTAAACTCTTTCATCAAAAAACTGTGTTAAGTGTTCATTTTGATGGTTTGTTGTACATTTGTTTGTTGTTGTTCAACACTTTACTTTCAAGCTATTTTTCCCCTGAATTTGACATAAAACTTGACAAATTTTACCTATTACATTCACAAACACCATAAAGGAAACCTATGCACATGAAGCAAATGATAAGCAATTGTTTTTTATTCTAAAGGTGAAATGAGCACAACAAAAGTAACATTCAACAACAGATCAGGGTCCATAGACAAAGTTTGAAAACTTTAGGCATTCCATAGTATAAGAAGCTTGTTGATATGGCAGAGTAGTGCTTGGGGCATTTTCCATTCTATTAGTAATAGAGGAAAACTTCGAAGATGGCAATCTATTTTTTTCGATGCAAAATTTTATGAGATTAGAAACAATGTGCGATGTAAGAGGTTTCTCGATAATCAAAGTTGATGTGGCCAACGTATGATTGAACGAACAATTTCTACAATCTTTAATCATAAAAATTCAATATTTCAATCAAGGTCTTCGTGTGCTAAGAAACCTCCGACTGTAACAAACAATAATTTAGAATAACCTTGTATATCTCAGAATAGCTAAAGGAGATTTCAAATTGTTACTATATTGCTTTCTTCATTTAATTGGGTTGAATTTATATAAGAAGTGAGAGCGCAAAAATAATATGGCAGGTTATAATAGCGAAAATATGCTTATAAGACAGATTTAGATTGTTAAACTAGTCAAATTTAACGAAGAGAAGGAAGAATTAGATTGTTAGACTAGTCAAATTTAGTGAAGAGAAGGAAGAAAATTTTTGTAACAGGGTTTCAATTCAATTCTATTCTATCCCCACTAGAATGAACATAGATCTATCTTCCTCCAACTTAGAAAACTAAATGAAAATTTGGATCTCATGACACTCCAATGGAAATAAATGAAAATTACAACACAACTTTCATGTTGCTACTCTATAACTGTGAATGAGTTTTGTCAACTATGAGATGAGGCGAGTAAATGATATGAAAACTTCAAGAGATCATCACAGTTCATGGTCCCTTTTTTACCCTTTTACTTGGGTGGCCTCACACAAATGTGGTGGCAATGCTACCAATCTAAGTTACAGAAGAACAAAGAAAATAAATTACACCACTCCCTCCAACTCTAACTTCTGCCTTCTGTTGGGTATCTTTGACAAAGATTACAAGAGATACAACCCCTCCAAATAGGGCTTTCGTTGATGAACTTTAACACATGGAAAGGATTAACAACTCGAATTATTACAAAAATCAAGATTGAGTTTCAGTCGTCTAACATTGCATCTCATAATACAGAAGAATAACAGGTAGCAAGTGCAGGAGTTCTTCCCACAAAAAACGCCCTACTAAATAAATATATAAAATCTATAATCTATATAAAAATGACAACCTATTTTAAATATATTATTATAATTTTGTATAAAACTTTTAAATATTTAAAAAAAATCATTTTAACTATATCTTTTAAATTTTAATTTTCATTTAATCTTACATATATCATAGAGTACAATAATAATAAAAAATTATAAAAAATAATGATAATTTTTTTATATTTTCATTTTTATTTAATCTTACATATATTATAAAGTACAATAATAAAAAAATAGATAATTTATTTTATATAAGACCATTTTGAATTCAGAATGTTCTATATATAGTTATATATATATATATATGAATATATCACATCCATTTACAATTATCTGCAATGTTTGAAGTGAAACGACCGACCAATTCAATGATACATAGTGCACACCCTCTTAGAAACTTCATGATTAATGGTATTATAATGTTAGATGACAGTTTATTTTATATTTAATTGCATTATAATATTAACTAACGTGCCACTTAAAATGATTAGATACTATGTTTTGTTTATGTTATTAATGTCTTAAATATCTATAAGAGATTTTAACATTTTAACATCGATCATATTATTTAGGAGAACTGAGAACTGAAATTAGATGGGCGGATTCAAATTTTACTTTCCACCTCTTTATTATATTAATTTATAATTTTTTCTTTAAAAGATTAAATTTTATAATAATAAAAATATTAATATATAAATATTATGTTTTTAAGTTTTAATTTAAAAATATATTAACGATTGTAAAACTTATTCCATAAAAAGACAATTCAATACTCATGTATATAATCAAATATAAAATGAATGAGATATTTCTAACACTTAAAAAAAAATAACATAAAAGTGCATGGACCATACCTATTTCCGAAACTATGAAATAATAAAATCATCCTTTGATGCTTGCAGCAAAATATAAAATGTTTTCCACATTGTTCCTCCAGTTTCGAAAACTATTACTTAGTTTGGGTTGGAACCATTTATTTGAAGAACCTAACGATCGAGATATGTAGAATCAGCCCTTAAGCCTGAATGTCTCTGCAATGTACAATTTCTTGCCAGCTGCTACATCTGGCCCAGACAACCGCTAATCAACCTGGTTATCTGCTAGCTCTCTCAACATTGAAATACCGGATAAATTAGTTTTATGATACTTCTCACGACACTGGTGGACTTTCTTGGAGGGTTCCCAACAATCAATCTTGGATTTCCACTGTTATACCAGAAAGCTAAGCATAGTTTGGCCAAATAAAGTAGCCAGATGTTCTGCTACTTCAATCTGATTTTCGCTAACCATAAATGCCAGAAATTCACGACAGGTAGAATCTTTGAGGGGAAAGCGCTCTAACATAGCCTCTGTTCTCTTCTGATCGCGACAGCTGGCAAGCCTCAAAATTATTTGTTCCGTACCTTTCTCTAATTCCTCAAACTTATTAGGATCTACTGTGACTTCCCTTAATTGACTCATCTCAATTAGAAATAATATGGCAAGGCTGTGAACAAATTGGTCGTTGCTAGACACACTTTCACTGAAACTTATTAACCCTAGTATCATAACGCTCACCAACTCGGAAGCTAATTTCTTTGCTTCATTATACCCATCAAATGATACTTCTCGTTCGTGTTTCCCGGAACCTTCATCGCCATAATTTGTGCTTTTTATTTTCTTTGCTTGACAAACGCTCGTCTTTAACCTAGACAACACTGTCATGGATAATTTTTTTAGGGTTTCACCAGTGGGTCCATAGACGAAGGCCGAAAACTTTAGGCATTCCATAATGTAAGCAGCTTGTTGATTTGGCGGACTGGTTCCTAGGGCATTTTTCATTCTATCAGTAATGGAGGCAAACTTGGAAGATGTGAATCCATTTTGGCCGATTCAATATTGTCTGAGATTACCAGCTAAAAATGGAGGCCATGTGCCCGGTAAGTCTGAAAGAACGTGCAATGTAAGATATTTCGCCATAATCAAAGTTGATTTTCGTTGTTGAAGTCTCCCACCCACACTTCAACGGACAACTTCTCCAACTTCTAATGATATAAATTCAATATTTCGATCAAGTTCTCGGTCTGGTGAGGAACAATTCCACTCCAACTGTAACAGATGAGAATTCAGAATGACCTTCTATATCTCAGAACAGCCGAGAGAGATTTGGAAATGTTACTATGCGGAGAAAAAGAATAAATAAGATTCAAATCATGTTTTCTTCGTTTAATATAATTGAATTTATATAGAAAGATAGAGTGTAATCTACGACCAAGTAATCATGCCCCTATTAGCCGACCAAATTATTGATTTGAAAGGAAAAACAAAATTTATGACAATTGGTCTGGCGAGGAAAAACAAAGCCACGATTTGATTGTTAAATATCAAAAGCCATATAAAAGTTCATATATTTGTATTAATGGTATTAATTATGTTAACGACTAAAACCGAACCTTGTCATGGTATACTTGGAAGACTTATATCAATGTGTAACAACCATTTTTCTAATTTTGTTGATTTGTTTTATTCCAAAAAGTGTAATGTATATTTTTTTTAGATTTTAGTTCTCATTTTTTTAGATTTTAGTTTTTAAATGAGTTACTATGAGATTTTTTATTATACATTTATGTTTAGCTTTGCTATAATCTTATATATATTGACTAGAAAATAGTTCTTACTGTGGATTCTCAACATATTGAGTTATTGAGTGAGAGTTAAATTATTTTTTAAATATTTATTAAAAATTGCATTTTTTATAATAAAGTTAAAAATATATCTTTAAGACCCCGTTCTGAGGTTCTTTGAGGGAATAGAAGCCCCTCCCTCCGCTTTCTCTTATGGGGAACATTTCATGTATTTATTGGTAGCCTTTGTGCAGTAAATACTTTTTGATTTTGCAGGATGCTATGAATACAAATTGAAAACCCAGTTTCAGATAACAATAGGGAGGAGGACATCCTAAATATTTTTCTATAGGTTATGCTTTTGTTAACTCCTCTGTATTTGACAACTCCACAAACATTTGTGGTTGAAACAAACGAGCGTCTTTATCAAGGTAAGGTTTTGGCCCATGTTTTCTCATTAAATAAATTGTCCATTTGTTGTTTGCACTAGCTTTTTCTAGTTTTCTATAATTTAATCTACTTCAAATATATGGGAAGGATTTAGGACTATATTTTTAAATATTTTAATTTTTATTAAATTACAAATAATTCAATATATTATATATTTCTTTAAATCTAAATTAATAACTATTACAAAATAACTCAAATATCTAAATGGCAATGTATTCTAAATAAATAAATAAATAAAAATATTATTCAATAGAGAAATTATAAATAAATTTACATATTTTTTTTAAATTTTATTAAAAATAAATAAATTTACAAAAAATAAAGTTATTTTTAAAGTTAGCCTCAAACATAATCGTATTGGCAAAGTTGAATGTGTTGTTTTAATTGCTTAACATAGTTTTGTTTAAATGAAATTTATTAAAAATTAATAAAGTTCCTTTGGATATTTTGATGACATGGTTGCTGAAGACCTCTTCTACCCATGTACTAGGAAGTATTATATACCAATTACTAAGGGAAATTTTGCATAACTCACAATTGTTTATTTTACTTTATGATAATTTGAAATTGAGGTTTTAGGCTTGATTGATAATTTCTATCTCACCATTAGCATGTGGGCGACATGATATCCTCAAGCTATTAATGAATTTATAATCAATAGATTTGTGTAGCACACCAATAGGAGGAAACCAATGCAATTGAGCTTTTAGGCGTTATTAATAATTTTTGTCTCACCATTAACATGTGAGTGGCATGATATGTTCAGGTTACTAATGAATTTATAGTCAATAGGTTTGTGTAGCACACCAATGGGAGGAAACTAATGCACAAAACACTAGGCACATGGAAAGGATCTATAAATAACATTATATTTATTCATAGTCCACCACTCTTATCTTCTTCTTATTTAGAATTATAAATATTTCATAATACAAATATAAGTGTACAACTTTTAATGTATATTTAGAAAATATACCATTAATGTATGGGTATTTCTTTTACATATTGTTATCACAAAAAAAATAAAAAAAATTGGACAACTTGTACTGTTTCAAAGTTGTAAGTCAATCTTGGTCAAGTCATTTCTATTGTTTTGTTTAAGGAGTCTAAAACATAGGATAGAGTCTTGTTCCCATTGTTAAATAAGGTCAACAATCTTGTTTTAACTATCATTAGTCCCACATTGGTTCATAGGTGTCATGTGTTAATATTGTTTTAAAGTTGGCATGTGCTACAAAATCAACTAGGAGTTTACGTAGCGTAAACTCATAAAAATACACTATGTGCACTACAAAAACAGGGATTCGTAACTAGGAGATTTCATAGCGCAAAACCCATAATTTTCACTAGTTGCGCTACGAAATCAGGGATTCGTGTCGGATCTTGTCTAGTTGTCTTTTCCATCAAAATCCGTTAATGTTTCATCATGATGTGTCAGTGCTTGAACCATGCCTATCACATGCAACCATTCATTCTCATCATTAGATTCGTTAGATGTCTTGTACACATTCTTTCAAATTTCAAAAAAGTAAGGTGAGGAGAGTTAGTCTTGGTTTTTCCCGTGTTCCTTTCATGCATAAGAAGACAATTGGAAAGGTTAAGGACGGCACTCATCAGAACTTTTTGAAAGCTCAAGCGAGGCAGTTCTCAGTTTCAAATTCAAGCGAGGCAGTGTTCAAACCAATATAGTGCAGGTTTATCTTCAAATTTACTTGCAGGGATTACATAGACATGTCTGAAGAAAGGAAAAATCACAGATCAGGCCAATGTCTTAGAGCTGAGCCTGAAGGTTTAGATGCGTTCATGAGAAGTAGAGAGGTTGAACATGCATTCAAATAGGTGGGTTGTTGGAGATTCTGAAGAAAACTTCAAGGTGGTCATGTTCAACTAACCAAAGATTTTGCTTTCAATTTCACTAGTTTGAATTCAAGAGTTGGAGTGCTAGAAATTCCAATTTCTCCTGAGGTCATATCTGTAGTCACTGAGATACCGAGAGGCCAGGAAATATGGTTCAAGAATTTTAAATTCGAAATGGCACCCTGCCAAGAATTTTTTAAGCCAGAATTCATAGGCTCGGACTTAACCAAATAAGTGCCCAAAAGCTATGTAAAGGATTGATATGCCAACTTGCTAACATGCATCCAAAGATATTTTACCTGTGAGAGAAGATATCATAAGGTGTACTCTTACAATTTTAAGCTCCTCTTACATTTCATTGGAAAGATATCTCTTGATTTACCTTTTCATCTGTTTCGTAGCTTAGGCAAAATGTCTGATAAGGTTCAATTGAAGAAAGAAGCTTGTGAAACCTCCATATTCCATCATTGCTTGATCAAGTTGATTGTTTTACATGAGCTTTAGAAGATTGGAAGAGAATGGTCTGCTTTCTTGTTTATGATGGACTTTAAAACTGAAACAAGACTTAGCCCTAAGGCTAAGGATATTTCTTCACTAGCAGTAAGTCATCAGGAGGAAACAAGATCAATAAGATTTGTGAAATTGAAAGCCAGAAAGCAGGTGAAGGAGCCTATGACACCACTAATAGTTCAAGACACACCCCAACAATCACAAAGAAAGAAGGTTCATATTAATGAGGTGGTACAAGAGCAGTCCGTTGATAAAACTGTCCAAAGAAGAGTAACAAGAAGTCAATTAGCCAAGGAGAATATTTTGATTGCTGATGAAATACTAGCTTCAAAGGGGAGTTTGAACGATCTCCTCTAGGCCATTGACATAGAACAAACTCCCCTGGTCCAAGAAGAGCTACTTGAAGCCAGCAAGAACAAAACCAAAAGAGTTAAATCTTCCAAAGAGCTTCAATTTGATGTCCACATTTCAGAGTTTGTGTTCAAGCGAAGAAGACCTGTGACAAGGCATTCAAGAAGGATACAAGAGGCACAGCCAAAAGCAAGTGAGACAGGGGAGGTAGCAAAATTACATAAAGAACCTATGGTTCTATCAGAAACATCATCACAACTGTACAAAGATGACAAAGTAAGACAATTATCACTCATAAGGAAGAATATAGCTTCGAGGAGGTTAAGAAGAAATTGAAGCTTGCCAATCTTGAGATTTCCAAATTTAGACAAAAATCAAGGAAACATGTAGTTAAGGAAGCCAATTTCAATGGAATGGAGGCTCTGTGGGAAGATAAAAATGCTTCAATACATGAAGTAGTTAGCTTTCATGCTCAATATTTCACTTGGACGTCCCCTACAATAAAGGAGGCAAGATATATCAGAAAGGTCAATGAAAAATTAAGAACCGGAATCTAAATGATGAAAAGACAGATCGAAGATTTGAAGATTCAACTGAATGAACCAGAAGAATAGCCTCAATATAAATGAAGCAGACAGTAAGTGAAGCAATTTTGAGGCAATTTTGATGTGAAGTTTACTTATTGAAGATTAAAGATTATTTTTGGATGGAAAATGTCAGTTTTGGTTGGCTCATTAGCATGTATATAAGCCATCAAAAAATCCCCAAAAATGACAAAAATTGTGTTCTTGAATCACACAGCAGTTTCGTAGCGCACTACGAAACTGCTAAAAATGACATATAATGTACCACAGTTTTGTAGCACGCTATGAAACTGCTGAAGCTGCCAGTTTTGTTTCTTGAATCAATTTTGAAATGAAGGGGGGAACCATTATGAAAGAATGTTGTTGGAGAAGATACAAAAGGGCCACCTCAAAAGTTTTGAATACTAGGCAAAAGAAAGTTCAAAGAATAAGAGGGATTTAATAACTCCAAACTCTGCGCTACGAAAACAACAGTCATTTTGTAGCTCAGAAAGTTGTCATGCTTCAACCAGCATCTAAGGGGTTTTGTATTAGCACAAGTATATGAGCAGGACCTTTAGTCTAATTCAAGGCATCACATGTTATTAAAAGAAATAAAATGGTTAGCAGAATTCGAGGAACCACTTTGGAGACCAAAGAAAAAAAAGCAGGGGCAGTTTTCCTAGTATCCAGGGATAGTTAAAGGACAAGCAATAAAAGGCGAGTGTGAAGTTTAAATTCATCACTCAAGCCAAAGATGAAGAGGGACAGATGTCAAAGCACGAGTTTGTTTTCATAGCTAAGGTTGTTGCCAGCATAGATAAGGAGTTACACTCCTAGTCAAATTAGGTCTCTAAGATTATTAGTTTACAGTCAGTTGTAATTAATAGTTTGTTTAAAGTTCAATAGGTGTTAGGTCTAGAGAAATTCGAATTCCCCTATTGCTAGAGGAAGGAATTCAAGCTTGTAAGGAAACTCTATATATGACAAGAGTTGTAATGGACCAAGGGTTGGAAATTTTCAGAGAAAACACTCATATTGTGTCATTGTAGAAGATTATGTTTTTATGAATGCAAACTTTGGCTTTACTTCTCAGGATTCAGAAAGAGTTCAATGGCAGCTTGTTTTATGTTTGTCCTCATTTCCTTATTTGCAGTAGTATGAATGTATGATACTTAGAACTCATTGTCTATGCTCTAACTTCCTTCATTCATTTGTAGACTTTGTTTCCTACATGTTTCTATGTGTTAACTGATATATTGAACTTTTGATGTCCTAACTTCCATGTTCAGCTAATATCATTGTCATACTAAGCATTTTCTGACTCCATAAGCCCAATGGATGTTTATTGACTGTGTTTCAACCATTTACACTCCTTCATTTGTTTCATAGAGTTAGCCATCTAATCCATTATCAAAATCTTTAACCTAGTGAGAGAGCCCTCTCAGGTTGAGGAGGCTAAGCCTCAGCCAAAAGTTGGTTTGAAATGGCTACTCAAGGTTTACCTAATCAATAGCTTGTCAGGGTTAGGTTTTGTGATAACACATACCTAGAATGTTGTTTACTAAGAAAAAAATTTCACAGCATCACACTTATATAAATTGAAATTTAAAAATCACTTCAATCTTTTCTTTTCCATTTCAAGTTTCAACATTCTCCAATACTAGTACTATCTCCTTCCTTTGGATATCAATATAGCTTTGAGAATCCCTAACTACATCATAGATCATGCTTCCCCGTGCTTCTAATTGTGTTTCTTTCTATTCTTATTGATCTAGATTTAAGGATCCTTAACCACATCCCTAGATCACATTGTTTCACAATCGCACTTTTCCATTTTCATAGATAGAGTCATGATATATCTACTATATTGATTGAGATATATATTACTATTTGATCATGTCACACAACACAAATGCTACGAATGTAGCTATATGTTTGCCTCACCCTTCCCAAATTTACTACGGTCATGAATGACAAATCATTGAACACTCTTACATTAGGATTATGAAAGACATAAATCATGCACAAATCATTTACACATGATTTAGCCTAGAAACCTTGTGGGGAAAAAATAATCCAAAAAGATCTTTGTTCCCTTTACGAAATCCATCCAAATCAGCTATGTACTCCTTCATCCATAATCTATGGGCCCATTAAAATGGAGTATCCCAATACTTTTTAAGAGCATCATTAGATCACAATATATGTGTAGAAAAAAATGGCCTACAAAAATAATGGGATTAAATACCACCACTATTGAGCTTAACACAATGAGTTATTCATAAACACAAGGTTAACCTAACATTCACAATTTTAAACTTGAATTGGGATAATTATATAAGTCCTACCCTTGTAAAATTTTATAATTACATCTATCTAGGAATATGACATGTTGTCCCTATCGCCTAAGCTTATGTCTAGACTTTAGCAATAATTCTCCAATGATACACATACGTAACTAGGTCATACAATTGTATACCTATTGACATCTAGTTTAAAAAGATCCAACTTCATTATATATATATATATATATATATATATATATATATATATTCTTGAAGACTCCAATAAAATGCACTCACCATGTACATTTTTCTTTTACCAACACTTCACTGACTATTGATTCATAAATCCTTAGCCTCTTGTCACAAACATATTATATCAATAACCTAAAATAATAACTATCCTTGATACATTATCTCATTGAGGAATTACATCAAATGCTTTACATGTATATTTCAAGTTGTTGAAGTTCTCATACATATTGACAATGAAGCTCTCCATATTCCTCCAGTCCTTAATTGTAACAACTTGGTCATTAAACTTATTATTTATCATCCATATGAAATAGCATATCCATTTCTAGTTCTTAATATATTCCCTAACCATAGCTACAATACTAGTTTTTAGGAATAAGTAACAGAACAAAAATAATTAATCAACAATAATAATATGCAAATATCATTCACTTATGATTTACCTTAAAAAATCCGTAAGGGGAAATTAGCTAAAGACATATTTGTTCCCTTGAACATATCTAGCCAAGTCAAGAAAGTAATCCTCCATCACTCACATTTGGGCTTGTTACAATGGTGTATCCCTATCCTAATTAACGACTTCATTCCATCAAACTCCATTAGCTCAATAACATGTTCCTAAAAAATCACCACCACTATTTACCTTAACACAATGACTCACTCAATAACTCAAGGTTAATCTAATAGTCCTTGGTCATTGTCACATTTAAGTATTTTTTTCATCCATGTATTGCCAAGGAAGATTGGTAAACGAGATACAATTGCAAAAAAGTGTTTTATCCAAGTCATATAGTACTTCATTAAAACCTTTATGAAGGTCTAGGTCCAATCCACATTATTAACGCTCAACATGAATTTATTATTGAATATTTAATTTATATCTATTACACTTACAAAGTAGTTTTATCTAAAAACATCATCCCTAATTAATATTTTCAACATACCCTAACCATCAAGCAAATGAATGATTACGAGATGGTAGTTTAGTTTTCATTTCCTATACATCCTAGTTTATAACCCTCGTCCATTATTCCCAACATTACAAGTAATTTTTCATCTTTCCATCATAAATATAACAATTAAACCATTGAATAATGTGCATTGTAGTCCCTATAATAGTTTAAACCCATCCTTATAATACCAATCTTGTATCCAAATTGTTATTAATAGATTATTATTTTGATTGAAAATAGTACTACTAATTCTCATATAGTTTTACTATGTAGTCCTTCCTTGATGGGTTATGAGTAGATTTAGTTGGAAACCTTGAATAATACTCAAAGGGGGGAGAATCAGTATTGTTTCCTATGATCAATTTTCACTATTTTTTCCCTTCCTTATCACAAACCCTAATTCATTCATTCATTAGAAATATACAACATAAGAATATCTATGCATAACCATGAACCATAAGCAGTAGATCTAAGCACATAACCACGAGGAAATCAAATTAGATAACCATAGGAGTAAACAAAAATAAAATCATCACACATAGAGACACCAGATGTAAGGTGGAAAACGAAAGAGAGAAAACCTTCATTGGATGATCTACTTCCCTCTCTTCTACTGTTATAAAAAAAAATATTTTACATATGCACTCGCCACCACCAGTGTGTAAGCCACAAATTTCCAATCATGCGAGCTGTTAATTTCTCTAGGCCACTACATGTATGGACTTTATAGGACACCATCTCCAAGAAGACACCACTCCCTTGACTTTGCATGCCACCATCTGCAGGAAGCCACCACTCCCTCGACTTTGCAGGCCACCACCTGTTGGACTCCACCAATCCTAATAAGCCTCACTCAACGACCACTAGACTATCCAACCACCACTGGATAGAAGCCACCGCTCCCAAGTTCTTATGACACTACCTGAAGGATGCCACTACAACCTAAATATCTAAGCCACCACTTTCCCACTAAAACCCCAACCTTCAAGCTCTCATGCAGACCATGTTTCATAATGTTTCTTACTAGATCGGCGATATATTCATAAAAACACTTATGAGCCTCATTTTGTACACTTTCATATTGGGCTCACAATAACAATCTTATAAGACCTCAAACACTGAATACATTCCCTCCAACACAATCTCTACAATACAAACTCAATCAATATATCAACATACACAATCGATCTACTCATCAAACTCAAGCCTTATAGTATCATACAATAATAATATGAAAAACACAGTCATCCATCACTAAAATACTCTAGCATCCATGCAAAATACATCCAATGAAGGTAAACCAATAAAATATCCAAAGGAACCCTAACAACACAAACATAACAGCAATTTGATCTATGATTTATTGTTGCAACAACTATATTAATACTTTGTTCTCCATATCAACAAAAGTTGGCATCAATACAATATGAAACAAAAGGATGATAAACATATAGATCCATAACAACTCCATCATCCTCTAACATATGCTCCAAATCTACTCTCCTAATATGCTCTTTATTTCTAAATTCGTGTAGCTTATTCTTTGATACTCTCTAACCCCTTCTACTTCAAACTAAATCATTTTATCAATGAAGAAACATGCAATCAATACAAAGAACTAATACTCATTATCTTTGACTTGATCAACTTCTAAAGTATGGAGGGATCTTCCTTGAACTATTTGACCATTTACCATATGCAGAAACCCATAAAAAATACCCCTCGAGTTAACTCAATTTGTGCACAATTCGAAAAAATCACTTAACTATTTATAACGAAACCTCGACACGTAAAAACTATATTATAATGCACCTTAGAGTCTAATACATGTGTTATGGTTGTAACGCACCCCCTACACATAGAAATTGCATCTTAGTGCACTTTATGCCTAAGTACCTACATTACAATACACATTAGAGGCTCATACCTATGTTACCTTATTTCATATGATGTTTGTACCCTTCTTCCATTTGATATGCAACTTAGCTCTTCCAGAACATGTCCAACATCTCCAAAACTTGTCCAAGCATATCCAACACCTATAGATACTCTAAAAATATAAAAAATACCTTAACAACATGTCATCAAACCTTTGATCATCATGAAAACACCTAGAAGCTTGTTGACACCAATGCCAACAACAATCGACTCAACAGTTGACTCCTTAGGTAGACATTGTAGCTTGACTTCAATGCCAACACCACGAGATAACATGCCCAACACATTTTTCACTATAATTGTCAAATAAAAAATTCTTTGTGTAATGATTTTTTTTATGATTAAAGAATAATAATAAATAAAGTGAAAGGTGGTAACAAATAGAATATTTGTTAATAAACAATAGTAAAGATAAGTAAATATAATTTATGGGGAGATAATTAAAGGTGAATCCAAAAATGGTTAAGATAATACATGATGACCAGTGGATCATGTGCGCGGATATTTTTCTTTTTATTTTTAAACAATGAAATTCAATTTAATATAGGAGGATAAGGATGTGGGGCATATTTTTCCTGTTAGATTTACAACGAAGTATTGGACTACAAAGGCTTTTAATTAGGTTTCAATGGTAGCCATGTGTAGAGAAAAATATTACAGCTAAGACTATAGCTGTATTGATAGGTGTTTCTCACACATTTGTTGCAATTAATAGTATACATATTATTATAAAATAAATAATAGTAATAAATAAATAAATTATCATAATAACATAATAATGTATTAATTAAATAAAAAGAGTAAAATAAATAATTCTAACTTATGGGAAATCTAATTAGAGCCAACTTAAGAAAGACTATGATAATATGTGATGAAAAATTCATCATGTGCATGGAAATTCTCTATTCTATTTTTGGAAAAAATGTTCTTATATAATGGAGGGAGGGAATGATGTGAGGCACCTTTCCTATCAGGTAATTATGGGGAAGAAAATATTATACACTACATATAAGTATTTTATTAAGGACTTGGGGTCATTAACCATAGAGAAAAATAATGTACTTGAGCCTATGGTTAGATGGAGAGTCACCTCTCACACATTAGATGTGGTCAATAAGATTAGATATTAGATCTCAATGGCTCCATGTTCACAATAGTTTAAGTATATTTCTTCATCTACTAGGTAAGCTTATCACAAATCATTACCCCTTTGGATTATGTATTTCCTCGTGAAATTTTCTATATTGTTATCCATTAAAGGATATTAATTTTGTTGTTTAATTTTTGTTGACATATGTATGTTATACTTTTTAGCTCATGTAACCTTCAGGGTTACCTCAATTGATCGAGTACCCATTGTTAAAACACCTTTGCTATTGAGAGGTCACAAGTTAAATTCCCTTGACACTCTTTTTGTTAGGCTTTGCGGTAACAAACAGGAAGTGATATGTTCGAGTAGATGTACTTGACACAAATATTACATGGATGTAGTGTTCATGGATCTCTAAAATATGTAAATCACTTTTAGATATATATATATATATATATATATATATATATATATATATATATATATATATATATATATATATATATATATATATATATATATATATATATATATCATGCATGAAAACTTTTTCCCAACTTATCATAAATGATGGTGATTAAAAAATCTTCACTAATAATCCATCATCTTTAAATTAAGCATTTCCACACATTCCATCATCCACCTTGTTAAGTTGCTTTAATTCATAGCAATTAGGCACATTTTCATTACCAAATATTGTATGACCATATTTTCCATCAATGAGTTTTATGTTATGGATTGCAATATAGCTCTCCTGGATAACATTGATACCATCCTCAAACTCCAATACCAACATACTCACCACACTATCCATGATGGTTAAGGTAACAAACAGGAAGTGATCTGTTCGAGTAGATGTACTTGACAGAAACATTACATGGATGTAGTGTTCATGGATCTCTAAAATGTGTAAATCACTTATATATATATATATATATATATATATATATATATATATATATATATATATATATATATATATATATATTTATATATATACATATATATATATATATATATATATATATATATATATATATATATATATATATATATATATATATATATATTTCATGCATGAAAACGTTTTCCCAACTTATCATAAATGACGGTGATTAAAAAATCTTCACTAATAATCCATCATCTTTAAATTAAGAATTTCCACACATTCCATCATCCACCTTGTTAACTTGCTTTAATTCATAGCAATTAGGCACATTTTCATTACCAAATATTGTATGATCATATTTTCCATCAATGATTTTTATGTTATGGATTGCAATATAGCTCTCCTGGATAACATTGATACCATCCTCAAACTCCAATACCAACATACTCATCACACTATCCATGATGGTTAACGTAATATCCTCGAAGTTTAGCAAAATGGAAAATTTTATATATTCACTTTGATTATTCCATCCCTTTGTCCAGATTTCGTTCTATGAGGACCCTTTCACTCTCATCTCCTAAATAAAAATATATATTTATTTATAAGGGGATATTCAATAAGTATTTAAATATATGTGTGGTATACCAACTAAAAGTTGAGAATCTAATGAACTCCTCCCACCTGCATCGAGGCCACGATGAATACCTACATCATTTTATTTGAGAAACAAGTGAAGGATTACTCAATAATTTTCCTCTAAAATATTGTATTTACCTTATTCTTTGTACATCTATTTCCAATTATTTATCATACAATCTTCTTATAATAAATAATGTTTATATTTAAGAACAACTCCAAACATTTTATAAGGGGTGCTATATTCTATGTATTAATGATCATTTTCATTAACTTAAAGATATTTGGTATTTTATAAATAAGTTTAATAATTAAGAGTATGTATTTCGTTATAAAAAAATTATAAGTTGAAAATCAAAAAAGTAAAATATATATTCCTTTGTAGATTTAACCATCGAATCTATACAAAAATAAATCCTTTATCTCACAAACAAAAAAAAATCATACATTAATTTAATATCTCTTTAACCATAACACTAAAATTAAATATTAATAATAATAATTAAAGAAAATACCCTACCTCTGAATTTCATTAGTCACACATGCCATAGTTAAATCCATGTTCGCTTTATACGATTAATTACCATTTCCCTTCCAAATCACCAATGACCATATGACCATTACGCATTGTTACGCAGTAATTTGTCACTGTCTCCTTGTCAGTCTCCCTAATGTCTCATGGAACCAAATGCACCATGCTCATGCTCTCTAAACTAGCCAAATGACCCACTTTTCCAAAGTTTACTGCATCAGTGCGTCTGTTATTAAAATAACCGCGCTGACGAGCGGCTTATAGTGTTACTGGTGCGCTGCCAGCGCGGAAGCACACGGGTTTCCCGCGCTGGTCAAATTTTGTGCACCAGCGCAGCCTATGACAGTATCAAGCCGCGCTGACACAGCCTCCACTATTATTGTGATGCGTTGTCAGCGCGTCAGTTCAGTGTTGCACCTGCGCTGATCCAGTTTGGGCGAATTTGTTCCAACAGCCAGCCTTCCAGATGGTTCCAGGCCTGGTTGTTAGCCTTGTGAGTATCGCCCTCCCTTCTATGGCATGTATGTTCGTCATTTGGAACCACCTTCCTTGAAGATAAGCTTGTCCTCCCACCATTCATGGAGACTCCTTCTCTACTTAAACCTCCACCATTACCATGAGCAGCTAGTTTTGGATAGGGTGGAATTCATAGTGCTTAGATTGCTGCTGTTAGTAGGTAGTTGGTGTGACAAGTGTGGTTTTGTTAGAGGAAGCTCAAGGAAGGTTGTGAGTATTGCTTGTGTGAGAGAGAGCTTTTGTGTTGGGAGAATCTACCTCCAAGGGTGAATGCTTAAGAGACTTGCTGGCTGGACCCTCAAGAGAAGGACTCAGCATCAGAACATTGGTTGTACCTTTCTCTGTTATTGATTTAATAATAGATGACTACTGTTATGGTTCCATTCTCATTTGTCTTGTGATGGTTAATGTGAATTACATCCTTTCTGACTTATGTATAATTGCTTTTATTAGATTTCACGCTTGTGTTTGTCTGTCTCTTCGTGTGTGCAGGTATCTATTCACGGAGATTGTGGAAGATCGTGACCGGCTAGAGCGAAGGAGCGAGAGCGGCATCTCTTCATCAAACAATAGCGTTGGAATCCAAGTAGGTGTTCTTTGCCTCTTGTTTAAATACAATTAGGAACTTGCGCAGTAGCATTGATCGATTGTTGCTAGACCCATTCTGGGCTAGTAGGGATCGCCTCTATCCGTAGAGGGGATTTACCTCTCCAACAATTTGGCGACTCCGCTGGGGAGCTGGCCTTTTTGTCTATTTTGTCCATCTTTGTGTTTGAATTTGATTGTTCTCTCTTTTTGAAATTGGGGATTAGTTCTCTGCTTTTAGCCCTCCTGGTTCAATCTGGGAAGTGTCTTAATTGTTTAAAGAGTTCTGGCCTTGGTTTGGGAGTTTTTTGCTTGATTTCGCCTCTTTTTTAACCTCAGCGCGGTTTATATCAAAACAGTTGCGCTGACAGCGCATAGCTATTTCTTTGAACCTGTTGTCATCGCGCTTGTACGTAAAACAGTCGTGACGGTTCTGAAATCGAACCAGCGCGCTTAATCCGTGTCCTTCCGCGCTGACAGCGCCAAGTTGCTACGCGTGACCTCTTGTCAGCGCACAGTTGCTAAGTGCTACCCGCGTTGATCCTGTAAAATTGAATTTGTTTCAATTTTACCTCCTGAGCCTGTTGGTTTCACTATCTCCAGCTTTTTCTACTTGGTTTATGATTTGATATTCATTGCTTGAACTATTACACACTTGCTTGCGAAGTCTTGTTGGACGGATTTCATTTTTGTGTCCCGTGACCTAGTGCCATCATCCCGTTTTCACTGGGTTGACCTTGTTTTGTTCACTTGTTCACTTGTTCACAAAAGTTCATTGTTGCTTGCCTTTGCTATCGCGGAAACCTTCCTCTTTTTGCTTTCTTTGCTTGTTTGCTTGAGGTGATTGTTGTCGGACCAATCCTTCGATTGTTTCACTACCCAGGCACAGATCACAGTTGCTAGGGTTCAATCGGCTCTTTTCACGCTTGTTTTGCTTTTCATTGAGTGATTTTGATTCTTTTTGCTCAGTGTTGTTGTCTCTCAAAATTCGTTTTAAAGCGCATAGTGCCATTGAAAGGAAAATCAAACTAGCATCTTTTGCATCCAATAGTTAATGAAAAGAAGAGCATTTCATTGATTTGTGTTCTCAAAAAGAAAATTTTATTTCTTTGTCATTAGCTGCATTAGATTGTTTGATTGTTTGAGTTCGTTTTGTTTGATTGAAAGCTCTTAACCTTCTCATAGTTAGAATTCATCGAACAAAATGGTATTCTTTGGCATGTAGTTTGCATCTAGGAAATTGTGAGAGATCATACGATAAGGCCTGAAACCGAAACTTAATTCAAGATCAACCATAAAATAAACTGAATAAATCTAAAAACGCATTGGAACTTAACGCTCATATTGTAGAGGTCTAGGCTAGAGACGTGTTCCGGCGTCTTTAAACATAGTCACTATTGTTTCACATTACGGTTGGGTGATTCCTCCTTCTGTGACTCGATAGTGGTCTAACACGGACTGTGCTCCCACGTACCATTGCGTATATAGGGAGACCCCACTAGGCTTTTATCCTTGATCCATAGGAAGCCGAGTCTGCCGCCCTGCGAGACGTAACGCATCGAACACAGCATTCGGGAAGATTGAGTGCAGTACGGAAAGTCCTTGGTTCTCATACAATTGCCAAGGTGTATAAGTAGTTTTACGGATTGCTTGGTAAACCCTTTGCCTAGAATCTCCAGAGAAGTCACTTTTGATCCTTTTCGGACTCCCTAAATGAAAAGGTGCCAGTGAGCTTCTTGTCACTTCGTGCTCATTAAACATTCGAAGGAGACTAGAGTCATCTTTTCGTCCTTTTCTCGACTCTTGAAACATGAAAAGGTCAAGTTCAGTTCTTGTGTCTTAAAAATTTATTCGGCCACAATAACATTACCTGGTTAGATTTTGTATGCGTTAGTTTGAGTAGGGTCTTTGTCGTTAGTTTCCTTTAGGGTTTTGTGTGGGGTTTGTCATCCTGGCTGACCCGTCAACTCCCGGTCCAAGTGATCAAGGTTCTCCATCTTTTGTTGCTCCTGAGGTACCAGTTGTAAGCGATACTCTTCCGGTTATCCCGAGTATCCAGCCTATCAACGTACGTGCCCCAGGCGATCCAGATTACGAAGAAGATTGGAACCCTATCTGGGAGCCGGACGAAGACGATATTCCTGTTACCCCGCCCGGTATGTCGTCTCCGATGTCAACTTCCCAAATGGATGAGACATCAGCCAGCGCAGGTGAGACACCCGCGGTGTCAAGTATTGAAACTCCCATTCCAGCTACTTCTCCACTCCCTCCACGGTATCAATCAATGAGGGATAGAATAGCTGCCAGAATGCCTTCTACGACTATATGGGATCCTAGTGTCATTGCCACCACGGAACCCTTTCTTTCGCAACCCCCTAATACGCCTGTTACCTCAGTTCCCACAAATCCAACTGTTTGTGTAGCGTACTCAACTCCAGTCGGCAGTGCTGTGACAGCATCTTCATCTACGAACCCTGGGGCTGGTCCCTCTCAAAGTCAAGTGAGCACTAGCCAACCAGGGGTTTCGTCTGGAGTCATCGATCCTGCACAAAGTGCTCAGCCCTCTTCCGGTCCTGTTCCAGGAGCGGGGCCGTTTGACGCCCATGGGCAACCCATTGTGGACCCGAATTACCAAGGTCCGCTCTTTTATTATGATTCTAACAGTCAGTACCTCGAACACATTCAATCCCTGCCTCGTCAACCTTTCGTTGAAAACTCGACACCGTTAGACGTTACTTATGATCCCGTTACTCATACTTTTCGTGGGCGCCGGGGAATTCCTGGACAGCCCCAAGGACCACCTAATCTAGGCCAGCCACCTTATGTGCAAGGCCCCCAAGGGCAACCACTGTATGGCCAGTCTTACCCAGGACAATCTGGGGGCCCACAAGGACAACCCTACCCAGGACAACCTTCGGCCATGGGAGGTCCATCCTTTTCCTATCAGAGTCAACCTTCTGGTTACCCAGGGCAACCTGGTATCCAGCAAGGTTATCCGTCTGGTCAGCCAGGGCAGCCTTACATCCAACAAGGCCAACCTGGTTTTGAGCAAGGGTATCCCACCGGACAAGCTGGGCAAAATTACACCCCTCAAGGTCAACCAGCAGTCCAACAAGGGTATCCTTCTGGGCAGGGGGGGCAACCCTACGTGCAGCAGGGCCAACCCACTGCTCAGCCTGTGAATCCTCCTGGGTAAGGGGGGAAATCCTACATACAGCAGGGCCAACCCACTGCTCAGCCAGTACAACCCTCCGGACAAACGGGCCAGCCCTTTGTGCAGCAATGCCAACCCACTGTCCGTCCTACTCATCCAGCTGGACAGGCTAGTCAACCGCAAGGTCAACCAGCCATCCAGCCAGCTCGGCCGTCTGTTCCGCAAGGACAACCCGTGGTTGCTCAAGGACAGCCTGGCACCCAGCAAGTACATCCTTCTGGGCAAGCAGGTCCATCCCAGGTTCAACCAGGCCAACCTTCTGACATTATTCTGGGCCTCAAACTCAAGGACATTATTCTGGGCCTCAAACTCAAATGGGTTATCAAATGCAAGGCGGGCCACAGCCCCAGCCTTCCTACCAAGCGCAGCCTGCTTATCAGGCTCAGTGTGGAGCCCAGCAAACGTATGGCTACCAGAAACCCCAGGGGCAAACTCAGTTTACCCCTTACCAGAATTATCAACAGACGCAGGTCACTCCTTACCAAAATTATCAGTATGCTGCACCTGCGGGTCAAGTTGCTAATACGTGGGGTGCTGGGGGGCAGACACAGGGTCAACTGTCTGCATATGGACAGAATACATATGGGTAGAACCCCTACGGACAAGGTCCCTATGCGCCAGGCCCTTTTGGGCCGGGTCCATCGGGACAGGGTTCTTATGCGCCAGGCCCTTTTGGGCCAGGTCCATCGGGACAAAGTGCTTATGCGCCAGGCCCTTTTGGGCCAAGTCCATCTGGACAGAGTTCGTGGGGGCAACCACCACCTGGTTGGAACCCTAATACTGCCTCAAATCCATAGCCACAAATGTCCTTTAACCCTCAGTTGCCATTCTTAGCGACGTTGGAACTTCCGGACGTGTCCAAATTAACGAATGATCCCATTCTACATAATGCGTATTGGCCACCAGTTCCAACTATAATACCCGGTGATTGTCCAAAATTTGATGGCAAAGCAGGAGAGGATCCTCAAGCACATGTTATGACCTATCACCTCTGGTGTTCATCGAACTCATGGCTTGATTACTCTATCCGACTTCGCCTCTTTCAGAGAACTCTCACCGGCTCAGCCGCTAAGTGGTACATTGAGCTGAATCGCGGCATGTTTCAAGATTTCAACTCGCTGGCTATGGCGTTTTTAACTCATTTTCAGTTACCCATTCGGTACGAGACGGGGACGAATCTCCTCACGTCTCTTAAACAGGATACGACTACGCACATATCTGATCACATACATGAATGGAGAAGACGTCGCCGTTTGATCAAATTCTGGATTCCTGATCAACTCTTGACCGATTGGTTCACAACTTCCTTTGTCCCTAAAATTGCAAAAGACATCGCTATGGGAGCTTGTGTAACTGAAGAGCAAGCGATCGCGCGAGCTCAGTACCTAGACTTAGTATACTCTCAGTCGGGTACTCTATATGATTATCTGCCAGACGCCCCGAGGCCTGGACAGACCAAGGCTCCACCCAAACCATCTGTTGATGGAGTCATTGGCTCTGTTAATTCGTCATCGAAGAAATTGGCCGCAAACCCTGGGAAGCAAAAGCAGAACGCTTCTAATGAAAATGCTTTTCAGGGCCAATCCAATCCTGGAAGTACCTCTGAGGTAAACGCCGTCCAGTCCACCGCGGTGGATAAATCCTCAAAAGGGAAAAAGAAAGGGAAAGCTAAAGATAAATCTGGTCAGCCCAAGCAGGATGACCCTAAACCTCCACCCGAGGAAGGAGCTAAACGAAAACCTAAGTATCCTTGTCTCATATGTGATGAGGATTACTACACTAAGGACTGCCCAAGGCGGTCTGAAGTTAGTCGGTTATTGAAAGGTGCTCCTGGGACCCCTGCCGTGCTCAAAGAGCCTTTCCCTTCCCAACAGACTCAAATGGTGGCGGACCCATCTCAATCCTCTTCCTTGTTCGGTTCTCAAGTGTTCATGGCTGGCACGATCCCCATCCATGTTTCAACTCGAGCGAAAGATTATCCATCTCGTGCCGGGAAAGAGCCGGAGGTTCCCTCCAGCGCTCCTCCGTCTAGTTCTGGTCCTCTCCACATCGAAAGGCCCAGCACTGAGACGATCCCCCGACCCCCTCAAAAAGGTGTACTCAGGAAGTCATCTTACAACCCTAATGCTCGTGCTGCCCAGCACTATAGCATTGTTGAGGACCTAGCTCAGGCTCTGTCTGCTATGTCTGCTTTAGAAGTCCTCCAGAGCTGCCCCTCCCAGAGGAAGTCCCTGCTATCAGCGATTGGTGGCATCGACCCAGCAGATTCAGATTTGATTTCTTTCGATCTCGAGGGGTTTACACAGAGACTGCCTCACCAAGTCGCTTTCCTTATACAGGTCATCATCAATAGTAGAACGATTCACCGTACGGTTATTGATGAAGGTTCCTCAACCTGCATCATGTCCGTTGCTTGCTAGAAAGCGATTGGTTCCACTGCTTTGAGTCAGTCCCCTACGACGCTCGAAGCTTTCGATGGAAGAGAATCTCGTCCTTACGGTATCCTCCAACGCTTACCCATCTCTTTGGAAGGAAAGACTGTAGAAGTAGAGGTTGAAGTTGTTGATGCCAATTTGACTTACAACCTCCTCCTCGGACGGAGCTGCACATATGCCATGCAAGCCGTGGCTTCCTCCCTGTTCTGTGTCATTCGTTTCCCTCACCAAGGGAAGATTGTCACGGTGGACCAGCTCTCTTTCTTCGCCTCTTCTTCTGAAGGTAATGTGTCATTTGTGGAGCATACCTCAAAGTCACTCGTGAACGTGGGTGCTGGACTCTTCAAAGATCCCACTCTAATGGGAGTCTTTCCCCACCCACCCCCAAATCTCGCCCCTATCAACATGATCTCTGTACGCTCAGATCCGTGGGTTCTTCCTCCTGCTAATCAGGAAGACTCTTGGGGTGATATGATACCGTTGAGCCCTGCCGAACTCAACTACATCGAGATTGTCGCTGCATCGGCTCCCCCTGATAAACCTGCTCTTCCGAGCAGTGTTCCCAATTCATATGATCATTTCCATTGGCTAGGAGATGAAGCTACGTCGGATCCATTGAAGGAAATATTTCCCTCCGACGAAGCCATCATAGAGACTATGTCTCTCGAAGAGCTACCTTGGTCAGATCACCACCATTGCTCTTCGTTCCTCCCTCCCCATTCGGAAATGACCGCATGTCTCAAAAGGTTTGCTTCATGTGTCCCATCACCGCCCCCCCAAACACCCATTCATCTTTATCAAGTGTCAGAGGGCAATATGGGCAATATCACGCAAACCCAACCGATCGACATCTCTGTCAAACCAGGGATCGTCGAGCATATTCATATAGGAGTCAATTGCACTCCTGAGGAAGTTCAACTCTATACTGCTCTATTTCACGAATTTCGTGATGTCTTCGCATGGTCCTATGAGGAAATGCCTGGCATTGATCCTAGTATAGTGGTGCACGAAATACCTACATATCCAGATGCTAAGCTTGTGCGTCAGTGCTTACGCCCTGTACACCCCCGAAAGGCTGCAGCCATCAAGGCCGAAGTCGAAAAGCTTCTTAAAGCTGGTTTCATTTACCCCATTCCCCTTACGGATTGGGTGTCAAATATAGTTCCTGTGAATAAAAAGCAGGGTACTATCCGGGTCTGTGTTGACTACCGAGATATCAATCGTGCCTGTCCGAAGGATAACTTCCCTACGCCTTTCATCGATCAGCTTATTGATGATTGCGGAGGAAGTGAAATTTACTCGTTTATGGACGGCTTCTCTGGCTATAACCAGATCAACATTGCACCCGCGGACCAGCATAAAACAGATTTTATTTGTCTTTGGGGCACCTTCGCCTATAAGAAGCTTCCTTTCGGTCTAAAGAATGCCGGCGCTACATTTCAACATGCAATGTCTTATGCCTTTCATGATATACGTCACATTGTACAACCTTACCTGGATGACCTTCCGGCTCATTCAGCTAGGCGTCAGGACCATCCTTCTCATCTTCGCGAGATTTTTCTCTGCTGTCGACACTACCGTATAAGGCTTAATCCTCATAAGTGTGTCTTCTGCGTAGAATCTGGCCGATTTCTCGGGTTCATCGTCTCCCGAGAAGGCATCCGTCTGGATCCCCTCAAATTTGATGCCATCTTGAATCTTCCTCCCCCTGCCTCTTTGCAGCAATTGCAGAGCTTGCAGGGTAAAGCGAATTTCCTTAGACAATTCATTCCGAATTATGCCGAGGTAGCTAAGGGTTTCAAACGATTATTAAAGCGAGACACACCCTTTCGTTGGGATGCCATCGCCTAGGAGTCTTTCGAGCGACTCAAGGACCTCCTTGTCTCAGCTCCACTCTTAAGACCTCCGAACTATCACCGTGATTATTCTCTCTATCTAGCTGCCGCCGACACCACCATCGGCATGGTTCTGGTGCAGGATGATGATGATGGCAATGAGCACATTATCTATTATCTTAGTCACAATCTCTTGGATACGGAAACTCGCTACGCGTATGTCGAGAAGTTGGCATTGGCAGCTGTCTGCGCCGTCCAACGATTCCGGCACTATATCCTGTTGCGCACTACGACCGTGATTTCCGACTGCAACCCTATGACCTACATCTTGTCGCGTCAGCTGCTAGGGGGCAAGTACTCGAAATGGATTGTCATCCTACAAGAGTTTGACTTGGAGTTTACTGCAGCCAAGTCTAAGAAATCTCTGGTCTTTGCAGAATTGCTCTGTTCTTTGCCATCCTCTTCTGCACCATCTCGTTCGGAAGAGCATATCCCGGATGAAACATTGTTTCTAATCAGCACCCTCGACCCTTGGTACGGGGACATCATAGTGTATTTGCAGACGTCTTCCTTCCGTCCTAATGTATCGAAAGATGCTCGCCGAAGGATTCGTCACCAATCTCAACCCTATCGCATAATTGGCGATACCCTGTACCGCCTCGGCGTTGATTCTGTTCTCCGCCGATGTTTGACTCTCGAGGAGGCTGAGCGGGTATTAAATGACTGCCACTCTGGTGCTTGTGGCGGCCATATGTCTGGATATGCTACCGCCCAGAAAATTCTCCGTGCTGTTTATTTCTGGCCTTCTATCTTCAAGCATTGCATCCTTGTCGTCTGTGCATGTCATGAATGTCAGGTTTACCACCAGAAAATGCGTGCACCACTGCACCTCGTTGTTACCGTAGGTCCATTTGCCAAATGGGGCATCGATTATACGTCATGTAACCCTCGTTCGGCGGGGGGCATGGGTACATCATCGTTGCCGTGGATTATTTCACCAAATGGGCCGAAGCGATGCCTACATTGAACGAAAACGGTTATACGGCGGCGCAGTTCTTGTTTAATCATGTCATTACTCGGTTCGGAGTCCCCCAGGCTATTGTCACAGATCACAGAAAACATTTCCATAATCACATGATGGCGGAACTAACGACCCAGCTAGGCTTGCGTCAAGATAGCTCGACGCCGTATTATCCTCAATCCAACGGCCAAGTTGAAGCCGTGAACAAAGTTTTGATCACAATGCTCCAACGTACCGTGAATACGCACAAGTCTAACTGGCATCTGTTGTTGTTCCCTGCTTTGTGGGCTTACCGGACCTCTGTGAAGGACGCCACCAGTTTCACTCCTTTTCAGCTTGTTTATGGACTGGAGGCCATCCTTCCTGTTGAGTGTGAGATTCCTTCGTTAAAATTAGCTGTCGAGTTGCTTCCCAACACCACTCCAGTGGAGGAACGGCTTCTCTATTTAGAAAGGCTAGACGAGACCCGTCGCTTAGCTTCTCTGGCTATTGAAGCGTAGAAGAAGAGGGTTAAGGCCCACTTCGATGATACCGTTCGACCTCGTTCCTTTGTTGAGGGAGATCTAGTACTGCTCTATGATCAATCTAAGGATAAGCTGGGGGCAGGTAAACTCGAATCCATGTGGCTAGGCCCCTATATCGTGAAGAGAGTTTTGCAAAAGGGGGCATATGAGCTGATTGATTATGAAGGAAATCCTCTTGACAAGCCCCGCAATGGGCTTTATTTGAAAAATATTATGCATGATCTCGTGCACCTAGTTTGTACATACGTGTGTTCTTAGCAAGTGTGTCATGTGTGCATGATTTCTAGTTTTGCTTTGGTGTGAAGGCGTGTTTGCTTCTTATTTTGTTTTCTGCTTCTTTTGCAGATGTCTAGTACACCTTACGTTGGCTTCGCCGATGGCGCCTGCCGTAGTACTTGCAATTTGTCTTCTGCGGCGTGGGCGATCTATGATCCTCACGGTGAGTTGCTAGATCTTCAAGGCGTGTGCTTGGGCCGTACCACCAACAATGTTGCCGAATACAGTGTTGTAATTGAATTGCTAGCCGAAGCAGTTGATCTTGGCATCCGTGCTTTGGTGGTAAACCTGGACTCTCAACTTGTTGTCCATCAACTCAATGGGCGATATTCCGTCAGAGACCAACGCATTCTAAGGTTGTATTTACGTGTGAGATTGTTAGAAAGGAATTTTGATTATATCACATATCAACATATTCCGAGATGATTAAATACGTTAACCGATGCATTGGCAAACCATGTGTTGGATAGACATTTGCGTAATAGATAAGCATCATACAAGAAGAGATAGAAAACATAATAAGACTGTTGAGAAGGTAAATCCCCTCTACGGATAGAGGCGATCCCTACTAGCCCAATAGGGGTCTAGCAACAATCACACAATGCTGCCACGCATGTTCCTAGTTACAATTAAACAAGAAGTAAAGAGCACCTACTTGGATTCCTGCGCTGTCGTGTGACGAAGAGATGTTTCCTTCGCTCCTTCGCTTCAGCTGGTCACAGTCCTCCGCGATCCCCGCGAATGGACACCTGCACACACGAAGAGAAGGCAAACGCAAGCGTAAAATCTAGTAAAAGTAACTATATGCCAGTCAGAAAAGACATAATTCACATTTATCCATTGCATAAACAAACGAGAATGGAACAATAATAGCAGTCATCTATTATTAATCAGAATAGAGAAGAGTACAACCAAATGTTCTGACGTCGGTAAACTCCTCAGGAGGGATCAGTCAGCATGTATCTCAAGCATTCACCTTTGAGGATGGTTCTCCCAAGACAAACAACTCTCTCTCTCTCACACAAATGTCACAAACAAACTTCCCAAAGCAATCAATCACTTCCACTCCTAACACACCACACCTATAGCAGCAATCTGAGCACTACAAGCTCTGTACAATCCAAGCTAAGTCTAGCTAGTTTCTAACCAGCTGCTCATGGTAATGGTGGAAGTTTATATAGGAGAATGAGTCTCCTAAAAAGGTGGAAGGATGAGCTTATCTTCAAGGGGAGTAGTTGCAAAGGGTCGAACAGACATGCCATAGAAGGGAGTCGACATTCACAAAGCTAACAACCAAGCCTGGAGAGATCTGGAAGGCTGGTTGTTTGAACAAATTCGCCCAAACTGGATCAGCGCGGATTATATGGAGACTGCCGCGCTGTCAGCACATAACAATAACTGAACAAGTCATGTCAGCGCGGAAGGACACGCGAAAGCCGCGCTGTGCGTCATCGCGGAAAAGTGACGTTCTTCCGCGATGGCAGCGCACGAAATACACTGTGGGGCGCTGGTCATCGCGGTTATTTTAGGAACAGACGCGCTGATGCACAAAACTTTGGAAAAATGGGTTTTAAGCCAGTTCAGGGATCAAACACTTAGTGATTGTGACTTCTTGGACACAGCAGGGCGGCTGACAGGAAGGCAGTGATAAATTACTGTGTAACAGATGCCCCCTAAAGCATGAAGACCGAGAGAGTGGGAGGGGTGAAATGCTTTACAACACACGCTGAACTGGAACGCCACCAGGAGGTACCGAAAAATCTCTGACAATCATATACATGCAGTCTAGGCATGGGCGCAGCCATCCAAAAGACATGCGAGACTGGTCTATGGTATGGACGCAGCCACCCAGCTAAAGAGACCATAATAATGATAAGGTATGGTCGCAGCCATCCATGAAGACTCAGGTATGGGCGCAGCCATCCATCAATGAGTCATGTAATGATTATCCACAAAATCGCAACCTGGACCACAGTGAGCAAGGATCCAGGGTCTTGCGCTCCATCTCGACCCGAACAGAGTACAAGTCCACACATGTGAATACAGGGGTTGGAGTCGAACATGCATGAACATCGTCTGATTACCGGCCAATGATGAGAACCGTTAACAGACGCGAGAGGTACCACCAATAATGACAATGGCCCTCAAGGTACTATAGGTACAATCCGTGGCGTGTGAATCAATGAGCTGGTGTCGAACACCCACGGAATCATTCGATCGTAGGTCAATGATGTAAACCTTGCGTCGAACACGAGGAACCTGCCATTGAGGCATGCAGGCTCCAAGGCACCTGGAAAGAGTCTCTAAGTCACTTTCTCGGATAATGAGTTGAAGTCGACGAGAAGTGGCCTTGATCGAAGGTGGGCCATGATGATTCCCACATCATCGATACGAGACAGAGGTATAATAATTTGTGATGAGATAGCGAACGAGGTTGCTTTGTGGCAGAGGACAACTTCTCTTGAACATATAACGGCACTGTAACGGATTTGGCAGCACTTGACATCAAATGAGCAGCGGGTAGGATGATGACGGCAATGAACAGATGAGAGGTCAAATAGGATGTCCCAAACCCATGGAGGCTAGTGAAAACGAGATGAGATGACCCCACCCAGACACGAAACAGCGGAGTGCCATGTTCAAGAGTGACGTACTGCCGAGACGACTGTAATCAAAGTTCCATTTTCCCCACCTTTGCAGGCAGGTACCCCGATTATTTTTGGATGACAAGCTTGACGGGGATAACATATGCTTGGTGTGTGTCATGTTGACAATATCCGATGTCATTGAGTGTTTAACGAGCCTGACAAAGGAAAAACTCGGCTTCTTTTCTTGTTTCGAGAGTCTGAAAAGAATGCGGAAAAGGAGACTCCAGGGGGGTCCTTTTTCGTACAGTTGTGTCTCTCGAGCCCGAAAAAGTATAAAACTGTGCTCGAAAGAACCGCCCGGCCATTACAACCGAGGAGTACTTTTCATAAATAGTGTCGCCGACCGGAAAAAGTAAAAAAGTGGTCGAAGACACGTCGTTTTAGAGCCAATATCGAGTGCGAAACGACAAACACCCGACGATCTTTTTGGTTTAACGGTCGGAAAAAGAGCTTAAAAACGACCGCCTTTCGTTCCCTTTAACGAGCTGAAAGGGAGCTCGGCCATCTTCTCTTGTTTAACGTCGGAAAAGAGCTTAGAGACGACACTTTGGGAATCATATGAATCGTGAATTGTCATGACCAAGCTGCGATACCTGTACCTGCACAAGGGCATTACCCGCATAAATCCATTCGATATACGTAAAAAACATATGGAAACATGCTTGAAAACAGAACCAAGGCTAGTTTTATGGCTAAAAATGGTAAAAAACCCAAAAAAATATGATAGTTTAGGAGTTTTTACTATAAATAGGGGGAGGTAATAAGTCATTTTTACCATTTTACTATTTGGAGTGCGAAGAACGTGGAGAAACCAAAAAGTTGACGGAGCGATTTCCAGCCCATCCGGAGACCATTTTCAGATCTGCTTCTTCCAGGTAGGTTCCCATTCCTTTGCCCTGCATTCTGGTTCATTTTAGGAGTTTTTTAACGGTTGAATAGGCCCAATTGGGCATTTTTTATTTGCATGGGTGCGCCCTCGGTCAGCGCGGAAATTGCCCACGGGGTCGCGCTGATCGAAAAATAGCCAATGTAACCAACTTCGGGTCAGCGCGGAAAAGGCGTGTTCTTCCGCGCTGACCTCGCATTTTTTACAAAGAGCTGCCATTGTCAGCGCGGCTGTTTCTAAAACAGCCGCGCTGGCGCAGAAAAAAATTTTGTTTTTGGAAACGAACGTGAATTTTTACATGGAAGCACTTCTGATTGGTTTTTATTGTTCATGCAGGACACCATGGCTTTTCAATGGCAAGAGAGAGTCCACGATGTAGAGGATGTGGCCGCTTGGGGAGACGTAAATTGCTGCAACGCCATGCGGGCGTGTGGATTCATGAAATTCTTCCTTACGCCGCGTCTGAGGGCCCAACATGATCTGCTGGAGCTGCTGATCAGGGCATGGAACCCGGTGGACCAAAAGTTCACCATCCGTGGTCACGACATTGAGTTTGACCATATGGATATCTTTTTCTTGACTGGGTTGTCGCGCCGAGGTGCGAGGCCCATCTTAGAGGGGCAGCGACCTAGCGGTGGTACCCTGGATGACTTGATGGCTGAAGTTTGCCCGGGGGCGGTGAAAACGCGGAGTGGGAAGTGCTCGATCCCCACAGTGAGAGACATAGTGCTGCGCACCATCCTGTTCATGGTGACCCGGGCAGCGGGCAGCATGGCGAACCATGAGGCATCCAAGACCCATCTCCTACTAGCCCTCGAGTGCCTCGAGCCTACCGTGTTTGACTGGTGCACTGCAGTGTGCAACAATATGAAGAGGCAATTGAGCAACTGCCGTCGCGGAGAGACGAAGCAGTTCGGGTATGGATCGATCCTGGTCCCGCTCATTCTGGAGCGAGTACCAGCCATGCGACTACAGTCTATGGCTGTGGATGCCCCCAGAGATCCTCGAGAGACGAGGGCCTCACGATGGGCTCGGATTATGCCACGTGGGGGTGGCGGCCGACCACATAGCTGGGGGGTATATTTCAGAGACTGGTTGGACCAACAGGAGATCTTCGTACAGGATTGGCCATATGCGGGGATGGATTTCCGCAATGATCCTGACTTGGTGCTGCCTCCGGGTGAACAGTGGGATGATGCAGGTATGACACTTTTTGTCTTTTGAGTTTTGTATTTTTTTTTTTTTTTAATTTTTATGTACATGTCTTAATAAATGTCTTGTCATGCAGATGTGGGGCCTACTAGACCGATTGGCCTGGCTGCCACGGCACGGAGAGAGGGCCCGGGAGCCGGAGTTTTGGCCTTAGCCCCTCCAGGGGCCAACACACCAGAGATTGTGGCTCGCAACCTTGAGGGGTTGCTGGAGGGGGTGCCGGACTTCCAGGGGGTTGAGGAGGTTCCTGTGGAGCATCAGATCCACACAGTGGGTGTGGAACCCAGAGTGCACCGCCTTCTGAGGCGGGTGGCACGAGCGGCTGTGTACTACAGAGAGCACCATCCAGCCGATTAGTCACCTAGGTTTTATTTCCACTGTTTATTTTGAGACATTATGACTCAGATGTATGAGATTTTGGGACATGTATTTCTATTTTTGAGCGCCTCAGTGCGCCACACGATCTATATATATATACATACCGGTTTTTGGATGAGTCGTTGTTACATGTGATGATGTGTTATCTTGTGTTATGCGTTTGTTCAGTACAATTTGTGATCTTATGTATGAATTTGCACGACACTCGGCTCATGGATTTTATATGTTTAATGCAAGCTTAAAAACACACACGTGCAAACTATGCTTGAAAAAATTTATTTACATATGCTTATGGTCTTACTATGCTGTTCTTTCCTTCCTTGTATGATGTTTATCTGTTTCGCAAATGTCTATCTAATACATGATTTGCCAATGCATCAGTCAACGTATTTAATCGTCTCGGAATATGCTGATAAGTAATGTAATCGAAATTCCGTTCTAACAATCTCACACGTAGGTATAACCTTAATATGCGCTGGTCTCTGACGGAATATCGCCTGTTTAGTTGATGGACAACCAGCTGGGAGTCCAGGTTCACCACTAGCTCTCGGATGCCGAGGTCAACTGCTTCGGCAAGTAATTCTATTACAGCACTGTACTCGGCAACGTTGTTAGTGGTACGACCTAGGCACACACCCTGCAGGTTTATCAACTCCCCGTGAGGATCGTAGATCACCCACGCTGCCGAAGACAAATTACAAGTACTACGGCAGGCACCATCAGCGAAACCAACATAAGGAGTACGAGACATCTGCGCAGGAAAGAGAAAGCATAATAAGGGGCAAAAACACGCCTTCACACCAAAGCAAAAGAAACTCATGCAGTAAAAACTCAAAAACACACGTATATACAAAGTGACTGTGAGCAGCTATGCATAGTACTTCTTCAGATATAGCCCATTTCGGGGCTTGTCAAGAGGATTTCCTTCATAATCAATCAACTCATATGCGCCCTTTTGTAAAACACGTTTCACGATGTAGGGACCTAACCACATGGATTCGAGTTTTCCTGCCCCCAGCTTATCCTTAGCTTGATCGTAGAGCAGTACTAAATCTCCCTCAACAAAGGAACGAGGGTGAATATTCTGATCGAAGTGAGCTTTGACTCTCTTCTTTTGCGCTTCGATAGCCAGAGAGGCCAAACGACGAGTCTCGTCTAACCGTTCTAGGTAAAGAAGCCGTTCCTCCACCGGAGTGGTGTTGGGAAGCAACTCGACAGCTAATTTTAATGAAGGAATTTCACATTCGACGGGAAGGGTAGCCTCCAGTCCATAGACCAGTTGAAACGGGGTGAAACCGGTGGCATCCTTCACAGAAGTCCGGTAGGCCCACAAGGCTGGGAAAAGCATTAGATGCCAGTTCGACTTGTGTGTATTGACGGTGCGTTGAAGCATGGTGATCAAAACTTTGTTCACAGCTTCAACTTGACCGTTAGATTGAGGATAGTACGGTGACGAACTATCTTGACGCAAGCCTAACTGGTTCGTTAACTCTGTCATCATATGATTTCGGAAATGCTTTCCATGATCTGTAACAATAGCCTGAGGGACTCCGAAGCGAGTGATGATATGATTGAATAAAAACTGCGCCGCTGTGTGACCGTCTTCGTTTAATGTAGGCATCGCTTCGGCCTACTTGGTGAAATAATCCACGGCAACGATAATGTACCCATGCCCCCCGGCCGAACGAGGGTTACAAGACGTATAATCGATGCCCCATTTGGCAAATGGACCTACGGTTACAACAGGGTGCAGTGGTGCAACAGGTGCACGCATCTTCCGGTGGTAAACCTGGCATTCATGGCATGCGCATACAGCAAGGATGTAATCCTTGAATATAGAAGGCCAGAAATAACCAGCGCGGAGGATCTTTTGAGCGGTAGCGTATCCGGACATGTGGCCGCCACAAGCGCCGGAGTGGCAGTCATTCATGACTCGCTCAGCTTCCTCGAGAGTTAAGCATCGGCGAAGAACAGAATCGACGCCGAGGCGGTACAGGGTGTCGCCTAAAATGCGATACGGTTGAGCCTGATGACGTATCCGTCGTCGGTCTTCCTTTGATGTATTGGGACGAAACGAAGACGTTTGTAAATATACAATGATGTCCCCGTACCATGGGTCGAGAGTGCTGATGAGAAAGAGCGTTTCATCCGGAATTTGCTCCTCTGAATGAGATGGTGCAGATTGAGATGGTAAGGAACAGAGCAGTTCAGCAAAGACCAGTGATTTCTTAGACTTGGCGGCAGTAAATTCCAAGTCGAACTCTTGGAGGATTACGATCCACTTCGAGTATTTGCCCCCCAGCAACTGACGTGATAAAATATAGGTCATGGGGTTGCAGTCAGAGATCACGGTCGTTGTGCGCAACAGGATGTAATGACGGAAACGTTGGACGGCACATACAGCGGCCAATGCCAACTTTTCGACATATGCATAGCGAGTCTCCGTATCAAGGAGGTTGCGACTAAGATAGTATACAACGTGCTCCGAGCCATCGTCATCGTCTTGCACTAAAACCATGCCGATGGTGGTATCGGCAGCGGCCAGATAAAGGGTGTAGTCACGGTGGTAATTTGGAGGTCTTAGGAGCGGAGCTGAGACCAGAAGGTCTTTAAGACGCTCAAAAGATTGCTGAGCGATAGCGTCCCAATGAAAGGGCGTGTCTCGCTTTAGTAATCGCGTGAAACCCTTGGCCACTTCGGCATAATTTGGGATGAATCGTCTGAGAAAATTGGCTTTTCCCTGCAAGCTTTGTAATTGCTGTAGAGTGGCAGGGGGAGGAAGATTCACAATGGCCTCGACTTTAAGGGGATCCAAACGGATGCCCTCTCGGGAGACGATAAACCTGAGTAGTCGGCCAGATTCCACACAGAAGACACACTTATGCGGATTGAGTCGAATACGGTAGTGTCGACAGCGAAGGAAGATTTCGCGTAAATGAGATGGATGGTCTTGACGTTTAGCTGAATGAGCGGGTAGGTCATCCAGGTAAGGCTGTACGATGTTTCGGATATCATGAAAAGCATACGACATCGCACGCTGGAAAGTGGCGCCGGCATTTTTAAGACCGAAAGGTAGCTTCTTGTAAGCGAAGGTGCCCCAAGGACAAATGAAAGCAGTCTTGTGCTGGTCTGCGGGGGCTATGTTGATCTGGTTGTAACCAGAAAAGCCATCCATGAACGAATAAATTTCGCTTCCTGCGCAATCATCGAAAAGCTGATCAATAAAAGGCGTAGGAAAGTTATCTTTTGGACAGGCGCGATTGATATCGCGATAGTCAACACAAACCCGAATAGTGCCCTGTTTTTTATTGACAGGAACTATATTAGATACCCATTCCGTGAGGGGAATGGCATAAATGAAACCAGCTCGAAAAAGCTTTTCAACTTCAGCCTTGATGGCTGCAGCCTTTCGAGGGTGCACCGGGCGTAAACGCTGACGAACAGGCTTAGCCCCAGGATAGGTAGGGATTTCGTGCTCCACGATACTAGGGTCAATGTCGGGCATTTCTTCGTAAGACCATGCGAAAACATCACGAAATTCACGAAATAGATCTGTGTAGATTTGAATTTCCTCAGGAGTACATGTGACTCCAATATGAATATTTTCGACAACCCCTGTTTTGACAGAGATGTCGATAGCCAAAGTCTGCGTAATGTTACCCATGTTCCCTTCCGAAGACACTTGATATAACTGGATAGGTGTTTGGAGAGGGATATGTGGGAGACATGAAGCAAACTTTCCGAGACACGTGGCCATTTCCGAATGAGGAGGGAGGAACGAAGAGCGATGGTGGTGATCTAACCAAGGGAGCTCTTCGGGAGACATAGTTTCGACAATAGCCTCGTCGGATGGGAATGATTCCTTCAGGGGGTCCGAGGTGGCCTTCTCTCCCAACCAGGGGAAGGTTTGAGGTGAATCGGGAACGCTGCCTGGAATAGCAGGTCCGGAGGTTGAAGCCGATGCAGCAACTATTTCGATGTAGTTGAGCTCGGCTGGGCTCAACGGCATCATCTCGCCCCAGGAGTCTTCTTGATTCACGGGAGGAAGAACCCATGGATCAGAATGCGTCGTGATCATGTTAACGGAGGCGAGATTTGGAGGTGGGAGGGGAAAGACTCCCATCAAGGAGGGATCTTTAAATAATCCGGCACCCACACTCTCGAGCGATTTGAAGGTATGCTCCACGAATGGTACATTCCCTTCAGAAGAGGAAGCAAAAAAGGACAGCTGGTCCACCGTGACGATTTTTCCTTGATGGGGAAAACGAACGACACGGAATAAGGAGGAAGCCACGGCTTGCATGGCATAAGTCCAGCTTCGTCCTAGAAGGAGGTTGTAAGTGAGGTTAGCGTCAACGACTTCAACCTCGACTTCTACAGTTTTCCCTTCTAAAGAGATAGGTAAACGCGGGAGGATACCAAGTGGACGAGATTCTCTTCCATCGAACGCCTCTAGGGTGGTGGGAGACTGGCTCAGAGCAGGCGAACCAATAGCCTTCCAACAAGCAACCGACATGATGCAGGTTGAGGCTCCTTCATCAATGACAGTACGGTGAATCGTCTTGCCTTTGATGAGAACTTGTATAAGGAAGGCCACCTGATGAGGTAATCTCTGCGTGAAACCTTCGAGGTCGAAAGAAATGAGATCCGAATCTGCCGGGTCGATGCCACCAATTGCTGATAGCAGGGACTTCCTCTGGGAGGGGCAGCTCTGGAGGACTTCTAACGCGGACATAGCAGACGGAGCCTGAGCTAAGTCCTCGACAATGCTATAATGCTGAGCGGCACGAGCATTGGGGTTATAAGATGACTTCCTGAGTACACCTTTGGGAGGGGGTCGGGGGATCGTCTCGGTGCTGGGCCGTTCAATGTGAAGAGGGCCAGAACTAGACGCGGGAGCGCTGGAGGGGACCTCCGGCTCCTTCCCGGCTGAAGATGGATATTCTTTCGTTCGAGTCGTGACGTGGACGGGGATGGTTCCTGCCATGAATACTTGAGAACCGAACGAGGAAGAGGATTGAGAAGGGTCTGCCACCTGATGCGTCTGCTGGGATGGGAAAGGCTCTTTAAGCACGGCGAGGGACCCTGAAGCACCTTTTAAAAGCCGACTAACCTCGGACCGCCTGGGGCAGTCCTTGGTGTAGTGATCCTCCTCGCAAATGAGGCAGGGATACTTAGGCTTCCGCTTGGCTCCGTCCTCGGTGGGAGGTTTAGGAGGATTCTGCTTAGGTTGTCCGGATTTTTCTTTGGCCTTTCCTTTCTTTTTGCCTTTCGAGGATTTGTCTGCCGCGGTGGACTGAACGGCATTTACCTCGGAGGTATTCCCAGGAATAGATGGGCTCTGAGAAGCATTCTCGTTAGAGGCGTTTGGTTTCTGCTTCCCAGAGTTTGCGGTTGATTTCTTATTTGGTGAATTCACGGAGCCAATAACTCCATCCACAGACGGTTTCGGTGGAGCTTTGGTTTGTCCGTGCCTCGGGGCATCTGGCAAATAGTCATACAAAGTACCTGACTGAGAATATACTAAGTCAAGGTATTGAGCTCGCGCAATCGCTTGCTCTTCAGTTACACACGCCCCCATTGCAATATCTTTGGCAATTTTAGGAACAAAGGACGTGGTAAACCAGTCGGTCAGGAGTTGATCGGGAATCCAAAATTTAATCAAACGACGGCGCCTTCTCCATTCATGTATATGATCAGAGATGTGCGTTGCCGTATCCTGTTTTAGAGACGTGAGCAAATGGGTCCCAGTCTCGTACCGAATGGGTAACTGAAAATGAGTAAGAAAGGCCATAGCCAACGAGTTAAAGTCTGAAAACATACCGCGATGAAGTTCGATGTACCATTTTGCGGCCGAACCAGTGAGGGTCCTCTGGAAGAGGCGCAGTCGGATAGAATCATCAAGCCATGAGTTAGATGAACACCAAAGGTGATATGTCATTACGTGGGCTTGAGGATCCTCTCCGGCTTTGCCGTCGAACTTTGGACAGTCACCTGGTATTTTGGTCGGAACCGGTGGCCACCATGAGTTATGCAAAATAGGATCGTTTGTTAACTTGGACACATCGGGTAGTTCCAACGTAGCCAAAAATGGTAGCTGCGGGTTGAAGGACATCTGTGGCTGAGGGTTCGAGGCGGTATTAGGGTTCCACCCAGATTGGGGTTGCCCCCACGAACTTTGTCCAGACGGACCTGGCCCAAAAGGACCGGCCGCATAGGAATTTTGTCCCGATGGACCTGGTCCGAAAGGACCTGGCACATAGGGAGTTTGTCCGTAGGAGTTTTGTCCGTGTGCGGACGACTGTCCCTGTGTTTGCCCCCCAGCTCCCCATGAATTAGCAGCTTGCCCGCCAGGTTGACCATATTGATAATTTTGATAGGGAGTGACCTGTGGTCGCTGATAATTTTGGTAAGGAGCATACTGATTTTGCCCCTGGGGTTGCTGGTAGCCATGTGACTGCTGGGTCGCATACGGAGCCTGGTAGGCAGGCTGCGTTTGATATGGAGGTTGATAACCTGTTTGAGTCTGAGGCCCAGAGTATTGTCCTTGAACCGGTTGAGGTTGGATTACACGTCCCGAAGGTTGACTTGGTCGGATTCGAGATGGACCTGGTTGGCCAGCAGGATAGCCTTGCTGAACGCCAGGTTGTCCATGTGCCACCAAGGGTTGTCTTCGCGGAACGGGTGGTCGAATTGGTTGGATAGCTGGTTGACGCCGAGGCTGGCCAGCTTGTCCAGGTTGACGGTGAGGGTAGACCCCGGGTTGATTTGGCTGTATAGACGGTTGGCCCGTTTGTCCCCCACTGTAACCGGGTTGGGAAGAGGGTTGGGCTTGCTGTACGGCAGGCTGCCCTCTTGGGTATATAGGCTGGGCAGAGGGTTGCCCCCCTTGCCCAGAAGGATTTGCGTTTCGAGGGGTAGGTGGGCCCTGTTGAACATAGGGTTGTCCACCCTGGCCATAAGGATACCCTTGCTGGACGGCTGGTTGATTTGAGGGATTGTAAACTGAGCCAGTTGGTCCAGAGGGGTACCCTGGCTGGAAACCAAGCTGGTCTTGAAAAGACGGTTGCTCTGGCTGCCCAGTAGGTTGATTCTGATATGGGTATGGCGGACCTCCCATGTCCATAGGTTGTTCCTGGTAAGGTTGACCTTGTGGGTGCCCAGATTGTCCTGGGTCAGGCAGGCCATATAATGGTTGCCCTTGAGGGGGCTGCACGTAGAATGACGGGTCCTGATTGGGTGGTCCTATGGGCTGCCGAGGAGGGTCTCGGTTTCCAAAGTACTTAGTAGTGTGGTCATACCTGACATTCAAAGATTCCTCGTTCTCTTCGAAGGGGTGACGAGGGAGACCTGAGATTTCCTCAAGGAACTCACCATTTGCATCGAAGAAGAAAACAGGACCATCGTAATCTGGGTCTGTTATAGGTTCCCCATAAGCATCATACGGTCCTGATCCTGGAATGCCTCCAACAAAAGAACCAGCTTGAGGAACTTCAGACGAGGGAATCGGTACAGCACTGACGACCGGAGTCGAACGTGCTACACAAACAGTAGGTTGAGCGGGAACTGAGGTGACGGGCGGGTTGAGTTCTGACGTGAGGGGTGGGAAAAGAGGCTGCGAAACAAAAGGGCCAATCGAGGCAGCGAGAGTAGGATCCCATATAGTGGTAGAAGTTGTTCTAGCATCATACCTATCCCTTAGCGATTGATATCGTGGAGGGAGGGGAGATGAAGACGGGATCGGGGTCTCAATGTCTGTGACCGCGGGTGTCTCGATGTCTGTGACTGCGGGTGTCTCACCCGTGCTGGAAGCTGCCCCCTCCATTGGAGATGACATACCTAAAGGGGTACGGGGGGTTTGGGGGGTATCCCAATCTTCTTCCCAGACGGGATTCCAATCCTCCAAGTAATCTGGGTTGCCTGGGGACCGTACGTTAATAGGCTGGATACTCGGAACAATGGGAAGAGTACTGCCTTCAACTGGTACCTCGGGAGCAACAGAGGATTGAGAACCTTGGTCACTTATACCGGGAGTTGATGGGTCAGCCAGGATGACCAGACCCCTTAGAACTCTTAAAGGAAACTATCGATAAAAGCCTACTCAAAACTATCGCACACAAGACCTAAAAAAGGAGATGTTATCGTGGCCAAATTAATTTTTAAGACGCAAGGACCAAACTTGACCTTTTCATATTTCAGGAGTCGAGAAAAGGACAAAGATGACTCCAGTCTCCTTCGAATGTTTAATGAGCACGAAGTGACAAGACGCTCACAGGCACCTTTTCGTTTAGGGAGTCCGAAAAGGATCAAAAGTGACTGCTCTGGAACTCTAGGTAGAGGGTGTGCCAAACTCTTCGCAAAACCACAGAATACTTTTTAGGGTACGGGTGGTCAATCTTCGTGAATGCTGTGTTCACTGCATTGCGAATTGTAGGGCGGCCGACTCGGCTTCCTATGGATAAAGGATAAAAGCCTAGTGGGGTCTCCCTATATACTCGACGGTACGTGGGAGCGCAGTCCGTATTAGACCACTATCGAGTCACAGAAGGAGGAATCACCCAACCTAATGTGAAACAACAGTGACTATGTTTTAAGACGCCGGAACACGTCTCTAACCTAGACCTCTAAATATTTGCGTTTAGTTCCAATGCGTTTTTAGATTCATTTGGTTCATTTTATAGTTGATCTTGAGATTAAGTTTCGATTTCAAGCTCTATCGCATGTTCGCTCACAATTACTTAGATGCAATCTATATGCAAAAGAATTTCGTTTCGTTCGATGAATTCTAGCTACGAGAGAGCAAAGAATTTTTTAAACAAAACGAATACAAACAAACAAGCAGCTAAATGCAACTAAAGCGAGGAAAGGAAACTTTTCTTTTGAAAATGGAAATCAATGAAATGTTCTTTTCCTTTTTGAATTTTAAAGTAAGCTACTAATTCGTTTTCTTTTAATGACATAAAACACCTAAAGGAATTTGGAGGAACTTGAACACCAAGTAAACTACTTAATGAGAGCACACGAAGTTCCCGAAAACACTCAACCAAAGTCTCGAAATCAAAGGGAAACAAGGCAATGCACGAGCTATGTGATCTAAGCTCTGCAAAACAAGCAAGGATCGCAAGCAAGGAGGAAGCGAAAAAGACCACTTGGAAGCACAAACCAATACACTTTGACAATCACTGAAAAAATGCGGAAAGCGAGTCTAGAACGAGCTGGTCAATCAAGCAAACAGGGATCCTCACGGGAGGCTTGACACACACACGGCCACTAGATGTCCTAGGGTTCAGAGCGTGAAATCAAATAGAGAAAAGCAAACATCCGACGGACCAGAGTCGCAACCAGTCAATTAGAGACCCAAACACAATCCGGTAATCGCAAAAGTAAGGATGAAAACATGAACCAAGCAGCTAGAAGGGAAGTTGTTTGCAAACTTAAAACCAAGCAAAACGAAACCCTATGGAGTTGAGCTCCGTAATCAAACAGTTCAAAGTTCAGAGAGTGAAAAACAAGTCATCAGACAAGTGGGGAGAAGAAGGGAAAGTCACAGCAAGAGGTTCAGGAGGTCAAATTGGACAAAAAAGAGTTTTTCAGGCTCAGCGCGGGTAGCCTTCAGCAACTTGGCGCTGACAGGGGGAGGCCTTCAGCAACTTTGCGACGTCAGCGCGGAAAGTCAGGGAAAAAGCGCGCTGCCCTAGGACAAACGAGGTCAGCGCGGATATAAGGCACACAGGCGCGATGACCGAAATCGCAAAGAAAAGGGGGCGCGATGTCAGCGCGGAAGAACACGAATAAAGCGCGCTGCCCTTGAAAACGAGGTCAGCGCGGCTGTTAGACGTACAGGCGCGATGAAGAGAAAACCAAAAGAACAGAGTCGCGATGTCAGCGCGACTGTTCCGAAATAAAACGCGCTGGGAGTAAAAAACAAGGAAAGCCAAAATAAAAACTTCCCAAACCAAAGGCAGGAGCTTTTTAATAATAAAGACGCTTTCCAGAAACACCCAGAAAGTTCATAAGCAACAAAAGACAATCCCAAAAACCCACAAAGAGATCAATCAAAGCCAAACACAAAAGTGGACTCAAGAGACAAAAAGGCTTCTCCCCAGCGGAGTCGCCAAATTGTTGAGAAGGTAAATCCCCTCTACGGATAGAGGCGATCCCTACTAGCCCAATAGGGGTCTAGCAACAATCACACAATGCTGCCACGCATGTTCCTAGTTACAATTAAACAAGAAGTAAAGAGCACCTACTTGGATTCCTGCGCTGTCGTGTGACGAAGAGATGTTTCCTTCGCTCCTTCGCTTCAGCTGGTCACAGTCCTCCGCGATCCCCGCGAACGGACACCTGCACACACGAAGAGAAGGCAAACGCAAGCGTAAAATCTAGTAAAAGTAACTATATGCCAGTCAGAAAAGACATAATTCACATTTATCCATTGCATAAACAAACGAGAATGGAACAATAATAGCAGTCATCTATTATTAATCAGAATAGAGAAGAGTACAACCAAATGTTCTGACGTCGGTAAACTCCTCAGGAGGGATCAGTCAGCATGTATCTCAAGCATTCACCTTTGAGGATGGTTCTCCCAAGACAAACAACTCTCTCTCTCTCTCACAAATGTCACAAACAAACTTCCCAAAGCAATCAATCACTTCCACTCCTAACACACCACACCTATAGCAGCAATCTGAGCACTACAAGCTCTGTACAATCCAAGCTAAGTCTAGCTAGTTTCTAACCAGCTGCTCATGGTAATGGTGGAAGTTTATATAGGAGAATGAGTCTCCTAAAAAGGTGGAAGGATGAGCTTATCTTCAAGGGGAGTAGTTGCAAAGGGTCGAACAGACATGCCATAGAAGGGAGTCGACATTCACAAAGCTAACAACCAAGCCTGGAGAGATCTGGAAGGCTGGTTGTTTGAACAAATTCGCCCAAACTGGATCAGCGCGGATTTTATGGAGACTGCTGCGCTGTCAGCACATAACAATAACTGAACAAGTCATGTCAGCGCGGAAGGACACGCGAAAGCCGCGCTGTGCGTCATCGCGGAAAAGTGACGTTCTTCCGCGATGGCAGCGCACGAAATACACTGTGGGGCGCTGGTCATCGCGGTTATTTTAGGAACAGACGCGCTGATGCACAAAACTTTGGAAAAATGGGTTTTAAGCCAGTTCAGGGATCAAACACTTAGTGATTGTGACTTCTTGGACACAGCAGGGCGGCTGACAGGAAGGCAGTGATAAATTACTGTGTAACAAAGACCATAGGATAAGCATATGTAAATAATCTCCTTTCCAAGCATAGTTTGCATGTGTGCCTGCATATGTGTTTTAAGCTTGCATAAAAATTAAAATACATGGGTCGTGTGTTGTGCAACTGATACATTAGATCACATTTGTATTAGACATTTGCATAACATATAAAAAACTCATCACATGTGAAACGATCCATCCAAAAACAAGTATATATATATATATATATATATATATATATCGTGTGGCGCACTGAGGCACTCAAAAATAAGTGTATATGTCCAAAAAATAAAGCCGGTGTCCTCGGTACATCCGAGACATATGTCTCTCAAAACATCAGTAAAACCTAGGTGACTACTGAGCCGGGTTATGCTCTCTATAGCATACTGCTGCCCGTGCCACTCGCCTCAAAAGGCGGTGCATCCTGGGTGCCACCCCCACTGTGTGGATCTGATGCTCTATAGGGACCTCCTCGACCTCCTGGTAATCTGGCACTCCCTTCAGCAAACCCTCGAGGTTGCGAGCTACAGTCTCCGACGTATCAACTCCTGGAGGAACTAGGGCCAGGGCTCCAGCTCCTTGCCCCTCTCTCCGTGCCATTGGGGCTAGGCCAATGGGTCTCACGGGTCCCACATCTGCACACCATGACATTTATCAAGACATGTACATGAAAAATCAAAAAACATCAAAAAACATTGAAAAGAGATCAAGTGTCATACCTCCATCGTCCCAATGCTCTCCTACGGGCAGCAGCATGTCAGGATCATTGCGGAAGTCCATGCCAGCATATGGCCAGTCCTCCACGATGACAACTTGTCGATCCAGCCACTCTCGGAAATACACTCCCCAAGACACTGGGCGGCCTCCACCTCCACGTGGCATGACGCGGGCCCATCGACTGGCCCTCGTCTCCCGAGGACCTCTAGGTGGATCCACGGCTGTGGTCTGTAGCTGGAGGGCTGGCACCCGCTCCAGCATGAGAAGTAGAAGCGACCCATATGCAAACTGCTTCGACTCTCCACGTCGGCAGTTGTTCAGTTGCCTCTTCATGCTAGTGGTCACAGCTGCTGCCCAGTTGAAAATGGTGGGCTGTAAGCACTCTAGAGCTAGTAGTAGTTGGGTTAGTAGTAGTTGGGTCTTTGAGGCCTCATGATTGGCCAAAGAGCCGGCTGCCCGTGTCACCAGAAAGAGTATGGTGCGAAGAGGCATGTCCGCCACTGTCGGGATACCGACTTTCCCGCTCCGTGTTTTCGCAGCCTGTGGGCACACTCGAGCCATGAGCTCATCAAGAGTCTCACCGCTAGGTCGTTGCCCCTCCAGAATGGGCATTCGGCCCCGGCGCGATAGTCCAGTCAAGAAATAAATGTCCGTGGAATCGAACTCAATGGCCTAGCCACGGATCATGAATTTTCCATCCATTGGGTTCCAAGCTCTGATTAAGAGCTCAAGCAAGTCAGGTTGCGCCATCAGGCGTGAAGTCAGGAAGAATTTCAATAACCCGCATGCTCGCATTGCATTTCGGCATTCGGCAAGTGCATAGGCGGCTATATCCTCATCATCGTGAGCTCTCTCTTGCCAAACAAAAGACATTTTTCCCTGCAAGACCATGAAAAAATATTAGGTTGCTAACCGTTGAGAATTGTACGTCCAATTCTTTAAAAATAAATCTTTACGGCGCCAGCGCGACTGTTTCTAAAACAGTCACGCTGAAAATGGCGCACCGTTGTTTTTTCACTGGGTCAGCGCGGAAGCACACGTGTTTTCCGCGCTGACCCATGTGGTGGTACGTGTAAATATAAATCGATCAGCGCGGACCCGAGCGGGAAACCCGCGCTGACCGAGAGCGCACCAACGCTCAAAAAATTCGCCCAAAGGGCCACATCCCACCGTGGAATTGCTCAAAAAAAGGCTCAAAATGAAACGCAGGGAGAGGATAACCTACCTGGATCAAGCTGCCGGATGAATGGTGTCTGTACGGGCTAGAAATCACTCCATCAACCTTGCAGCTCCTCCACGTTCTTCACAACTCAGAAAGGTAACAATGGTAAAAAATGACTTTTACCCCCCTATTTATGGTAAAAAACTCATAATTTAATATAATTTCTTGTCAATGTGGGTTTTTGTCGTATTTTCACCATGGATTTAGCTCTAGTGTCACTAAATTATGCCTTTATGCATGTTTTACTATGTTTTTATGCATATCGAACGGATTTACGCGAGTGGTGTTCTTGTGCAGATACTAGTAATCGGCGTGGTCATAACGATTTTTCGCACACTTGGTCCCAAAGAATGTCGTCTTTAAGCTCTTTCCCGACATGAATCAAGAAAAGATGGCCGAGCTTCCTTTCGGCTCGTTAAAGGGAATGAGAGGCGGTCGTTTTAAGCTCTTTTTCCGACCGTGTAACTTAAAAAGATTGTCGGGTGTTTGTCGTTTCGCACTCGTTATTGGCTCTAAAACGACGTGCTTCCGACCGCTTTTTTACTTTTTCGGGTTGAAGCTACTATTCACGAAAAGTACTCCTCAGTCGTAATGGCTTGGCGGTTCTTTCGAGCATTGTTTTATACTTTTTCGGGCTCGAGAGACACAACTTTACGAAAAAGGACCCCCCTGGAGTCTCCTTTTCCGCTGTCTTTTCAGACTCTCTAAATAGGAAAAGACGCCGAGTTCTTCCTTTGTCAGGCTCGTTAAAACTCAATGACATCGGACATCGTCAAAATGACACTTTCCAAGCATATGCTATCCCCGTCAAGCTTGTCATCCAAAAATAATCGGGGTACCTGCCAGAAATGGTGGGGAAAATGAAACTGTAATAATGATCGTGTCGGCAGTATGTCGCTCTTGAACATGGCACTCGTCTGCATTCGTGTCTGGGTGGGCATTTCTCATCTTGTTTTACACTAGCCTCCGTGGGTTTGGGTTATCCTATTTGACCTCTCATCTGCTCATTGCCTTGTCACCATGACCTCTGCTCATTTGATGTCAGATACTGCCAAATCCGCTTTTGTGCCGCCAATATGTTCAAGAGAAGTTGGCCTCTGCAAGATTACCACCTGCCTCTGATGTCTCACACAAAATATTTTATCCTTCTCTGTCTCATGTCGATGATGTGGGAAACATTATGGCCCACCTTCGATCAAGGTTACTTCCCATCGACTCCAGCTCATTATCTAGGAAAGTGACCTAGAGACTCCATTCCGGTGCCTTAGAGCCTGCATGCCTCAATGGCAGGTTCTTCGTGTTCGACGTGAGGTTTTCATCATTGGCCTCCGATCGGATGATTCTGCGGGTGTTTGACACCATCTCATTGATTCACACGCCGCGGATTGTACCTATACGTACCTTGAGGACCATTGTCATTATTGGTGGTACCTCTCGCGTCTGTTAACGGTTTTCATCATTGACTGGTAATCAGACGATGTTCAAGCATGTTCGACTTCAACTCATGTATTCACATGCTTGAACTTGTACTTTGTTCGGGTTGGGATGGAGCGCAAGACCCTGGTTTTTGTCTGTTATGAACCAGGCTGTGATTTTGTGGATTGTTATTACATGACTCATTGATGGATGGCTGCGCCCATACCTGAGTCTTTGGGATGGCTGCGACCATACCCTCTTATCTTTATGGTCTCTTCAGCTGGGTGGCTGCGTCCATACCACAGACCTTCTTCGTATGTCTTCTGGATGGCTGCGCCCATGCCTAGACAACATGTGATCAAGATATCAGTTGTACATTCATGCAGGTCCTTCCTGGTGGTGTTCCAGTTCAGCAGTTTTGTAAAGCATTTCACCCCTCCCACTCTCTCGGGCTTCATGCTTTAGGGGGCATCTGTTACGCAGTAATTTGTCACTGTCTCCCTGTCAGTCTCCCTAATGTCTCATGGAACCAAATGCACCATGCTCATGCTCTCTAAACTGGCCAAATGACCCACTTTTCCAAAGTTTACTGCATCAGCGCATCTGTTATTAAAATAACCACGCTGACGAGCGGCTTATAGTGTTACTGGTGCGCTGCCAGCGCGGAAGCACACGGGTTTCCCGCGCTGGTCGAATTTTGTGCGCCAGCGCAGCCTATGACAGTATCAAGCCGCGCTGACACAGCCTCCACTCTTATTGTGATGCGCTGTCAGCGCGTCAGTTCAGTGCTGCACCTGCGCTGATCCAGTTTGGGCGAATTTGTTCCAACAGCCAGCCTTCCAGATGGTTCCAGGCCTGGTTGTTAGCCTTGTGAGTATTGCCCTCCCTTCTATGGCATGTCTATTCGTCATTTGGAACCACCTTCCTTGAAGATAAGCTTGTCCTCCCACCATTCATGGAGACTCCTTCTCTACTTAAACCTCCACCATTACCATGAGCAGCTAGTTTTGGATAGGGTGGAATTCATAGTGCTTGGATTGCTGCTGTTAGTAGGTAGTTGGTGTGACAAGTGTGGTTTTGTTAGAGGAAGCTCAAGGAAGGTTGTGAGTATTTCTTGTGTGAGAGAGAGCTTTTGTGTTGGGAGAATCTACCTCCAAGGGTGAATGCTTAAGAGACTTGCTGGCTGGACCCTCAAGAGAAGGACTCAGCGTCAGAACATTGGTTGTACCTTTCTCTGTTATTGATTTAATAATAGATGACTACTGTTATGGTTCCATTCTCATTTGTCTTGTGATGGTTAATGTGAATTACATCCTTTCTGACTGATGTATAATTGCTTTTATTAGATTTCACGCTTGTTTTTGTCTGTCTCTTCGTGTGTGCAGGTATCTATTCACAGAGATCATGGAAGATCGTGACCGGCTAGAGCGAAGGAGCGAGAGCGACATCTCTTCATCAAACAATAGTGTTGGAATCCAAGTAGGTGTTCTTTGCCTCTTGTTTAATTGCAATTAGGAACTTGCACAGTAGCATTGATCGATTGTTGCTAGACCCATTCTGGGCTAGTAGGGATCGCCTCTATCCGTAGAGGGGATTTACCTCTCCAACAAATCCAAGTAGGTGTTCTTTGCCTCTTGTTTAATTGCAATTAGGAACTTGCGCAGTAGCATTGATCGATTGTTGCTAGACCCATTCTGGGCTAGTAGGGATCGCCTCTATCCATAGAGGGGATTTACCTCTCCAACATGCATCTCATCATCGCCATCTTACTCACTTCATTTTTTTGATATGGCATTCTTAGTTCATCCAAATATGGGAGCATCAGTTAATATGTATGCTTTCCAATTTGGATTTACCACAAAGTCTCGTTGATCGAAGAAGCCTACACGTTTTCATCAATGCAAGTTTGGTGTCTAAAATGCATATCTTTCAAAAATTATTAAAATAATAAACACGCATTCCACATCACACCAAGTATATGGCATGCCACACTAAACTAAAGGTGTTACCTAGTAAACGTTAATCTATATTATCTCATTAACCCTAATTGTCAAAATGATTACGCTAATAAATAGATAAGAGGTTAGAATTAAAATATTAATTCAAAGTTTAAATAAATGTACACACACTACAAGTGCCAAACATTAATTTTTTTTGTTTTAGTGCCAAATATTTTTTACTGTTTTTTTTATCTTATTAAAACCATCTATAGTTGATTATGAAATATACCAAGGTGTTTTTCCTTAAGTATCCATAAGAAATTAATTTACTTACAAATTAAACTAAAATTATAATTAGGTAATGCAACTATAATAGTGTTCTCAAAAATAATGTAAAACTCTAATAATTATAATTTATATAAAAATTAGTATTTTTTTATATACTTTTATATTAAAATATTGATTTTTTTTTGCTAAAGTTTAAAAGTTTTTATGTTTTAACACTTTTTAACATGTTATAATTCTATGTAATATAATAATTTTCCATTATTTAAATTTAATTTTTGAATGTATAAATAGATTTAGTTTATTGAAAAACCCTTGGGCACTAAGATTTTTATAAACTTAACATCTCAAATCTACAATTGCAACAAATTTTGGTCACACTTTTAGTAAATTTGATCAATAAATATGCCTTATAATGAATGAAAAAAATAGAATGCTTGAATTACACTTTTCATATATATATAACTAGGGATGACACGAGGATGCCTTGTCTTGGATAGACCATTGGAGGGTAATGGAGGAGATATTTTCTTGAAATTTTGATAATATTAAAAAATATTGTTATTTGAAAGTCTATGGAGAAATTATGCAGTGATAAAGATTTAGAGGGAAAAAGGAAACTAAGATATTATAAGGCATTGAAAAACCTCATTCTTGAAAATCAAAAACATTTATCTTTATAGACTAAGTTTAAAAGATATTGAAGACTCCTAAAATAGGAATAAATTCTTATGAGCTTCATAGTGAAAATGGGCATTGGTCATTTTCTGAAATGCCATAGGATGAAAGATTCTATCAAATTTTGGACACTAAGACAATTGAAGTTGGAAAGAACATTCATTAGATTGATTATCTAATACTCACATTCAATATAGTTTTGCAAATTTTTGTCAGGCTACAAACTTTCTTGAACTTTTAAGTCAACAAAACTATGGTGATCTTTTTTCTTTCTATAAATTAAAAATTCTATCAATTAATAAGAATAGAACAAAACCATAGTCTTGTAATTTCTCTACTCTACTACGAGGGAAGTCAAATTAGTTGAAAAATCTTAAGTTCTTAGGTAAGCATACATGATAATTCCAAAACACAACAAACATTATTATTTTTTCATCCATAAACCTACAATATGAAGCCTATTAGTAGACATATGCATATAAACAAAAAAATACATATGTAGAACTATAAGAATAACACAAATTGATGATAATGGAGTTGAGTTACAGGGGATCATTTCAATGGGTGCTTTGTTGTTTCATGGAGTATTCTTAGCTTAGTGGTGAGATTGAGCTTGTCTTCAATTCTTGGGAGACATCAATCCAGGGACTTCATAGCCACTTGAATCTCATGCATCAAAAGGATAATTTCCACCTTTTCTTTATTCTAATTTAGTAAAACTTTCCCCAACAACATCTTCATTTGCTAGTATAGGTCAACTATTTTTCTACATTGGTTTTGTTGACCTTAGGTATAAAAAGTGTGATGGACCTAGGTAACAATTTTCACTACAATCTTGGCATTAGATAGATAACCGCATTCCCCATCAATATCTCCTTTCACTTCCACAAGTTTAGCTTGAATATTAGGTGGCATTTGGGAGTGGTATAGGATGCCTAAGAAATCAACCAACTTGTGAGCCTAGGAGTGCCCTTGATAACCATAATAGGTAGCTCGTATGTGTCATTTGGCCTTTCTTCATGTCATGTGGAAACATAGACATAAGAGTGGGAGTAGAGCGGTAATAAAAGATTGGGAAATGGTGACAAAAGTTAATGGAGTAAGAGTGGCACCTCAAGCCTATGACCAAAAAATATGGAGCACTCATGAATGAGGGAGGAGAGAAAAGAAAATTGTGTCAATCAAGAGGGGATACTCTACAATTATAAATTATGCAAGGGAAAAGCCCATATTGATGCAAAGGGAAACATTTGGTTGAAATAATAACCCAAAAAATGGATACGGGAGGTCAGACTATTGAGGTTTACCATTCAAACAATCAAAACATGATAGAATATAATAAAATCAGATAAAAAAGGTTTATATAAATCATGAAAGCAAGTAGTTTCAATGTAGGAGTTAAAACCATATCATGCCAATTGAATAGCAGGATTAGAGGTAGAAAACAAAAAAAATGGTGTTTGTTCACCATTTTATGACCACTTAATGGCATCAAATTATGATGGGAGGAGTGGCCTAACATTTCCCCTAGCGTTAGTGTTGGGAGGGTTGGCCAGCGTGTTGCCTCTCATATGCCATATCCCCCTTGATCGCATATGGGGAAAAACCATGGTGAACTTAAAATTCTTCTCTTAATTCTCTTATAGAATAGAAAAAATATGCTAAGGAATTGAGTAATATCTTACCTTCTTGGGGTTCAATATACCATATCGATCCTATATGACATTAAACATCACACACATGCACAGAAGTGTGTGTGTATTATAAAATATTGACATTTTCAAATTTGATATAGATTTATCACTTTATTAATCACATCAAGAAGGCTATTGTTGTATTTCACACTTTTTGTTAATTATATAATTCCATGTAATTGTGGATCCATTAAATTTTAGTAGGGAATATATTGGGCTTTATGGAAAAGATAAAAAATTTCATAGAGGAAAAAAAATTAAGTACATGTCTAATGGAAATCTAATGTAGAAAATTTAGCCAAAAAATACTGAAATTATGATTTATTACATTTAAAACTACATACAATATAATATACATAAATATATTTATAGCAAGTTAATTATATCACCTCAGAAAATAGATTCACTAATTACCAAAATGGATTGGCCTCACTCTATTTAATCAGCTAAGCCAGATTGGTTCATCAACTTGTCCTGACGATGAACCACACTGGTTGGTTCGAAACGCGTCGACAAAAGATGGTTTATGTGATTTTGCCGAAGATTATCTAAACAAGAACAACATTGATAACATAAAGCCGAAAGAAGACCACTACGAGACAACTAGAACATTGTAACCAATTCAGGTGTCTAATGACATTAAAGGCGAAAGATACTTTGCACTTGAACCAGCTAATGCTACAGGTTTAAAATCATTAGATATGGCTTTCTATGTGAGATAAGAGAGCTTGAATTATATCAAGGAAGCTTGCATTTTCCACTATTTGATAAAATTGTGGCGATGCAATTTTTGTAAGGAGGAGAAAATATTCCAACTTTGTAGGCTTTTGGAAAACTCCATAAAATTGATCAATTTCTGATAAGTATGAAAATTGCCCAGTTTTATTAAGGAAAATATTTTTTTTTCCCTAATTTTTCTAGTTGATGGATGCATAGATCTACATATAAATCGAATTTTTAGGTTTGGACTCATTTTATCAATCAATCCAGTTTTAGTCTTTGTCAAATTCTTTTGCATCCCCTTATTTCCATTGCCTTATGTCAAAAATATCAATGTTCTCCTTGCATATTGTCTCTTCCTTTTATGGCTATGAAATATCTTTCCCTGTTAAATCTTAACCTAATATAGTTTCTTTTCCTTGTTCCATCACTGGGAGGCCTAGGTAGATTAGGATGGGGTGTTAATAGCATGTTTTTGTATATATCACCTAAAAATATACCAAGTTTAGGGTCACCTTACCCATCAGGAAGCACCCAATTAACAAGAGGATATTCTTTTAATATTTTTGATGTGGCTTCATCTATATTATATGGAAATCTAGTGTATATAGTGGTACTCAGGGCATATATTTTCTTTTTATTTCCTCCACTTCACTTCAGAGAATAGAACCAAGGGTTTTAACATAGGTGTCAATAATTTATTCCTGTATTTGCCTAGGATCCTTAGGAAGATATAGAGTAATTAGATAACATCTATAACCTCGTAACTCCATCCATGATTTGAAACACACTATCAGATGATACCAAGGTGGACATAGCTGCCAAAGAACAAAACCAATCAGGGAAAATTTTAGGGGCTAATATTCGTACATAGGCTCATTTTCCATGCTCTTTCCAAAACAAAGATTTTCTAATCCTTATTTTTATCTAAAAATGATTCACCCAAATTTTATAGGATATAATTGTTTTACCTTAAAAATCACAAAAATTTTATAGAAGACTATATAAAATCATTAGAAGTTTGAATATTTTTACAAAAATATTATCAAACATTTTATATTTTGGATATTCAAGGCTAGTAAGATTTGCCAAGGTTTCTAAATTTTAATATGAATTCCCATCGCTAAAATTTTCCCTGGAACCAATGCATTGAGTAATGCTCACATGATGAGTAATACTATTAGATCCTAAAGTTCTACCCATCAAATTAATTATGAAGAATATGGGTGTTCCGTGATTAAGTTGTAAGTAAGCATTGACGGGACCATAGTGAGTGTTGTCAGGAGAAGCTCCCTCATCCAAATCTTAAATTTGAAGAGACCTGTGCATGAAAGAAAAATTTGAGGCCAACATTATAGGAAGCATACCATTGAGACTCTTCTATGTTCTCTAAGGTTTGCTCAACCTTTGCCTCAACAAATGAAAATCTAGGAAAGCAAGCCGAGAGATTTGACTTTTGAAACACCTCAAATATTTAACCTATCATGCACTAGAACTCCTTTCTAATTTGGTGCCTAATACCAAGAATTTCATCGATACATTCTTTTTGGTGATAAGATCAATGAAATATCCACAAAATTCGAGCAGTGAATGAGATCCATTCTTTTTGGTAAAAATATTAAGTAAATCTCCATGGTTTTCGCACACTTTTCTAGGTATTTTTGAACTCTTCATTACCAAAAATAATTTAAATGTGAGACATGGTATATAATTAGATTATATACTCATTAATAAAGGAGTATATAAATAAATTTGAATCTTGTAAAAATAAGGGGTTTCATTAAGCACCATAAAGAAGGGAAATTAAAATTCACATATGTTGTAACATCATAGTAATTTTTACTTTGAGGGGGGGAAATTAAAGTCTCGATTAATGTAATTGAAGTAATAATACTTCAGAGAGGACAAGAGAATATTTTAAAAGGCCAAATGTTGAAAGATTTAAAAGTGAAATTGTAATCAACTTATTGAAGAATTAATTACAGTCAAGTGCAAAGCTCAATTAATTTATTTTTGTTAAGTAGCTATATGAGGGTCAAGTCTAAGCCTCGATAGTCCTTTTTTATGCAATGTGTGGTGTGTTAATATTATCTTCCTTGCATGGTAATTTTCTTGATTTCTCACACAACATTCACAATGTCAAATATTCTTAATTTATTTTCAGATACTAAAATGCTTGAAGGTTCAAAGAACTATAAAACATTGAAAGAACTATAATTTATAATGAGTTATGGGGAGACATATGTAGTGGTGATGTAAAACCTGATAAACCCACCGATGCTCATTCTCCAACTAAGTAGTGACTTAAGGATGAAAAATAATTGGAAGTAATAAAATCACTTGTAAATAAGGAAATGTATGTTCATATAGAGAATGCATCATATGCTTGGAATGTTTAGAAAACTTTCAGAGATAATTTTTATACACAGCCTGAAACAAAGCATGTGGGTCGTTAAGTAAATTTGCTTCAACAAAAAATTTCAAAAGGAGAATGTTTAATTGAATACATTTCAAGGACGAAAACTTAAGACAAGAAATTAGTAATTAAGGATTCACTCCTATACAAGAAACGTTGGTGGCAATGATCTGAATTGCAGGATTCCCATCCTATTATAAGAATTTTTAGAGACATTAAAATTGATAGGAATGTTGGACAAGAAATCATTTGAAAAATTGTGTGACATGTTAGATTAGGATTGTAAAATATTTGGAAAGATGAAACAAGTAGGTATAGATGTCTTCTTTACAGTTGCAGCCTCAAGTAAGTCATCAACTCAAAATTCAAGAGGAATAGGAACTCGAGTGAATAACAGAGGGCAAGGAACTCAAATTCAATCATATTATAGAGGTTGAGGAAGAGGTTGAACTCAAGGAATATAAAGTAATAATGGAAGAGAAAAAAGTCACTAAAGACAAAATAATCATTGAAGAGGTCATAATAAAGGAAAAGTAAAAGGAAGAAGTAATTTTCAACATGGATCAAATAATTTCATAAGAATTAAATTCGAGAGGCCTCCTAATCATAATTGAAGATATGGATGAGGTCAAGAATTAAGTCAATTTCTATGTTGAAATTGTAGAGAGTTGGTCATTATGTAGAAAATTGTCTAAATCCAACTGATAATATATCAAAACTCAAGCAACCTTAAACTTGAGCACAATATGTAAATGATCAAGAGGATGATAATTCTAAATATGTGTTCACTACTATTCAAGATACAAAATTAAATTCTTTAGTCCCCAATTTACCTTTGAGGATTCATTATGAAGATGCATGGATATTCAATACAAGGGCCACTCAATAGACGACATTCAGAAAGGACTCGTTTTGGACATTTCAAGAATGTAGGCTCAACTCAATCTTTTTAAATGATCCAGAAAATACACCTCATGGAAAGTGTACTATGAAAATTTTTATTCCAGGAATTATAGATATAAGTATTTCAAATGTTTGGTATGTACCAACATTAAATAATAACTTTTTGTCCTTAGTATTGATTCGCCAAGTACCACATCAAATTATCATGGAAATGGACTAGTGAAAACCAACTCCATCATATAAAATTTTAAAAAGATCATGATAGATTATGAAGATGAAAGGATTCTAATTTTCAAAGGAAAATTCATTGCTTGAAAGAAATATTTTTCAAGAGCTATAAGTTCATATATTTCAACCATTACATTATAATGGCATGTACATTGTGGGAAGTTAAACTTTGACATACTTTATCAAATGAAAAAAAAGAGTATGGTCAAAACATTAACTACTTTTAAAAAAGGATAATGCAAAGTGTGAACCATGTATATATGGGAAACATAAGATATTGACATATTTTATAGGAGAATGGGGAGAAAAGAAGTGTTTGCAACTGGTTCACAATGACATTTTTAGACCTCTAGAAATTTCTCTTCGAGCATGCAAACATTTTTTCGTTTTATTGATGTATTTAGTTGAATGACTTGAGTATATCTTTTGAAAGAAAAGTAAAAAAAATTGAAAATTTTAAGTCTTTTCATTTTTTTGTAGAAAAATAAACAAGATAAAAGGTAGGAACATTGAGCATAGATAATGTGGGGAATTCACTTCAAATGAATTTCAAAAATATTTCAGAGGTAAGGGGATTAGAATGAAATTATCAAATGCTTATATCCCACAACAAAATGGTGTAATAGAAAGGAAGAATAGAAATTTGTTGGGAATGACAAGATCAATGTTAAAATTCAAAGATTTAAGTGCCTCATACTAGGTTGAAGTAGAACATACTACAATTTATTTAAGAAATGAATCTCCCACTATTTATTTGGATGGCATCACCCCATTTGAAGCATAGTCTCATTCCAAATCAAAAGTTAAAAGTCCTCGAGTTTTTGGTTCAATCTTCTATGCTTTTGTTTTTTAGGAAAATAGAACCAAGTTAGAATCAAGAAGTATGAAGTGCATGATGATTGGATATTTAAATAAGAAGAAATGATATTTCCTTTTATCCAATGTAAAAATTATTGCAAGTCAAGATGTCACCTTCGATGAAATAGAAAGAAGAAGTGATTCAAAATTTGAAATCCTTCTTACAAAATGGAAAAAAAAAAAATAAGGAGAAAAATGTGATAAGAAAAGAACGTTGATTTGAAATTGATTTGAATTTATGGCCAAAAAATTATGATTCTTCATAAAAAATTTCCTCTATATATTCATCAGAAAGTTAATTTGCTTCTTAAGTTAATGAAATTTCGAAACATTCTAGTGGAGAAAATTCAAATACTCTAGAAGAAAGAAAATTTTCCATTCATATAAATCCTCCTTTCACAATTGTAATGGTTCAAATCCCCAATCTATTCAACATCAATTGCCAAAGTGGGCCCAACAACTTACGAAATCTGTTCATCCAGATGAAATGAACAAAATAAGAATATGGAGTGGTATGAGGAAGGAAGAAATTTTTTCCTTATTATTAAATGATTTTACTCAACCCTCAACTTTGAAATATGAAATAACACGAAGAATGGAAAACTTAAAATGATTTATGAATACATTTCAATGATTGAAAATGGTATTTGGAAACTTGTTGATTGTCCCCCAAGTGTCAAACCCATAAAATCCAAATGGGTTTACAGAATCAATTATAAACGAGATGGAATCTTGAAAAATATAAGGAAATACTCATGGCTAAGGTTTTTAAACAACAGGAAGGATTGAATATGAAGAAACATTTGCACCTACAACTAAATGGAACACAATTAGAATGATCATTGCTTTGGTAGCTTAGGAAGGATGGAAATCACATCAGATGGATGTTAAAATTTTATTCTCAATAGAAAATTATAGGAAGAAGTCTATATGGATCAACCTCATGGTTTTAAACTTGATGTTCAAGAACATAAAGTGTGTAAATTAATTAAGGATTTATCTGGATTGAAATAAGCTCCTAGAGCTTGGTATTTGATGATCATCTTTGCAAGTTTGGATATCAATGAAGTGAATCATATGATATTTTGTATGTGAATCAACATGGTGAAAATATGGTGATATTAGTAATGTATGAAGATGACATGATCATTTCCTAGTATAATGAAGGTCATATTTTATACGTTAAACATGAATTACTGGTTGGATTCAAGATAATAGATCTAGGATTACTTCACTACTATCTTGGAGTTGAAGTATTCCAAAATTCAAATAACATTTTCATTAGTTAATGCAAATATTTAATTCAAATATTGAAAATATTTGGCATGACAGAATACAAATATGTTCTCACCCCAATGGAGAAAAATTTAAAACTTCAAAATTTGAAAGGGGAAATGGTAAACAACATTTTTTACAAGAAATTGATTGGCAGTTTGTTTATTTGACAACCACTAGTCCAAATTTATCATATCAAATCACTATTATATCAATTTTTATGCAATAACCAAGGGAAAACCATTAGAATTTCAAAAAATCAATTATTAAAATAGCCAAGGTATGCAAGATTATGGCCTGCTATACAAAAGGAATAAAAGTTTTGTACATGATGGATATTCATGTGCATATTTTACGAGAAATGTTGATGATAAGGCATAAACATTATTATATTTCATGGATATGGTATCATAAACATTTTATTTTTTTGAGGGCAGGAGGTGGAGTGGGGTGGAAGAATTGCCATGTTCCAAATAGTCAATCGTATTGGCCCTTAAAGTAACTCTCTATTGTGTTTCTTTCTTTCCAAAAAAAATAGTTTGAAACATTCTTTTTGTACAATGAATTTGCAATAAAACAACTCGCCATGTTAATACACTAGAATCTAAAATATGCAAACAAAAGATACATTTGCATTGAACGGGGAAAATATGAAAGAAATTTATTTGATGCTTTCTAGCTTCATTTCATTTCAGTTGCAACATTTCCACTACTATCTAGGTGATTGTTTATTTGATTCACTTTTTGTTCTTTTACAATTTTGATATAGCTTAGTAGAAATATGAGTAGGCATAGTTAACCACTTTCGATATTTCTTACATTGTGAAGATGATTTGACTATTTATTCAATGCAGAATGAACTAGTTGCTAGCTATTTAAAAAACCTTCACACTGTTGATAACATCAAAGCATATTTGAAAGGATTGCCTACTCCTTCCATTTCACAAGGTTCATTTGAAATTATCTTATGGTGAGATGTTTTTTCATAAAATGGTTCTCCAAGTGGTTGGCAATCCTTGTGAACCTTTGGTTATACAGAACTAGAAGATAATACCTACGTTTTAATGGCATCTCTAGTTAGGAATAAAATATATTGTTTCACAACCAAAATACTTCATGTGGCCACTTTGAACCACTGTTATCATATGATTAAAAAAGTATTACAACACTGATTCGCAGACCAATTGATACATGCCAATGTTCATATCATTGTTTATTTAGAGAATTTGACATGTTGTCCATTCAACAATTGTTATTTGAGCAAGGGTTTTTAGTTAATAACACAATTACGAATACCAATTATTTACATGATCCCTTGGTTGAGTCCATTTGTAAATTTACAACATGGTTGGGCACATGTTCTATGAGAAAGATAATTGCACAAACTATTTATATTTTCTATGTTTCCAATGGAAATAGAGAAATAAGATATTTAAAAATGTATTTAGATATTGAATTCATTCAAATAGAACGTGGCATCAACAATAGGAAAACTTGTTGGAATCATGATTACCATTACACCAAAAAATGTAGGTGCTAGTAAACAGACGCATTGCCAGAGCTAACAAATCCTCGGGAGGTGGTTAGGCACATGCCATGAAACACACATGGAGCACTGGATTATCCAATGCATAACAATCCCCTCCTAGTGCAAGCGAGGTGTAATTCAAACTCAAGACCATTAGCTCTGATACCACTTGTTGGAATCACTATTTCCATTACACCAAAACCTGCAAGTGTTGGTAAAGAGATGCACCACGAGGGTTAGTGGGTCCTCGAAAGGCGGTTAAGAACATGTCATGACACACAAGGGGAGTGCTAGATTATCCAATAACAAACAAAAATTACATAATTAATTTAGTAATGCCATACACAAATGGGCATGTAGAGGAAATTATTTTTCAATCCAATGGTTGTCCAAAATGCTTGGCATCAATATATGAATTGAGACTACTGAAACAAGGAACATATATAAATTATTTCATCCATCAAGTGATACAAACAACGTGTTATACATAATTAACCTTCCCTTAACTTCATCACATGGAAATTACCGATTGATTTCACAAATTGAAAATATGGACAACGAGACATGTTCTCATCATATTTCTACAACTCTTGCACATAGACAAGATATGTAAAGCTTTAATAAGACTCATGTCACTTGCAATCACAAGATAATAAACAATAAGCATGGTCATATTGCACCTTGTTTTTGTTCCATGCCTTCAACCATCCAAAAACCTTAAAATGTGAAAAAGAAAGCTCTTTGAAATACAAAAAACAAATACACCATTAAATCGAAGTACAAGAACTTTACTTTTGACCAAAGTATAGAGGAAACCAATATCACCTACTTCTTACAAAAATGATGGAAAATATTTCTTTTGCCTACAACGATTCAAAAAAATGCATGCATGGTTTTCTATTGCAGCAACAACAAAAGAAACATGTAGACTCGATCAAAGCAACTAAGGCATATTTGCAATCAATTCAAGACACACCTACATTTGCATGTCATATTTGTGAGAGATTTCACTTTGGAAAACATACATGAGTCATCTATAATAGAACATTATTAATGTTTAGCTCCCATGTACATAGCACAAGTTCAAAGGAGATCAATATCAATGATTAAATTTGATTGTATTGTAATAATGGTATTTATAATAAAATAATACATGTTTTCGCATAACTTTTAGATATTTGCGGAAATCAAAGAATCAAATTTGTTGCATGGTCTGGAAGAAATGTTAGTTTCCTCAAGAATGGATTTTGCACAAATATGCTATATTGGTTATAAAATATTCCAGATAGGGCTAACTAGCACAATTATGAATGTGTTGGACAATTGGCATTGCCTGGATGGCCAGTGGCCTAGTGAAGGCATTTGCATGTATGTTGGCATTAATGTCAAAAATCATGCTGGGGAGATGTGTTGGGTAGTTGGAATTTCTTAACTATTGGCAGGAACATTACCTAACTGTTGGCTAGAGTGTTAGCATTGATGTCAACCAGACTAGCATGGATGCTTGTCCCAGCAGATGTTGGTAGTAATGGCCTAGGAGGAATCTCATGATAGCTAAAAGCTTCATGAATAAAATCATCACAGTAGAAGGATTATTGGAAAATCCATGAAATGATGATTATAGTGATGGATCCGATGGAAGTCCATGGTAGTTGCAGGCTTCATGTAGAGGATCACCTTGGTGGTTATGAGTTCAATTGTCCAGAGAGTTAAGGATATGAACAATGGCAAAGAGTTTGGCACCATCTTAGAGGTAGAATATGGGCTCAAAGCCTACATTAGACCTTCTCCATTTGAAAGTTCTCTGGAAGTGCTTTCCAACGATATGTGGAAGTCCAAAAATGTACTCCTGGATCAAAAGTTATGGCTTGTCGATGATGAGGGACTTGAATTCCTAAGAAGGCTAGAATATTAGAGGTCTAGGATATCAGAGATCGACACATTAGCATATCGGTGCATCAACGATTGCATAACAAAGGTCCAAAGATATCGACAATAACAACATTAGAGCATCACCCATATCGACGATCACAACATTACAACATCAGCCATATTAGATCACATATCAAAGGTCAAAAATACCAGCACATCACAACATTAGAGCATCAAGTATATCAATTCATCACGTATCAGAGGTCCAGAGACATTGGAGATCAATGATCGCGTAATTGAAGCTTGGAGGAGATTAGCACATCAGAGCATCAGGCATATCATTGATCAGAGAATCATAACTTCTAAATGTGAGAACCTTTTAAAAGTTGTGACATGGGTAAAGCATTGATAGTGTTAAAAACTGCTAGGAATGTCGATAAAGGATTAATAAAGGATTTCATCTCAAAACCAAAGGTGGTCGAGCCCTTTTCTCTCTCCTCTAGCAAGACACATGGACACATATGATTGGTTCCAATAAAGCTACAGTGGCATCTTACGTCAGCATGATGTGGCAGTACAAAAGTACACATGGCAGGTAGTTTTGGCATTTTGAGGAGGCCTAAGGGGACAAATCTGGGTGACATGTGTCACCACTCATGAGGTTCCATGTGGAGTGATGATGTCATATCAAAGATCAGATATTGTAGATTGAGGATGTCGACACTTTATAACAGTTAATAATTAGAAACTTCTGATAAGGGGGATTCGACATTGGGCTGGCACATGGTCAAGAAGAACTTAAAGAACCAAGTGTGTTAAGCACTTAACAAGAGAAAAATAGCCCCCAACAGGACCAAAAATTCTCTATCACCTCAAGGCTAAGCGACAGGTCATGGCCCTCAGTCCTATGGTGAGAAATGTGGGAAGGGCTAAGCAGAAGGAGCTCATCACATCGGAGGTCGACAATTAGAACATTAGAATACTACACCACTGTGCAAATTGCGATATGGAATTTTTCCTATAAGCATGGTACAAAGAGTTAAAGGCGTATGGGTCGGCAATTGCAAGATTGAATGAGGAACATAGTAGTTTGTCTCGGGAATAATGCAATTGTCAAAGATCATTGGGTCAAGGTAGCAAGGACCATGATTTTGAAGAAAAAGTGTTGGGTTTGCCTTGAGATGAGACACGCCATCACTGTGCTCTGATGCACATTTTCAGTGAGTTAAATGGAAGCATTGGACTCATGAAGCAATGTGTAGGTCATATGAGAATTAATTTCTCAGCATGGAACTCTATGCAGTCAAGCGATGAAGGACTACAAGGTTTATCACTATTTCTGAACTGTGACAAGAGACAAACAGGAGATGCAAAAGTGGTAAGGAAGGCCATGCCTGATTATAATAGAGAAGTCATGCCGAAGTACATCCAAGACATGTGTAACCATGAATAAGAATGGAGAGCCTCAGTGATGGGAGAGTTGTACACAGAGATGACTATGCCTGGTTGGTGTGAGCACGTGGACTGAGAATTCATTCTCAGTATGGAGCAACTATCACGTGCCCATTCTCATGGTTAATGTAGTGGTAGAGATCAAGTCAGATGCAACAACAGAATAGAAGGGCCATGCTAAGGTACACTCGCGCAGTGTAGGATAGAGTGGAATTGATCAGGGGGAAATAGAGGAACAAAACCCAAGAAATCAAACGAAAAAGGTGGGTGGGGAAATATAGTTGCGAGTGAGCTAAGTGGAAAATCTTTGAGTGAGTGAATTGATGTGTAAGGTTACGATAGAGCCAGTTCTGCAAAGAAAGGCCAAGAATATTGATGCATAGGTAAGAGACCTTAAGAGTTGTGCTGCTGTGAGTAAAGGTGGAAGTTACAAGTGAGCTCCTGTGAGCAAGGCCAAAGTTTTCTGTGCTGTGTGAGCAAGGTCGAAGTTGCCTGTGCTGTGTGAGAAAGGCAGAAAATTTTTGTGTTGTGAGAATGGCCGAAGGTGTCTATGAAGAGAAAGAAGGCTAAGCGTTGTGTGTGTGCTATGGAAATCAAAAGGTCAAAAGTTGAGTGACTGTTGATGAAGAGTAGAGAATAGAGTTGTATGGACTGTGATGAGTGACTGTTGTTAAGCATATCAGTGGGTTTTTGCAGAGTGAGCAAAGAACAAAGTTGTTATCAGGTAGAATAGATTCCAAATTACAGAGAAAATTTAGTTTTATTTCAGTGTGGGTTGGTGCCTGAATATAGGAAGTTGGTACTTCCATGTCTAGTGGGTACTTGAGAAGGCTTGGGGGTTGGTCACTCATGCAAGTTGCCTTGTAAAAATCCAAGGAGCTTCAAGTTGGTTCTTGCCAAATATCCGTGAGGTCGGTGCCTCACATGGGGCTTCTTGGAAGCTCGACATATGTCTACAAAAATAGGTATTTGGTGCTTCTTGCTAGTTGGTTCTGGCAAACAATCAAAGTAATTTGGTGCTTCTTGTGAGTTGGTGCTCACAAAATAGATTGATGTAATAGAGTAGGTGCTCTTATTTACATGAATAACAACAACAATCTTTTGTGGTTTCTTTCTGAAAGGGTTTCCACATAAAACCTTGTGTCTCATGTATAAGATGCTCATGGTGTGTGCTTGATTTTTGATTTCATATTGTTGCTCATTATATGAACGGTTGCCAAGTTTGAATTAGAAAAGTAAATTAGCATAAAAGATTAAAATTATCCTTGATATTGGTTCAACCCCCTCTCAGTTTTATTATTTGTTTCCAACATAATGTGCCTACTAGCTTAGAAAATGTTCAAACAACATTGCTTAGAGATATAAATGAAACAATGTTTGTTGCACTCAGGGTAAAAGGAAAAGTGGAGTACAAAAATGCTTACTAACTTGACCAAATCATGTCACTCTTGATTTAAGCAACTTGTGTAACACATCACTCTACCAAAGCAAAGGAATATCCATTAATTACAAACAGGAAAATCATTTCAACCAACTGTTATCGGCAAAACTAGTGTCCATTTAGATCTGCTAGTCCCACTAAGACGAGTAGCTATCTTAGAAACAAACAAACTAAAGTAAATTGTGTTTTCCTTTATGAGAGATAGATGAGAGAGAAGCAAAGAGTACCAACCTCAGTCTTTGGCTAGTCTCCTTGCTCATTTCCTCTCTCCCTTGATAGAGCCTTCGCCACTCCTTTCTCACTTGTCCCACTTCAAAGAACACCTGTAGAGTCAAGGTAGAAAGATACCATAAAAGCATAGATATCTATAACCATAAACAATGTAGGATCAGATGTACATTAACCATATAAATGCATATACAAATACAAGATTCGGAGATATACAAGCATATGGAGGAAAGCTCAAATAGCTTTATTGATAGAAGTAGTAGAAGAGAGGATTACAACCAAGCTGTCTGATCCAACATCATCCTCCCATCATGAAAGCCCTCTTCACCTCATACAAAGCAAGATCACCCAACAATGTCTTCAAAGAGAAACCAACAACACTTCCTTGCAAATTACAAAATTCTAGCCTCTGGATCTCTAGGATGAGGGATCCATATATAGATGTTTAGAAGAGAGTGAGTTAGCTTCTAGGATTTTGATTAGTGTCATTTCACTGATAATTCTTGGTTCCACTTGGATATTTTGAATCTCTTACTCATCCTTGGGCGCATTCAAAGAGGAAAGTGTAATATGAGCAATTTCTAAAAGATTCTCTGGGTTTCCACCTAGCAAACTGCTTCTGCAATTTGTCTGCTCTTGCTCATCACACCCTCCAGAAGGGCTTTCCAGTATGCATCACACCCCATGAGTAATAGGTGAGATGCATCATACCCTATGCATGAAGCAGTCTGTATGGTCCAGTTTTGACCAGTTCTGAGTAGTTTTTCATGGAGAACTTCTGGGAGATGTTGCAATTAGCTGACCTTGTTCCTTTAGGGTATGAAACAAAACTTTTAGGGGTTTAGAAGCCCTTGGTTTATGGACATATGTGATTGGGGTTGTAGTGCCCAAATATGTCTATAACAGTTACCCCCTAAAGCATGAGGCCGTAAATCTTTTGATGTCGAATTGGAAGGTGACCTGTAATAAGATACAATACAATACATTATATTCATAATATTTCATGATCTAATTGAGGTGGGAATTCCCATGCTCAGCTTTATAGATTCATTTTCATGTACATAAGACAGACAATCGTCTGTGTGGAAGACTGATGATTTTAGTACATCCATCATCCTTTAGTTTGGATGATTATATGTGCAGTTGTGATGTACATTTGATGTATTTATTTTCCTGAATATATCGCAGCTCGGATGGATGAAACTAGATCTGGGGTCTTCAAACTCGTTCAATCTTCGCCCGAAGTACAAGTCGATCCATGTGAAAAGATGTTTTGATGTCGAACATGGAAAGACATCGCCTGATTACCAGTCAATGATGTAAGTTGTTAACAGGTGCGAGAGGAATCATTGATAATGATGATGACCCTCAAGGTACTGCAGTACAATCCATGTGGTGTGAATACATGATTTGATGTCAAACACCATGTAAAATCTTTCGGTCGAAGGCCATTGATGTAAACCTATTGCCAGAAGTGAGAAACTTGCCGTTGAGGCATGCAAGCTTCAAAGTACTGAAAGGGTTGTCCCTAATTCAACTTATTGGATAATGAGCTGATGTTGACAAGAAGTGACCCATCTTAGGAGGGCCTTAATGAATCCCACATCTACAACACGGAAGGGAGCAAATGATTTTGTGGAGATGAAAACGATCTGATGATATAAGGTTCAGGGTGGCGGTCATGAAAAATGGAGAGCGAAGGTATTGCAGTGGATGAGACGTTAGCTAGGTTGGTGAATTCTCTGAGTGACTTCTCTTAAACATACCAACGACACTGAAATGGATTGATATCATTAACCCCAAGGTGGATGGTATGCTGGACCAATGGTGATATGATCGGTGAATGAAATAACCCAACCCAACTCAATCATGGTGATGGAGTGAAAGTGTCATGTCCAAGAGTGACCTACTACCAATGAAGCTATTCAAGTTTTCTTCCCTTTTTCCCAGTCATTGCTGACCAGTACCTCTTAATTTTTGTTAAGCTTGAGGAGGATAACATTCGCTTGTTCTATAATTTTTCCTTCGGGCAAACCTGTCGCCATGTTTTAATGAGCCTAGCGAAAATGAAACTTGCTCTTGTCTGCATGGAAAAGTTTGTCGCTATTGTTTTAACGAGTTTAACGACAAAGATAACTTAGTCCTTTTCAATTTTAGAGAGTCTGAAAGGGACAGAAAGGCAACTCTAGTGGCCCTTTTCATAGTGTAATCCCTTATGTCCGAAAAAGTATAAAATAATATGAAAGGGATGACTTTTTGATAGTTTTAGCGAGCCAAACAAGACAAGCGATCGATCTTTTTGTGTAATAATCCCTTAGGTCCAAAAATATTAAAATCTAGAGGAGGGATGGCACCTCCAATCGCTTTAATGAGCTGGAGAGGCCAATTTCTCGGCAATCTTTTCATATTGGATGAGTCAGATGAAAAGAGCTCAAAAGGGACTCGTTTTTTTAGGAGGGAGTGATATTTTTGGATAGCAATAGGTTCCAAGTAAGGTTTGGAACTTTTCAATCACGGTAGTGTAAAGAAGGTGGCTAATAGAATCACTCGTCGCAGTTGTTCCTCAAAAGGGTAAATAATCAAATGGAGGCGTATGATCGGCTAAAAAGAGTGGAGGTGATGGTAAGAACACGACCAAGGTTCAAAAGCTGATAATTATGTGATCGCAATGGTTATTTACCGAAGGGGGGTTCATTTTCTAATGAGCTAGAACTCTATGGAAACACTTTCTCACTACTAGGTTTATTTTTTAAGGAGCTTGAACTTTGTGTAAAACTACTCATGCCAGTCATATAATAAGGATGTCTCATCGATAGGTTCAATTTTTAGGGAGTTTGCGCCATTCGAAACTTTTCTCCGGAGCCTTTCATTATGCATGCTAGGAATGTCCAACCTATGAGTTTAAATGGTTAAGAGCTTACAAACTAAGAAAATAATTGGCCACTTTTCACTTTCATGCAAAAATGTTTGCATGCCCCCAGGTATAATGAAATAGAGCTTCGAGGTCACCTTACGAAAGTTCTTGCATTAGCAATATTGTTTCATCCGCATTTACAGACAAAACACCTCCTTGGCTCTATCCATTGAAATGGGTGAAGGCAATTCAAGTTCAAATCACCTAACCTTTGACGGGGGAATCCTTTTCTAGTCTGATCCATTTTCCTAAATGGACAGGATAGTCAGACTAGTCATATTCCTACGCAGAAACCTACCTTATATCTGAGGTTTTCCTGCCGAAGCAGACCAAGGCGCATGCCTTTTGGGTTTCAGTCACAATCACCGAATCACTCGCAATCATCAAGTGGATGGACTGGAGATTGATGAGGCATTCCTTGTGCAAAAAGACCAGTTAGGGATGGTATTTGACTAATAGTTGTGTTTGAACCAGGGAATGAAAGTTGGTCAACTAGGTGGACCACTCTGTCTTCATGTGGAAAACACATCACTCGGAAGAGTGAGGAAACGATAGCTCCCATGCTATAAATGTAGCTATGCCCAAGGAGTAGATTGTAATCTATAGGCCCTTGGACTACCATCACATTTAGATGAATGGTTTTCCTTCTCAAGGTTATAGGAAAATTTGGAAGGATCCCTAACGGTCGACTGGTTCCTTTGTTGAAGCTTGCTAGATTTCGAATCTCAGGCAAAAGCGATGGCGAACCAAGTGCTTTCCAAGCAGTTGAGGGAAGGATACTCATAGAAGCCCCTTCATCTATGATAGTACCAACCATGATCATTCTGTAAGCTTGTACTATGATTCAAAATGGTACATTAGATGGTAGGTGGGGTCTGCCTAGCAGATTCCAATCGAAGGAAATGACTAGATTACTTGGAGGTGGGATTGAATAAATGGCCAGATAAATCTATGACGAACTTCCTTCCTGTGGTAAAGGAATGGGTAGATTTCCCCCATGTTCATTGGAGTCTGTGTTTACAAAGAGGATTTGAACAGTGTCGTTCTCATTCTCTTTGGTGACAGCATCATTTGAAGGTGGACCCTCTAAAGACAAGATTGGGTCGATTGCCATCTCGACCTGTTGACTTTGGTCGAGTGTGGACTCAGAGGGCTTATCTTCAATGATATGTGCTTTGACTGACAACAGTGGTGTGTCAATCATATTTTCAACTAATGATGGACTCGGAAAGAGTTTCTTGTATCCAGGAGGAAGTCATTGCGGTGACATAGGACGGTTATCCAAGACTCTTTTAGCTTTTTCTAGGAAAGGAAAACGGTGGAGGACATGATCGCCTTCACACAGTCTACAAGGAAATTTAGATCTTCCTTTCTTTCCACTGGCTTCGTTTTCACTAGTTGATGGTGTGTCAACGTGATCGTAAGAGGTTGAAGACATTGGATTGTGAAAGCGGGGAGACCAGTCCCTCAAGATCCATGGGATGCAGGGACAATCTCGATGATATTGTTCTCCCTTGCAAATGACACATGGAGATTTAGGTTTGGAAGGTGCAATGTGTGGATTTTCACTAGATGATGCATGGTTACCCCCTTTCATGGTTGGATTCTTCTTCTTCTCCTTCCCTTTCTTCTTCTTCTCAGTCACTTGGTTTTTAGTGTTACTAGCTTCAACAAGCGAAGAGGAAGAAGGAGAGGGAGAAACAAACGAAGTAGAAGGTTGGGGAGCAACTTCATCTGGTTGCTGATTGGATTTCTGAGGAATTGTGGTGTTTTGAATGATATAGGTCAAGAAAAACCATACAAGTAGGCCAATTGTGAGTCCTGGAAGGGACAATGTGGCCATGTGTGGAGCACCAACATCCTGTCAAGAGGAGAAGAGACTAGGATTTCCCCCAAGGGGAAATCCTTGATTGGTAGACTCCATTTCTCAACCTAAATACCAACAAGGGAACAATGACATTATTCTGATTAAAGTAAATTTTATGACGCTTTGACACAACTTTCTTTCTCAATTTTTAAGAGTCGAGAAAAAGCTAAAGATGACTCTAGTTGCCTTCGATTTTTAATGAGCCTGAAGTGACAAGTGCTCAGATGGACCTTTTCTTTTGGGGAGTCTAAAAAGGAATGAAAGTGACTACTCTAGAAATCTAGATAGAGGGATTACCAAACCAATCGCAAAACTGTAGAATACTTTTTAAGGTACGGCAGTCAATCTTCCTAAATGTTGTGTTCAGTGCATTGCGGTCGATAGGGTGGCAGACACAGCTTCGTAAGGATAAAGGATGTAGCCTATTGTGGTCTCCCAATATATACTTGACGGTACGTGGGAGCACAATTATGTACTAGCACTTGTCATCTCAAAGAGGAGGAATCACCCAACCTACGATGAAAGCGATAGTTACCAGACTTTACGACGCCAGAATATGTCTCTAGCCTAGACTTCTAAATGTTGTGTGTTAGGTTCCAAAGCGTTTTTATGTTCATTGAAGTTTATTTTGGAGTTGATATTTCTTAAGAAGTTTACCTTTAAGGTTCACAACATGGTGTAGATATACAATTCCTAAATGTGTAATCTAAGATGATAAACAGTTGTTTACTTTCTTTTTGCAATGAAAATCCTAGCTACTAAGGAAAGAGAAATGAAATTTTTTCAACGTAGAGCAGAGAGCACACACTAGATGCACTTTTCCTAAATCAATTTCAGCATGCAGTCTTAATGAAAATGCACATGCATGTATTGCTTTTCAGTTTCCTTAATGTGAGAATGTATAGATCTGAACTATCTTCTTTCAAAGTGACAGTGCTAACAATTTTCTTTTCAAAAAATGAAATTAAGGTCAAGTCGACATTTTGCAATTTTGAATTTAAAACTGCTTTCAACACTTTAAATACTAATGATTCAAATCAAATACAATGGAAAAAGTGTAATCGACTATCTAAAAGAGGAATGCTTTGTGACACTCTTTTTATTGACTGAAAACGACACTTGCGACACTTTCAAATCAAAAGACGACAGTTCGATTAAGCTACTATTTGCGAAGGAGAACTATAAATGATGAAAAATACATAAAAAAACATTCACAATTCCTTCTGATGGACGCTGAATAATGCAAAGAAAGATGGTTTCAACAGAGATATACTGATCATAGACAGCAAAACTACTGAATAAAGCTGAAGACAATGAAGAAAAAACCAAAATCTAGAGGTAGAAATAGTCTCATTCAATCATCGCACCTGTAACACAGGAAAATAGGGATGCATCTCACCTGCAACACACGGGAGGTGTGACGCATCCAAGTTTCCAAGAAGAGACAGTGTGATGGTCCATGGATGAGACTATGCTTGGTTTTCACTCATAATTTGTAGCTGAGTTCAGGGATTTAGGTTGAGCTAATGATCGTTAGTAAACACAAAGTATAGGGGCTGATCTAATGAGGTTATTTGAGCTACCACCAGGGCACTTAGGATGTTTGCAAGCTAGATGTTCAGTTCATAAACCAACCTGGAGATTGACTGAAGCAGCGTTGATCTACTTTGCAGTTGCATAGCAAAAGCAGTTCGAAGGCTAGCGGTCGTAACTTTAGGATCTGTTTGTGGTTTATAAAGAAAATAATAGTAACAAAATAAACAAAGTATTCACTCCCCAATGGAGTCGCCATTTTGTTATCAGGAAAACTAGTGTCCATTCAAAGCTGCTAGTCCCACTAAGACAGGTAGCTATCTTATAAACAAACAAACTAAAGTCACTTGTGTTTTCCTTTATGAGAGATAGATGAGAGAGAAGCAAAGAGTACCAACCTCAGTCTTTCGCTAGTCTCTTTGCTCGTTTCCTCTCTCCCTTGATAGAGCCTTCACCACTCCTTTCTCACTTGTCCCACTTCAAAGAACACCTATAGAGTCAAGGCAGAAAAATACCATCAAAGCATAGAGATCTATAACCATAAAAAATGTAGGATCAGATGTACATTAACCATAGAAATGCATATACAGATACAAGATTTAGAGATATACAAGCATATGGAGGAAAACTCAAATAGATTTATTGATAGAAGTAGTAGAAGAGAGGATTACAACCAAGTTGTCTGATCCAGCATCATCCTCCCATCATGAAAGCCCTATTCACCTCATAAAAAGCAAGATCACCCAACAATGTCTTCAAAGAGAAACCAACAGCACTTCCTTGCAAATTACAAAATTCCAGCCTCTGGATCTCTAGGATGAGGGATCCATATATAGATGTTTACAGGAGAGTGAGTCAACTTCTGGGATTTTGATTAGTGTCATTTCACTTATATTTCTTGGTTCCACTTGGATATTTCAGATCTCTTACTCATCCCTGGGCGAATTTAGAGAGGCAAGTGTCATATGAGCAGTTTCTAGAAGATTCTCTGGGTTTCCACCTAGCAAACTGCTTCTGCCATTTTTCTGCTCTCGCTCATCGCACCCTATAGAAGGGCTTTGCAGTATGGATCGTACCCCCCATGTGTAATAGGTGAGATGCAATGCACCCTATGCATGGAGTAGTCTATATGGTCCAGTTTTGACCAGTTCTGAGTAGTTTTTCATGGAGAACTTCTGGGAGATGATGTAATCAGCTGACCTTGTTCCTTTAGGGTATGAAACAACACTTTTGGGGGTTTAGAAGCCCTTGGTTGATGGACATATGTGATTGGGGTTGCAGTGCCCAAATATGTCTATAACACCAACATAAAGAACAATGTGGTAGTGAACTACTAGATATACAGTTAATTGTGTCAATTGATGATTGAAACGATGTAGAAGCAATATCGAAAACTCTGTACATGGATATTTAGAACCACACTTAATCGATGACGTTCAAAGTTAAATGCTATAAAGTGTAAATTTTGAAGGATTCCATCCACATGGCATTTCCCAAGACAAGTTTTCTGAAGAACTAAACTTCCCCACATTGTATTATGGATGTTCTTGACATGCCTACATGATCAAAATATTTTTCTATCAAAATATATCAAAATGGGAACTCTTGCATAGTTCTAAAGACTTTTCAGCACAAATTACTAACATATTTTTCAAAGAAGTTAATGTACTAATAAACCAAGTCTCTAATTCTGCATGAATTTCTATACATAAAGGTGAGTTGAAGGGAAAAAAACTACTTTCTAAAGATGTCAATCATAAACACAATATTTAAAAACTTTGGAAATCATCAATCGCCTGTTGTTATTTAAAAACAATTTCTACATCACGTGATTATTTTGAAAGTCTAAAAAAAGATGTTTTCACAGCGATTCATCAACCTGGTCCAACTACATTTTTTGTGACTTTAACAAGCGCTAACCATATTTGGTGTCCATTGACACATGCATTGAGAAAATCTAGTTATATGTGTCAAATTAATAATTTTACTCTTCAAACATCCATTGAAACATTCATTAGGGATTATCTAGTGATCTGTAGGCATTACTATATGCACAGAATATTATCACTTTGCAATTTGATCTCTAAGAACAACCAATTGTTTCTGAAAGTACCAAACTTTTTCTTTGTTACATAATTCCAAAGCAGAGGAAATAAACATGACCATGCCTTGCATTCGATATATAATGCACCAATGTATCAACATTCTTCTAATCATGATGTTTTTTCCTTCATTAACCAACATTTTTGTCCCGATTTAGATTTTTTGTATCAAGAAATGATTAAAATTTAGACACGTCATCATACTACAAATTACAAAAAAATATCGTCACTTTTCATGTAGGTTTAGTTTCCCATTCACTTTAATGAGTAAAACATATATATTAGAACCACTAGAACAAAGTGCTAACAAAATTGAACAATGAAAAAAAATAATAAAAAAAACTTTTACAAAACAAAACCTATGTTAGAAACATAACATTTTATGCTTTCTTGGAAAATCTTGGGGTATCTGAACATCAATACATTTTCCTTCTTCGTTCTTGTATTGCATTATATTTCATATTTCTACATAAAAAACCATATGACAACTAAATGACTTTGTAAAGAAAATATTGTCATTGTGGCAAGCAAATACAGATGTAAAAATCATCCTAGACTCGTATGTTTCAACATCATATTTTAATTCATATATGCCAAAAATAGATCAGACAATGACATCTACATTCAAAAAAATTAGGAAAGCATGTTATTGCAATGAAAATAGAAAAATTAAAACTATTTGAAGAATCGATAATGCATTGTTGAATATGTAGCAAATGTCAAGTAGACAACTTGTGCGTATTATCCTTTCATTGCTTTTATATTCTTCTCCTCAAAAATTCATCTTTATTAATACATCTCTAGCTGAAAAGAAAACATGTGTGCTCAAAAGACCTGCTATCTTGGAAAAAGAGGTCGATGATGATGAATATATCATGTGATCATCAACAATTAATAGATACATTGCATGTCCTTCTAAATTTGAACATATTTCCTTAGTAGAATATACTTCAAAGATCTTAACTAGAAAACCATCTTTGAATAGAAAAATAAAAAATAAAAAAATGCTCATATATCATATGATTCATTCGCTATAACCAACATAAATATTTTGAAAACAATTATAGAGAAAATAATATGTTATACATTCCATATAGAGAGATAAAAATACCCTAAAAACAAACCATGCAACATGGAATAGGAAATATTTCTCTCAAACATGTTATTGAATTCTACGAAAAAAAATCTTCCCTGCAATCACACCATGGGGTGACATTTATGTTGTATCAAGTAAATTTGATATCCAAAATGACCAATTCCTTCCATTTGGAATTTCTACCGGTCATCATAGTGACTTTGAACAAAATTAGAAATATGGCATCCACTATGATATAAAACAAAAGATTCATTATACATGCATTGCAACATTAATTGAAATAGCTAAGAATATTTTGGTTTTTGACACAATATCCTATTATGAGATTATAAAATATCTTAACAAATAGCAATAGGCGATAAAAAAAGATATTTTTTTTATGCAAAAAAAAGAATCCATGAACACCAATTTACATAATTTTTAATTGGAGGTGCGGGAACAGGGAAAACATTTACTGCACAAGAAATTTATCATGCACTATTGTGATATTCCAATAAATAATTACAAAGTGATCCTCTAAAAAAAGGGACTCATTATTGCATTTTCTGGCAAAGGTGCATATATTGTAAATGACGTTATATATTGTAAATGACGTTATAGTGCATTCCACATTGCATCTTCCATTGACATTGTTATCACCTAGAACTGCAGTCACATGTACATAAATTTTGTCCAAAATTTCATTGTCAAAAATGGGTGTCAAATGGTTGTTGTCCTATGTTTACTACTTAGGGGTCATGTTTCTAAATGATATTGATGTGAATCATTTTCAAAAAACCGTTAGTCATCCTCCATCATGATTGAATAAGACATGTCTTATCTTGTATACGTCACTGGTCCTTTTCGCATTTTCGCAGCGCAGTTTTATTGGTTGATTTTGCAGCGCAATGATGTTTTAGCCTTTTCGCAGCGTGTCAGTATCCAGCCATTTCGCAGCGCATTCTGCTAATTTATAACTATCTGCGCTACGAAATCGCGGATTCGGGGATTTTGCAGCGCAGATTCTTAAAATGTTATGTCTGGGGATGAGTCATTGTGTCCGTCCAGTTATTGTCAGTTGGCGTACCTTCTAAACACTTATGAGCCATCATTCCACCAGTAGGTTCATAGTCACGCACATTAAAATCATTCAAACGGTTTTGTCATGCATGGTCGTGTTATAATGTTTGTTAATAATGCATAAAGTGGTCAGCTTGTATGATAAGTTATTTGAATTGCAAATGAGCCCGAGCCTCTTCTTCAAAAGAGCCTGATTGCAAGCGAGCCTGCGTTCTAAAATTTGAATTTGCCATTTGAGTTGAGGCTGGTGGTGTTTCTCTGTGCGAAAGATTTCAAAGCGTAATGGAGAAGAAGGAGCATCGGTCTGGAAGGTGTCAGAGGGCAGAGCCTGAAGGATTGGATCTTGCATTGAGGGATGAAGGTGTAAGAAAAGCTTTCAAAGATGCTGGTTGCTGGAGTTTCTGTGAAAAGCTGAAGGGTGGCCACACTCAGGTAACAAAAGAATTTGCCTTGAACTTTACAGGTTTAAATTCTAAAGTGTCTATGTTAGAATTCCCAGTATCTCCAGAGGCTATTGCTAATGTGACTGAAATTCCAAGAGGGGGGCAGGAGTGGTTTAAAAACTTCAAATTTGATATGAACCCCTGCAAAGAGTTCTTGAAAGAAGCCTATGTGAATGAAGATCTAACCAAGGCTGTGCCTAGAAGCTATGTTAAAGAACACTATGCTATGCTTCTTACCTGTATTCAAAAGTATTTAACCTGTGAAGGCAGATATAACAAAGTCTATTCCTATCATTTTAAGTTGTTGCTGCATTTTACGGGTAAAGCATCTATAGATATCCCATTTTACTTGTTTCGTAGCCTCAGCAAGATGTGTGACAAGGTTCAATTGAGAAAGGATGATTGTGAAACATCATTATTTCATCATGGTCTAGTCAAACTGTTAGTGTTGGATGCTCTTCAAAAAATTGGTAGGGATTGGAATTCTTTCATCTATATGGCTGGTTTCCAGAGTAGGACAGGCCTCACCCCACAGCCGGTTAGAGAAAGAGAAAAATTAATGGAAGAACCTACAATAGTTGAGCTTAGAAAGGAGGCTAGGGATAAAAAGAAAACCAAATCTCAGTTGAGCAAGCCAGTAAAGCCCTTGGTTATTAAAGATCCATCTCAGCCATCATCAAAGGAAAAGGTTAAGCACAAGAAAGATGTACCTGGATCAGCTGGGTCTGAAAGTGTATCAAGAGTTAAAACAAGAGGTCAATTAAGCAAAGAGAAGGGCAAATCAGTAGCTGTTGAGGAAAGTCCAATATCAAAGGCCAGCTTAAGTGATTTACTTGAGGCTATTGAATTTGAGCAGGAAGAACCGGTGCATCTTGAACCCATGCATATTGATTTAACTCAATCATCACCTGAGAGCACTAAGAAATCAAAAGCTTCGAAGAGACTAAGGTTTGATGAACCTAGTGAGGAGTTTATGTTCAAACCACGAAGGCCGGTTACAAGGAAACAAGTTAGAGAAGCTGAGAAAGTGCATAAAGAAGAGAAAGCTGTAAAGATGCCCAGAACAGAGGTAATTGAAGTATTGACCAGAACAGTGGAGGCAGTCAAGCATAAAGACAAGAACAGAAAGGTTATTATTACTCAAGGAGGAAATGTTATAGCCATAAAGAACCAAGGGGGAGCAGCAAAAGGTGAGGTTGCCCAGGTAAAGAATGTCACTAGGGAGCTTGCTGTCAGATATGCCAACTATCGAAGAGCTGTGTTAAAAGGTAGCAAAAACCTAGTGGGTCAGGTAGATTCAGTGGCTGATGTGTATACATGGACGGTTCCAGCCCTCAAGCAAGTTAAACTCATCAGAAAAATGAACGTGAGCCTGAGTGCTGAAAACAAGGCTTTGAAAAAAGAGGTTGCAAATTTGAAGACACAGTTAGGTCAACTAGCTCACTGATTTGAAGAACAAGGGTTCTGATAGGAAATGCATACGGATATTTTGGTTTATACACCTGTTCAGTCAACAAGGCCTCCAACACATCTGAAATATGGTGATGCTCATCAATTTTGGGGTATTAAAGAGCTGGGAACATGTTGCTTAACTTTCGAAGGATGGTGGGAGACAAGGACCGGGAAAACAGGGGACTTATCTTGAGGATTAATGAACCATCTACGCAGCCAGTATCCAAAGCCAGCTTGTTCATTGCATTCTCCTCCAAGATATCTCGGCCAAAACAGAAAGAAGACAGATGTCAAGAATCAAGAAGGAATCATGCTACGAGGAGGACAGATTTTGAGTTTTGATTAAATTAGGACTCTTTGTAATTACAGTTCAGTACTTATGTATTTAATGAGTTAGTTAAACAGAAGATAGGAGTAGTTAATAGCAACCTTCGAGCTCCCCTCATGCTGGAGGAGGAAGCTCAAGGTGGTTAAGAATGCATACCTATATATAGATCAGACTTGGATGTAATTGGGGTTGGATGTTTTGATAAAAGACAAGACTATTTTGGTTTATGTATAACAGATTTCAGTAATACAAAAGACTGTTGTTTCTTCTCAGGATTCACAATAGATCTAATGGTTCAAATGTATGATGGTTTATTCTCTTTAGTGTTCTTTTACAGTTTTGTTACTGCATAATCACTCAGAACTCATGTGTCATGCTCTGACTTCCTGTATGCCTTGTCAAACTGTGTTTTATGTAAGTTATGTTTGAATATTAGATGTAAAGTGCCCTGATTTCTATGAAAGGATAGTGTTTTTTTTGTTTGCTGAGATGTGTGAGACTCCATAAGCCCAATGGGAATCACTTTGATATTTGTCCAGCCAGCTTATTTTTCATGTGTTTTTTAAGAGTTAGCCATCTTTCCTTGTCATTAGTCCATATTCATAGTCTGTGAGAGAGCCCTCTCTGACTAAGGAGGCTAAGCCTTAGTCTAAAGCCTGGTTTGAAATAGTTACACAGAATCTTGCTGATTGGCAGCCTTCAGTAGCTGATTTTGTGATAACAGACATCATGGAATATGATGGCATTAAAATCTAACACATTAGATCTATTAAGAAAATAATATCAACAACTTAGAATCTTTCTCATAGATGAGGCATCATTATACAACATTCACAAAAGGCTCTGTGAAATCATGCATACACCAATAACACCATTTGGAAATATTAATATTATATATTGTGGTGATCTTTTCCAAGAACATCATGTACGTTATCCACACGTGATTGATGCATATTTGAACAAATAAGTTCTAATACTGCAACACTTGCTTATGATTTTAGGAGAGATATTGTCAAGTGTTTTGATATTCACATAGTCACGCAACAAGAAAACAAAGACTTCATATCAATTCTAAACAAAATTAAAACATGTTCATAGAATAATGATGAAATTGCTTATTTAAATAAACATTGTTACAGACAAACGCTAAATGATTTCATGCTCGCATATGTCTTCTATTTAAATAAAGATGTTGAAGGGCACAATGAGAAAATGTTATCTCTCATCAACTCAGAAACAATCAATTTGAAAGAAATTGGCAAGAAAATAGATTCATAAAAGACAAATAGCTATAGAAACATGAAAATGGATTTTATTTCCACTATTGTCCCCAAAAAAGGAATCTTAATTCAATTAACTACTCGGAAGTATGACATACAAGAGGAACTAGTCAACGGTGTTGAAGGATTTTTTTTTTTTAATTCAAAAATGATGAAAATTCCATTGTTTGGATTGAATTTAGAAATCCTACATTTTGCAAAATACAACAAAAAAAAATGTATCATTGTTTCAAAAACAACATACCTCCTACTTAGACACCTATTTCTAGAATATATAGACATATTGAATCAAGAAATATAATTTGTTTTACTCGAGAACAATTCCCTATTCAATTGGCATGTGTTTGAACAATCCACTAATTACAAGTTTTGAAAATGGACAAATTGATATTTGATTCAAAATGAGTCAAACAAAATGGACTTGTCTACAAAACACTTTCTTGTGTCAAATATATTAAATGTTTTATCTAATAAACAAATTACATCAAACAAAATTCTCTCTTTCTCAAAGAGTTGCTACTAAAATAGAAGGACTTCAAAACATGACTCCTATCAACTTGAACATAGTTTGCATAGAATGCAAATCTATCACCACTTAACTATATGCTCATTGAATGTGCACTATTGGAAATTACATTTTGAAGATATCAACGATGATTATGATCTAATGAGTATTGATATATTATGTTTCCAAGAGATAAAAACAAATGTAGATCCAACAAGTAACACATTTGCAAATGATTATGACTATATTTCTTTGTTCCATTTGCATGGTGTTATCACATATTACAAAATAACTTTTCAATTGAGAAACCATAAAATTATATAACAATCCACATCAATTTAAAGATTGCTACTTTCTGTTCCCTAGAAATTGTCCTGGAAATTGCCAATTCTTCACTGCATCAAAAAGATCAATTCAAGAAATCATTCATTTCATCAATACCATATTGACAAATGCAAATGAAAATATCCAATTGTAATATTTGATGAATTCATCATAGAAATTTTGCAAAATGAAAATACATAGAAACAACTCTTATCATTTATGCAAGAAATTGGTTTCAATCTTCATACAGCAAAACCAAAAATTGACTTTGGTTCTATGCTAGATCACTTTTGGACAAATTTGACAATTGTGAAAATTAGATTTTATATCTTTGATGCTTATTAGATATACCATCATTCTATCTTTCTTACAGTGCAAATGATATCAACTAGAATAATTACACATGTTACAAATTTATTCCTTACCACCATTTCTATCTATCTCTTTAATTGCAAAGACTTTAACTATGTAGTTGGTTTCTTAATAATTAGATATCGATTACCTGTGAACTCATCATTAATTGATACAAACTATATGTTGGATATTAGTCGATGTGGAATCGAAGATGTTTTACAATAAATTTTACTGTATATAGGTCCCTTTACCTATATGGCTGAAAAATGTGTATGCTAAAACATGAAAACTTGAGATACATTAATTCCAACAAATGTCCCAAGGTAACTAGTTCTTGTCTCTTACTTAAGAAAAAATTTTATTATAGTGTTATTCTTATTGTCGTAATGTTCTCATTTCATAAGAGAATATTGAATTGAATTTTTTTTGCGTTAGAAATTTTTCACTTGGTCAAAATAGATCACTAACTCAACTGTATTTTCCATGAAAAAAAATTCCAAAATATTGCACAATAGCAATATGGTAATATTGAACATTAAACATAATTTCATTTGTTTAAACAACGGTTTTATTTCTAGTCACTTTCATTTATTTTAAACAAACAAATTGTGTTTTCAACTATGTAGATATAAGAAAATGAAACCACATCCTTGTTCAATTATCCAAATCTCATCTAGATGTCATACAAACATTTTTTAAGGTGATTTGATTTCAGCATATGGCCCAAGTCATAAAAAAAATCCAAATTCACCTTCAAAAATCCAGTTACTTCATGTTGACCTATCTTACAAAGACAAGCAAATGATAATAACAGTAAACATAAACAATAACTTAATAAAACATTTTGACATTTTTTTGAACCAGGAAATAATCTTTGCATCAAGGACTTTGCAATCAGAATGAAAGGAATATATGAAAAGAGGGATCCACAATATTGCATTCTTGTATTGGAAAATAACACAGCCCAAAAAATGCCACAGGTTTTCCAAACCGGTAGTTCAACGTGAGATAGTATGATACTTGAGATCATTATGCCACCTAACAAATATGTAGTTGGTTATGTTATCACTTCGTAATTTCCCTAGGTTGAGGAGAGAAACATAGACGTAACCATAAAACCACTTTTAAAGCTAGGATCTAGCCCTTCTAGCTTCAAAGAGGGATCTCTTTGTTTTATTTAGGTTTCTATTTTTAAGATCTTAGGATAGTTATTGAAGTTCGAGTTGTGTTTTTTCAAAATTTTGGTTGAAATATGATGGGAAATTCCATTGGCATGGATTCGTAATATTTTGAGTAATCAATCATAAAAATAACAGAGTAGCTATAATAGGGCAGGATAAGCAAACTCTTGGATTTTATAGAGTGCTTGTGGTGTGAATATGATGAATATGATTTAGGGTCAATTAAATATAGAGCATACACATATGAATTCTATGTTTAACATCACAAAGAAAACATGCATATTGTTAACAAGCCAGAGCAAAGTACACTTAAGAAAAATCAGCCCTTAATCTTCTTACAACAATAAAGAGGGGAAAACATATGGAAACTGAGAAAAAGTAATAATTTTACATAATAAAACACATCACCAATTGCTTGGCATGGGAATCCTGGAACAAAACTCTTTGTATTTCTACAAATTGATCACTTTGAGTACAATCCACAACTTACATAAATACACAACCCTTTTCTTCATACATGTTCCAACCCTTAATAAGTCTTATTACAAAATATTTATAGACTTCCTATTGAACTAACTTTAGATTCCAAAACACAAGATTGGACGACGGACGGAGGCTGGAGCGATTAGGGTTCTGAGGAAAGTATCGACGGCGCAGACAGTACAGCACTGGCTCTGCTCACAAACCAGACCAAATCCACTGGTGCGCAGCGGAATAGCAGAGTACTAGAGCGGCTCTATGGAATATCCTCAGGGGAGGGCGTCAGAGCCCTCCCCAACGCAGCATGATCCGGAGCAGGCGTTCCTCTTTGGATCGATTGACAGGGAGATCTTGAACAATGGGAACAGGCAACAGCAGGGAAACAAGAAGACAGGAGGACGGAAGGACCAAGCCAGCGTCACCCAAGACAGAGGGAAAAATCCGGAGGAAACCCCGAAGGTTTCCTCGACAACATGCAAGCCAATAGCCACAGAACGGCCACGAATAGAGCTACCTGGACACAAGATTGATGCACGAATCGAGTTCATGAGGGATCATGCCATTATTGGGAAGTTTATAGGGTTCTGGCCGACAGAAAGAGCCTTATACGGGTGGATCGCAGCGAAATGGAAGCCAAAAGGAGACGTTACCCTGCAGCTAGGGCCGAAGGGCTTCTTTACAGCAATTTTTTACTGTATTGAGGACAAACTCAGGGTACTGGGAACAGGGCCTCACTTCTTCAACGCAGCGGGCCTGTATATGAGAGATTGGATACCTAGATTCAACCCGGATAAGGAAGATCTCACCTGGGCGCCAGTCTGGATCAGAATGTATGGACTTCCAGACGAATATTGGGACGAGGACATACTCAAGAACATAGGAAATGGACTAGGGGAGTACATCAGGACTGCAGAAGAGACCAAACTGCGCAGATTCATTTCCTATGCTCGTATCTGCGTCTTCATGCGCTTGAATGAAGCATTACCAGAATCGGTAAGTCTCTCCCACCGTGACGAAGAGTGGATTCAACCCTTGGACTATGAGCATGTACCCTTCCGTTGCAGGAGATGCCATGCTCTTGGGCATCTTTTCCGTGATTGTCCCCTGAACACCAAAGCCACCTCTCTTGACCCTTCTGTTTCTGCTACCCAGGACGGCTTCACCAAAGCCCCTAGCTGAAGACGAGCGCACAAGAAACCTTCTAATGGGCTCAAGCCCCAGCAAAACAGCACCATCGGCCAAGCTTCTAAGAACAGTTTCGAAATCCTTGCTCAATCCTCTGATGAACTTCCCCCGATCTCTGAGTCTAACCCTTCCCATCCCTCATCCTCCGCCCCTCCCCCTCCCTCAGCCTCCTCCCCAAAACGCCAAACCCCCATAATCTTCAATGATTTCCCCTCAGGAGATAGGAAAGAACCGACAGAGAAAGACAAGGATATGGAAATTGATGGAAAGCTAGACCCTCCTTCTAGCTCAGAGATCAATGGGGCAGAAGGAAATCAAGTGCAACAGATGGAAGAAGAACCAGAAAGCATAGACCTGCATGGCCTAGACATTCTGGAACTGGAACTAGCATGCAAAACGAAAGCATATGACAGCATAACCGAAACCCAACTCAGCAAGCTGGAGGTGGTTATTTCGAGAGCTTACCAGCAGCAGCAACTAGGGATTCAACCAGGAAGCCAGTGGGATGGAAGCCACCCCCCAAAAGAAACCAAAAAGAGAGGACGAAGAACAGATCTACAGAGAACGATCGAGATTGGGAAACTCCTGGTAGATTCAGGCAGGTATGCGAAATTGACAAAGTACTATAAACCCTCTGCAAATAGTTGAACCATGAAGCTGGTATCATGGAACTTAAGAGGGCTCAATAGCCCAGGGAAACTTAGAATGTTAAAAAACATGATTAAAATGGAAAAGCCGCAAATATGCTTACTCCAGGAAACCAAATGTAACGGATCTACATTAGGTAGCATTCTCACAAAAGCTTGGCCAGGATGTCGCTCAGTAGCAGTAGATGCATCTGGAGCTTCAGGAGGGCTGGCCATTGCATGGAATACTCAAGCGTTAAATCTCTCAGATTTCCACGCTTCTCATCACCTCATACAGGCAGCCTTCCACATTTTGGGTACGAATATCCATGGAAATCTATCAAATGTATATTTCCCGCAGGATACAGGGAGCAAAATTGCGCTTCTAGACACCATAGAGGCTTTGAACAATAACAGGAGGCACCCACTCTGGATCATCGGAGGGGACTTTAACATGATCACCAAGCTAGAGGAGAAGATTGGGGGGAGGTACAGACTGGAACAAGAAAACATCCATTTCAAGGACTTCATTCAAAACGCCTCCCTCATAGACTTGCCTTTTTGCAATGGAACCTTCACATGGAGCAATCACAGAGTGGGAAAACACCAAATCACTTCCAAACTAGATCGCTTCCTTATCTCAGATAACGTGATTCACCTTGGAGGAGACATCATAGCTGCAATTCTTCCGCATACTGGCTCGGACCATTGGCCGATAGCCCTCCAATGGCAAAGACCAGGTGATCTGACCCGGAGGCCCTTCCGCTTCGAAGAATTCTGGCTCTCGCACCCCGAGTTCAAGGACTTTGTCAAAACCACATGGACCTCCTTTATCCCTCCAGAAGGGTCTAAGATGTATAAATTCCAACAGAAGCTCAGGTTCCTTAAAAACCACCTAAAGCGTTGGAACAGAGAAACCTTTGGAGATATTTTTAAAGCGCAACAAGACCTCAATCGGGAACTGACGGATCTCCAACAAAGAGTAACCACAGAGGGACACACTGAAGGGACCTTGGAACAGGAACGACGTATCCACAGACAGATTGAGGAAAGGCAGAAGCAGGAGGAAGTTTACTGGAAGCAAAAATCCAGAATAAGATGGTTGAAGGAGGGCGAATGCAATACCAAATTCTTCCACAGAACCACCATTCAAAGAAGAATGCACAACAACATTCCGTTCATCCAAAAGCAAGGCGGGGTGAAAGTAGAAAAGCATGAGGAAATCGAGGAAGAATTTCTCAATCACTTCAAACAGATCCTTCAAGAGCCGGAGGGAGACAGACGACAGGAAATTGAAAGAATCACCAACAATGTGCCAAGGATCATTACGGAGGAACACAATGAGCTTCTCCTCCACCCAATTCAGCCTCAGGAGGTGGACGAGGCAATGTCCCAGCTTAAGCAAGGAAAAGTCCCTGGACCGGATGGATTCACCACCACGTTCTTTCACACTTTTTGGGAGATGATAAAACAGGAAGTCTAGCAAATCGTTGAAGAATCGAGAGCTCTCCACTGGTTGCTTCCTTCTCCCAATACCACCTTCATTGCCCTCATCCCCAAAGAGGAGGACTCAATTACTCCCGACAAATATAGGCCGATTTCACTTTGTAATGTCATTTACAAAGTTATTTCCAAAGTTGTGGCTAACCGGTTGAAGCCCCTGCTACTGCTGCTCATATCTCCGGAACAGTCGGGTTACGTGGAAGGAAGACAGATCATGGATGGCATTCTCCTTACGCACGAGATTATACACTCCCTCAAACAATGAAAACAGGCAGGTATGCTTCTTAAGCTGGATCTTTCTAAGGCTTTTGATAAACTCAGCTAGACTTACATTCAGCAAATGCTAAAGGCTTTTGGTTTTTGTACTATGTGGATTCGCTGGATCATGAGCTTAATTAACTCCACTCAATTCTCCATCCTTGTGAATGGAATCCCTTCCCGCCCCTTCAAACCATCAAGAGGAATTAGGCAAGGGGACCCCCTATCCCCCTTCCTCTTTGTTCTCATGGCAGAAGGGCTCGGCCGTCACATTAAGCATGCCCTCCAATCCCACCATCTCAAAGGTCTTTCAGTTCACAACACCTCTGCTACCTCTCATCAGCAGTTTGTTGATGACACCATGCTATTTGGATATCCCTCGGTCCAGGAAGCCGCATGCCTCAAATCCCTGCTCACTGACTTTGCTGAAGCGTCAGGCACTGATGTCAACTGTACCAAATCGCAGATATTCTTCTTTCACACGCCTTCTCTTGTTAAAACGGCAGTTACCCGAATCCTTGGCTTTCCCACAGCCTCCCTTCCCTCTAAATACCTCGGAGCCCCCCTCACTGCCTCAGCTATAAAGCACTCCTCTTGGCGAACCCTCATTGAGAAGCTTGAATCTCGTCTCAACCTTTGGACACACAGATCTCTCAATCTGGCCAGTCGGGTTGTGCTCATTAAGTCAGTCCTTCAGGCAATGCCCCTGTATCTTTTCTCAATCCTTGCTGCACCCAAATGGGTCTTAAAAAGAATCAGGAATCTTCAGTGTAGCTTCCTATGGGGCGGTTCGGCAACTAATCGTAAATGGGCTTTAGTCAAATGGACCACAGTCTGTATACCCAAAGATAAAGGGGGTATTGGTCTGAGAGACCCGGAGCATAGTAATTCCATCATGAGCGCCAAAATATGGTGGCACTGGATCACAAATCCAGAAAAACCCTGGGCAAGAATTTGGACAGCTAAATATGCTAATAACAGACCTCAGGAGGAGCTCATCCGGTTCACCCCCACGGAAAAAGGTTCGCTAATATGGAACGCGGCCAAACAGCACTTCCAGTTAATTCAGCAGCACAGTTTTTGGGAGGTCAGGGACGGCAAGACTGCCAGATTTTGGACAGATGCATGGAACCAGTTGCCAAAGCTTACCCACATTCTTCATTCACCCCTGGATCACGTAAGGCCGGAGCAGCAGCAAGAAAAGATCCATCACTACTGGATGCAGGAAACGGAGCACGGATTCAGGAAATGGAAACAGGGTAATCAGTTAATTAACTTCACAAACCTACAGGATATCGGGGAATTGGAGAAGGAGCTCGGAAAAAGAAGCATCAGACACGACGAAGGCAATGACATCCTAAGATGGGGATACCGACCAAAAGGTGACTTTACCACTTCAGAAGCCTACAAGATAGTCTGCAACATCAATACCCCTTCTGATCCAATCTGGAGCAAAATATGGGGTCTTGGATCCTGGCCCAAAGTCTCTTACTTCCTATGGTTGGTTAGCCACAAAAGAATCCTCACCTGGGACAAACTAAGAAGAAGAAATTTTCATGGACCATCGATATGTCCCAATTGCAATCAAAATGAGGAAACGCTCCAACACCTCCTGGACACCTGCCCCCTAGCCAATCAACTATGGGAAAAGGCTAGCTTCAGATGTCAAAAAAGATGCAGAACAAAGAACGATATAACCGACTCCCTAAGACATTGGTCGCAAAATCCTTATAAGAGCGAGCTTCTCAACCGTTTGTGGAACCTGCTCCCTGGACTCATCTTATGGGGTATATGGAAGGAAAGGAATAAACGTATATTCAAAAATCAGAGCTCAAGGATCGAAGACATATGGACCAGACTCTGTGGGAACCTCAACGAGACGCTGTTGCTCCACTCCTGGACCCAGGAAGATCTTCCATCTCTAGACGTCGAGAAAGGCATTCTAAGCAACTGGCAATTGCTCCTACCTCAGACTCTACACAAGATCAGCACCTCCAAAAGCAGCAGTACAATCAAAGGCACTTGGATCACCCCCCCTAAGCATTCTTATAAGCTCAACTTTGATGGGGCCTCCAAGGGTAACCCTGGAATGGCAGGTTTTGGAGGTATTCTGAGGAATCACGAAGGCACCCCCTTGCAGATATTCTTCGGATCCTTGGGTTGGGACACCAACAACTCGGCGGAGATTGAAGGATTATGGCAAGGACTCCTTCTCGCTTGGAACCTCAATCTCCAACCCTTGATCGTGGAAGGAGACTCCCAGATTCTCATAAACATGGCCAAGAGACTGCAGAATGGCTCACAAGCGAAAAAAATCACAAACAGTTGGAGACTCGCAGCCAGACTCGAAGCCATTGAACAAGCTCTCCGCAGCAACAGGGCCATCACCTTCATTCACACAAAAAGAGAAGGCAACAAGGTTGCAGACCTCTTAGCTAACATAGGAGCAGATAATGATCATAATCTCCTCACAGGAACCTCGACCATTATACCAAATAATGCCCAGGCTCAGGACTTTGCTAGGCTGGTCCAAAGCGATGCTGCCTCCCCGGATGCGGGTGACACGACGGTTGAAAACGAGGCGCCACATGGAAACCATGTGCGGCCCCAAGCCTAAGACTAGCATTTACTGCGATCCACCGCCATGGATCTTAAGCGTGGGTGCAGGTGCGATCAGGGACGACAATTCATTGCACTGTCTGGGTTCAAGTGCGGATTTAGAGTGCAGTTATGGCATGCAGAGTTCGAGGAACAGCGGAGGAGCATAAGAATGGTGAGGGGATGGAATGTAATGTGTTGGGTCGAGCTCAGAATCTGGAATTGGGTTTATGGTTTAGGGAGTGCGCATCTGCCTGGTCGACGGTTCACAGAGCTAGTGCTCACGTCGCCCCTCTGTCAATTGACTGCGGCTTCAGGTCTGCAAGGGTGGGTGAAGGGCGTTTCAATCTCCCCAATTCCTCCTATCCTGCTCTGTTTCTTCCCCCTGCTATCTGTGGAAATATGGTCAGGCCTCGACAGCGCCTTCTCAGCCGTCGAGGATCTAGCAGAGGCGGGTCTTCTCGTCCCTCAGTTGCAACTCCCCCATCCCGCTGTTGTCGATGTCTCTGCCATCAAGTTGCAGAAGCCCATCCCATCCAATCGAGCCATTTCCTGGACTCCAGCAGTCCAGATTCGGACTCGGCTCCACTTCCTGCGTTTGGCACTGCCGTCTTCTCCTTCAGCAGTTCCCAGGGAAATTCTCGCATCAACGCCCATGTCTCGGTCCTTTTCCTTGAAGAACCGAAGGATGAGGGCGAGGAACAACCCAGCACGAAGATGCACCAGGCAGGAAGCTCTAGGGATGTTGAGGGTTCGCCAGAGGTTGGCCCAGAGCCTGCTGTCATTCCACCTCCGACTCAGGCAGCGCCTTCTCCAGCGAAGGACAAGACAGCATGGGACTCTCTCCCGGAAGGTTGTGGTTGGTGCAGGATCATCGAGGAGGAGCCGGACGAATAGTCGTCCGTTCGCTCAGCATCACCTATTCAGACGCTGCTCAGGTTCTCCCATGATTTTCTATGTTTGCTACAATGGCTTACTGTATGTTTTTGATGTTTCTGTTTGGTTCGAAAGAAATCTTGTTCAATGTTTGTCAATGCCCCTGCGAGGGATCCTAATGAAGGTCTCTTTTTTCTTTTTTGAGCCCCTGCGTGGGATGTCAATTTTTGTTCTTACAGCACCTCAGTGGTTTAACGCCCCTGCGTGGGTGATTTGTCTCAATGGTGGTGCCCCTGCGCGGGTCATTTGTCTCAGTGGCGGTGCCCCTGCGTGGGTGATTTGTCTCAGTGGTGGTGCCCCTGCGCGGGTCATTTGTCTCAGTGGCGGTGCCCCTGCGTGGGCTGCTTTTTCTGATTACTTTCAGTCCAAAGTGCCATCCATGGCCTTTGGCAGTATGACTCCATGACTGTAACTGTTTTCCTGTTTATGTATATAATAGAATAGCATAGTCTTAACGAGAAAAAAAAAGCTTTAGATTCCAAAAAAGAATTTATTTTCAAAATAATATCTAAAAATTTCTCAAAAAAATATGAACGATAAACTAAATCTAAAACCAATCACTGGAAAACTCCAGGAAATTTGGATCTGCTGGAAAGTCTTCATCCTTCAAATCTATAAACTGGTTCAATAATGTTGATCCTTTGGCTTAGAATCTTGAGTGCTTTAAGTTCTTTTCACCAAACTTGTTAGATGCCCTTTCAAACATGATTAACACTGCCACCTGTGTCAACTAGCTGTCCCTTTGACTGTTATTTTTGACTCAAAAATCTAAAAATAATCGCACGTATATTTGTGTTTTTCACTTAGTTGATCAATAAATTATTTGTATTTTGGAGTTAAACCAAACTTATGTGTTGACCCTTTTGCCCATAGTCTTTGCATTCATCATCCTTTGAATACTTCATCATTGTCCCAAAATATTTGGGAAGAAAATATTTTGATAAATATCTCCAAATATTTTTCTTAAATCTATAAATGAGTTTCATAAATAAAACATCAAAATATTTCTTTACATGATTTTATAATCTATCCTCTTGTTTTGAAATCCATGTCTTTTTGTAAAATCATGTCTTCTTTCCATGAATTTATATATTAATGAATAAATGGGATTCATAAACATATTTTATAAAAACCATTCATTGATTTCCATCCCATGGGTTTTAAAAATCATGTCTTATTTTTCCATGGTTGGTAAAGTATCTTTTACTTTCCCCGTGTACTCCTGTAAAATTTTTGGATAAGTATTTATCCAAATTTCATGTCCCGTGCATTTATCCTTGTTATACCATAGCAAAAACCCATGTTTATCTTCTCTGTAAAATTTATTTTTTACTCAACCTTCTTTTACTTTGACCTGTAAAATCATTTCATAAATATATCACCATAAAAGTCTCATTTCCTTTATCATAAGCTTTCTTATCTACTTCATAGACCTTCCCACCATATTTCGTAAGATTTAAATTAACATGAATAATGGTTTTCAGGGTGGGGTAGGTTAAAAGTCTAATAGGCAACCCTCCACTGAAATTCATCAATAACCATTGATTAATTATTCACAGATATCGATGCATGAAGTTTAATGTATGAAGTGTGGGGTGGGTAGGTTATAAATTAATTTTGATTTTTCAATTTTGACTTCTGACTGACGTATTTAGCATTAAAGAAAATGTGGTTCCTATAGCGTAGAGATTAGGTTGCTAAGTTATTTTTAAATTAAGTTTAATATTTCAAATAAATAATTTTATAAAAAATACAATTATATATATTTTATAAAATTATATCTTTTTTAAAATAAAAACTATTAAAAATAACTTTAGAGACATTTCATCTTTTAGAAATGGAAAGGGTTATTTACAACTAACTCATGACACCTCAATGATGACCCCTTAGGGACAATTGTACGAAGACAATTTAGATTATAAGACCTAGTGGATTTATAGGCTAAACTTTACCAATAGATTCCCAAAATAAATAACTGAAATGACAAACTTTGATTATCTACATTATATTACCCTAACAGTGGCTCCAATGGGGATGACATCCTTCCTGTGAGGTGCCAAAAACACCATAGACTAGTAGCCTGATCCATTGTGTTGATCCTAAACCTACAACATTCCCTTCCCTGAAATCATTGTAACTAAAACCCAACTGGTAATCTGTTCCAATCGTCAAACTGAACCAAATCCATGCTTCAAACTATAATCTGAACTGTACAATGAAGATTGAAAACTCTATTGCAAACTGAAGTTTAAAAGTACAGCTGAAAAAGATGCTCAAAATGTTGAGCTTATTCACACTCTTACCTATTTTAGGATTCTTATACCCTTGAAAAATTAAGTAATAGAAAAAATTTAAAACAACCAATCAAATAATTGCATAATTGATGTGATTCCTAGACTGCGTTTGAGTAAAATGGAAACTCGAAATATAAGTGAAATGAAAGTTGATTGTAGACTTTTCTTTCACAATAAAAACATAATTGGAACTCTGTAGTGAAAAATTCCTCCATATGAACAGCTATGGGATCAAATAAAACACATTTCATTTGCTGATCATCAAGAAGTTCTATTATTTTTTGGTCAAAATGTGACTTCTCATATGTGTTGTTTAAATCAGGCCCTGATTTCAACTATAAAAGGTCCTCAAAAGATTGTTTTTGATCTTGAAAATTGTAAGACTGAAGTTGAACATTTAACATCAGAATGTCCTTCTCAAGTTTATCAGTAAATTCTTCTAAAAATTTGGCTTTAGCTTCAGACCTACATTTTCATGCCCTCAAATAAAGAAGAAATAAATGGTAGTAATCTTCCTCCATTTGATCATCACCACAAATATCTCAGTATTCTTTGAAACCTTTAATAGAAATAATGTTTGTCACATACCCTGTCATTTAGATTAGGAAATTCAAACTCTGAATTCTTCGGAGAGTGGACTTTCCGTGAGTGTTTCAGCAATATGGATTCTTAGACAATGGAGTTTCCAAGTGAATGGTTCAACCTTTATATGTGTCTAGCTGCTATCCACCATCAATAGTTAAGTTTGAATCTTGATATTCTTTCCCAAGGAAGATGAAACCTTTCATGCCTAGTATGGTCCCCAGAATGTTATCACTCCGTAATTTCCCTAGGCTGAGGAGAGAAACCCAGAGGTAACCACAAAACCACTTTTAAAGTTGTGATCTAGTCCTTCTAACTTCAAATAGGGATCTCTCTATTTGATTTAGATTTCTGATTTTAAGACTTTATGCTAGTTATTTTAGTTCGAGTTGGGTTTTTCGAAAAGTTTGGTTGAAAGATGTTTGGAAAGTCCATTGGGAATGGAGTCATAATATTTTGAGTAATCAATCATAAAAATAATAAAGTAATTGTAACAGGGCATGATAGGAAAACTCTTGGATCTTTTAGAGTGGTTGTGGTGTGAATATGATGAATATGATTTAGGGTCAATTAAATATAGAGCATACACATATGAATTCTATGTTTAACATCACAAAGAAAACATGCATATTGTTAACAAGCCAGAGCAAAGTACACTTAAGAAAATTCAGCCCTTAATCTTCTTACAACAATAAAAAGGGGAAAACATATGGAAACTGAGAAAAAGAAATAATTGTACATAATAAAACACATCACCAATTGCTTGACATGGGAATCCTGGAACACAACTCTTTGTATTTCTACAAATTGATCACTTTGAGTACAATCCACAACTTACATAAATACACAACCCTTTTCTTCATACATGTTCCAACCCTTAGCAAGTCTTATTACAAAATATTTATAGACTTCCTACTGAACTAACTTTAGATTCCAAAAAAGAATTTATTTTCAAAATAATATCTAAAAATTTCTCAAAAAAATATGAACGATAAACTAAATCTAAAACCAATCACTGGAAAACTCCAGGAAATCTGGATCTGCTGGAAAGTCTTCATCCTTCAAATCTATAAACTGGTTCAATAATGTTGATCCTTTGGCTTAGAATCTTGAGTGCTTTAAGTTATTTTCACCAAACTTCTTAGATGCCCTTTCAAACATGATTAACATTGCCACTTGTGTCAACTAGCTGTCCCTTTGACTGTTATTTCTGACTCAAAAATCTAAAAATAATTGCACGTATGTTTGTGTTTTTCACTTAGTTGATCAATAAACTATTTGTATTTTGGAGTTAAACCAAACTTATGTGTTGACCCTTTTGCCCATAGTCTTTGCATTCATCATCCTTTGAATACTTCATCATTGTCCCAAAATATTTGGGAAGAAAATATTTTGATAAATATCTCCAAATATTTTTCTTAAATCTATAAATGAGTTTCATAAATAAAACATCAAAATATTTCTTTACATGATTTTATAATCTATCCTCTTGTTTTGAAATCCATGTCTTTTTTTTAAATCATGTCTTCTTTCCATGAATTTATATATTAATGAATAAATGGGATTCATAAACATATTTTATAAAAACCATTCATTGATTTCCATCCCATGGGTTTTAAAAATCATGTCTTATTTTTCCATGGTTGGTAAAGTACCTTTTACTTTCCCCGTGTACTCCTGTAAAATTTTTGGATAAGTATTTATCCAAATTTGATGTCCCGTGCATTTATCCCTGTTATACCATAGCAAAAACCCATGTTATCTTCTCTGTAAAATTTAATTTTTACTCAACCTTCTTTTACTTTGACCTGTAAAATCATTTCATAAATATATCACCATAAAAGTCTCATTTCCTTTATCATAAGCTTTCTTATCTACTTCATAGACCTTCCTACCATATTTCGTAAGATTTAAATTAACATGAATAATGGTTTTCAGGGTGGGGTAGGTTAAAAGTCTAATAGGCAACCCTCCACTGAAATTCATCAATAACCATTGATTAATTATTCACAGATATCGATGCATGAAGTTTAATGTATGAAGTGTGGGGTGGGTAGGTTATAAATTAATTTTGATTTTTCAATTTTGACTTTTGACTGACGTATTTAGCATTAAAGAAAATGTGGTTCCGATAGCGTAGAGATTAGGTTGCTAAGTTATTTTTAAATTAAGTTTAATATTTCAAATAAATAATTTTATAAAAAATACAATTATATATATTTTATAAAATTAAATCTTTTTTAAAATAAAAACTATTAAAAATAACTTTAGAGACATTTCATCTTTTAGAAATGGAAAGAGTTATTTACAACTAACTCATGACACCTCAATGATGACCCCTTAGGGACAATTGTACGAAGACAATTTAGATTATAAGACCTAGTGGATTTATAGGCTAAACTTTACCAATAGATTCCCAAAATAAATAACTGAAATGACAAACTTTGATTATCTACATTATATTACCCTAACAATGGCTCCAATGGGGATGACATCCTTCCTGTGAGGTGCCAAAAACACCATAGACTAGTAGCCTGATCCATTGTGTTGATCCTAAACCTACAACATTCCCTTCCCTGAAATCATTGTAACTAAAACCCAACTGGTAATCTGTTCCAATCGTCAAACTGAACCAAATCCATTCTTCAAACTATAATCTGAACTGTACAATGAAGATTGAAAACTCTATTGCAAACTGAAGTTTAAAAGTACAGCTGAAAAAGATGCTCAAAATGTTGAGCTTATTCACACTCTTACCTAGTTTAGGATTCTTATACCCTTGAAAAATTAAGTAATAGAAAAAATTTAAAACAACCAATCAAATAATTGCATAATTGATGTGATTCCTAGACTGCGTTTGAGTAAAATGGAAACTCGAAATATAAGTGCAATGAAAGTTGATTGTAGACTTTTCTTTCACAATAAAAACATAATTGGAACTCTGTAGTGAACAATTCCTCCATATGAACAGCTATGGGATCAAATAAAACACATTTCATTTGCTGATCATCAAGAAGTTCTATTATTTTTTGGTCAAAATGTGACTTCTCATATGTGTTGTTTAAATCAGGCCCTGATTTCAACTATAAAAGGTCCTCAAAAAACTATTTTTTATCTTGAAAATTGTAAGACTGAAGTTGAACATTTAACATCGGAATGTCCTTCTCAATTTTATCAGTAAATTCTTCTAAAATTTTGGCTTTAGCTTCAGACCTACATTTTTATGCCCTCAAATAAAGAAGAAATAAATGGTAGTAATCTTCCTCCATTTGATCATCACCACAAATATCTCAGTATTCTTTGAAACCTTTAATAGAAATAATGTTTGTCACATACCCTGTCATTTAGATTAGGAAATTCAAACTCTGAATTCTTCGGACAGTGGATTTTCCATGAGTGTTTCAGCAATATGGATTCTTAGACAATGGAGTTTCCAAGTGAATGGTTCAACCTTTATATGTGTCAAGCTGCTATCCACCATCAATAGTTAAGTTTGAATCTTGATATTCTTTCCCAAGGAAGATGAAACCTTTCATGCCTAGTATGGTCCCCAGAATGTTATCACCTTGTAATTTCCCTAGGCTGAGGAGAGAAACCCAGAGGTAACCACAAAACCACTTTTAAAGCTGTGATCTAGTCCTTCTGACTTCAAATAGGGATCTCTCTATTTGATTTAGGTTTCTGATTATAAGACTTTATGCTAGTTATTTTAGTTCGAGTTGGGTTTTTTGAAAAGTTTGGTTGAAAGATGTTTGGAAAGTCCATTGGGAATGGAGTCATAATATTTTGAGTAATCAATCATAAAAATAATAAAGTAATTGTAACAGGGCATGATAGGAAAACTCTTGGATCTTTTAGAGTGGTTGTGGTGTGAATAAGATGAATATGATTTAGGATCAATTAAATATAGAGCATATATAGATGAATTATATATTTAACATCAGAAAGAAAACATGGACATTGTTAACAAGCCAGAGCAGAGTACACTTAAGAAAATTAAACCCTTAATATTCTTGCAACAATAAAGAGGGAAAATCATATGGAAACTAAGCAAAAGAAACAATTTTACATAAGAAAAAACATCACCAATTCCTTGACACTGGAATCCTAGAAGAAAACTCTCTATGTTTCTATAAATTGATCACATTTAGTACAATCCATGGCTTATGTTATCACTGAAAATTCTATTGCCAAAATTTTTTTTGCCTAGCTTAAAGACAGGGTGTTTTCGCAGCGCATGAATTCTTTTTAGCAGTTTCGCAGCGCTACCTGTTTAGCTGGTTTCGTAGCGTGCTACGAAATTGGGGATTTGTTCGAGTTTTCAGTGGAGGCCCAAATCCTAGCATGCCTATTGTACAGAGTTTTGCTTCCCTCCAGGAATGCAGATGAGAGCAGTGACAGAGTTCATGGCTTTGTGGGATGGCTTTTACAACAGATCAAATTGCTCGGGTTACCGTTCTTGCGGCAACTAACAGGCCTGAAGAGTTAGATGAAGCAATACTACGACATCTTCCTAAGGTATTTGAAGTTGGGATGCCTAGCTGTACAGAGAGGAGCTACATCGTGAAACATGTCAAAAGATAAAGTCTCTTCATCTATATGACTGCCTGAGAGCTAATAAGTCAACAGCAGCATGGGTGTTGAGGCTCGTGTGCCGTTTCTAGATAAGGAATTTATCAATATTTCCATGGGAATTGATCCAGAGTGGAAGATGGTGCGGCCTGATCTTGGGCGCATTGAGAAGTGGATCCTTCGCAAGGCATTTGACGACGTGGAGAATCCTTATCTATCAAAGCATATTTTGTACAGGCAAAAAGAGCAATTCAGTGATGGTGTTGGTTATAGTTGGATTGATGGTTTGAAAGAGCATGCTGCAAATCATGTTACCAATATGATGATGGCAAATGCAAAGTACATTACCCTGAGAACACACCCACGACAAAGGAGGCTCGACCGGGAGAATTTCAAATTGTAGATATTGATTTTCCTAATACAACTGCAATTTCCAGCATGAAAACATAAATACTATGTTATTTATGGGCGCAACATCATGTGTTATAAAATGTGAAATATTTCACGGTGAAATATTATGTTATAAAGGATATGCACAGATGTTTATTGTAATGATTTAAGGGAAGCTGTCTGCCGTGTATCAGGCACAGTCTTTGATAAATCTTCTTATTCTAGATGGACAGGGCATTCACTTTGCGGGTTTCCCCAGATGGTTATCAAGAATATAAATAAATGGGACGTGGATATAAGCCGAGAATTGTTTAGCTTGCTAGTGACACGGCATCAATGCAAATTGCAGATGAAGAGAAGCGTGCAGCATTTGGAAATGTTACAGCGTTCAACCGGATTTTGTTCTATTCTTTGATTGTCCCGAGCAAGCGATGTGAGGTGGCTTCTGAATAGGAATCAAGGCCAAGCTGATGACAATTGGAAAGGGAGATCATAAAGTAAATTTCAACACCTGGTGGCGTGAAGAGAGACATTCAAGGGCTAATATTTATGTGTAACTCGAAAATAAAGGAGGATTGTTTCCATTATCGTGTTTCTGTGTCCGTTATCGTGTTTTTGGGTTGCCTAAGGCGCACAAAGAGCTTGTTGAGAAGGTAGTAGCAGTCGAGTTGGATCCTCGTTTGGTGCTGGAATTGCAGCGCAGGGTACAAGGCACAAGTAGTGCCATTCGGCTGCAGTTAATTTCAGAAGATATGGAACAGTGATGTTTCACAGTGATGTCAAGAAGTCTACATCCTCGTATTCGCTGTTGCTGCGCTCAAACATGGCGGCAATGCGCAGTATACTTACGCCTAATTCGCAGCCTAAGGAGCTCACTTTGTCTGCCGCCCTAGCAGAAAGAAAGGAAACCGTTGCAGAATCTTCAGGGGACATAAAAAACAAAGGTGAATGATATGGTTGCGCTATAAATTGATGGGTTCCGATTATCGTTATGGGATGCTTGGTAGTGTTCTCAGACAGCGTTTTAGCCATTGTGTGTGCTTCGGGATGCTGGTATCTAATTCCCATTTTGTTTTTAAAAAGAAAAAACAGAGCGTTAAACGCTAGAGATGGTGTTAAACTAATTCGATTTGATCTGGCATTAGAGAGGGCTTTTCTGTATACAGTGAGCAATACATTAGTCTGTGATGGCCTTGAAGAGGATCAGGTTAATGTCAACAGAAACCTCCATGTATGCAGCCATAGCTAGCATTCGAATGGAATTGATGTAAAGATTGTAGCCAGATTAACTAAGGTTCCTGCCATGACAGCATCTCCCATCCGTGGATATCAGTATTGTTGAATTGTTGGGAATAATTCAGGAGAAGATCGTGATGCTTCCATATTGTTTTTCTTTTCAATTAAGAAAGGAGTGAAAAGTTTGTTTTCTTGCTTTCAACAAAGAGCTGGAGGCCTTTTGGTATTAACCTTGCTACAAATAACTCTTACTGACTGTCTTTTCCAGATACACAGTTTGAAGAAGGAGTATGGCGTCGTCTTGCTATTGTGCACAGTAAGTCGAAGGCCTTAGCTGGGCTTAATTGTATGAGAATGGAAAACTCAACAAACTGGAAAGCTGGACTATTCACCCTCTCCGACAAGGAAACCATTGCAAGCTACAAATGGAACATCACTTTCATCTGTAGAAGACACAGATCTTCTTCGGTTTATGCCCCATGAGGTTTGTGGTGGTGATAGTTTGGCTATCCTAGAATTATCTACATATATAAATGCTCAACGTATTAATAGTTCCAACAAGCTGGGCATCAGTAAGCTAGAGGGTAATAATGTTATTTGGGACTGTAAAGAATGGGAAATGATTTTGGCATCTCTTATAGAAATTGTCAAAATGAAACCAAACGCAGATAGACAAATATCAAATTCAAACAGAGAGTACGGAGAAACTTGATGCATCTGCTGTGTCTGTGAAATTGACACACTATTTGTTCCATGTAACCACAAGCCTGGTATTCGGTGTATTTCAAGGAAGTAACCAGCACTGTTTTTTCTATAACTCCATCGTTTCTGAGGTTTGTTCTATGTCAAATACCCTTTCAACAGATGATAATCAGTATAGAGGCTCAAGTGGAACAGATACTCAGCGCCAATATTGCAATTTGAAGACATTGTAGCATCTGTTTTGTTCTACAACCTTGTTTCAATGATTTCAAGTGGGAAAATGAAAGCTGTTCAGGGTGATACCACAAACATGGAAAGTATTGGAGACATGCGGTGATAGAGATGAAGGGTTACAAAACCTTAGGAAGAAGTTTCGCATAGGCAGGGATCTCAAAAGCTCAGAGGAAGTACAAGACTGTGTTTTTTTTTAAATCACACAGCAGTTTCGTAGCGCGCTACGAAACTGCTGTAGGTGATGTTTTCAATGCAAAATAAACAGTTTGACCGGGAATGTTAGAAGAGAGACACCTGTACATCAACGCAGACTACAGCTCATCTGGAGACATGGTATGGTATTTGGTAGCAGCGTTCAATACTTTGAGTTATTAAAGATTTGGGAACATGCTGCTACACTTTCGGAGAATGTTGGGAGACAGAGACCGTTAAAATAGAGCACATCTTTTGGTCAATTAATGAGCCATCAGCGCTTTCAAGCATCCAAAGTCAGCGTTCCTTGCATCTGTAGCTCAACATGTCTCAGCCACAACAGAAATTGTACAGCTGTCAAGGATCCAAGGAGAATCATGCATACGAGGAGATGGAGTTGGATTTGAAATATAATTGGGATTCTATGTATTTACAGCCCAACACTTCATGTATTTAATTAGTTGGTTTAGAAATAGATAAGGGTAATTAATGGTAGATCATCGAGTTCTCCCTTCATGCTTGTTGAGGAGACTCAAGATAGTGATAGTTTTGGGTTTTCCTATATATGGTGAAAACTAGGATGTAATAGGGGTTGGAGATTTTATACAAAAACAGAGTTTATTTGGGCCAATGTAAAGACTTATTACAGTAATAGTAAAGCAGTGGTTGTTTCTTCTCAAGATTCTCAATGGATTAAATTGTTCAAATATGATGGTGGTTTATTTTCTTAATGTTCTTTTACAGCCTTGTTATAGCATAATCACTCAGAATTCATTTTTAATGCTCCGACTTCCTGTATGTTTGGCAAGCTGTGGTTTATGTGAAATATGTTTGAACATCTGATGCAAAGAGCCTTGACTTCCATGAAATGACTGTGATTTTGTTTACTAAATGTGTGAGACTCCATAGCCCAATGAAGACCAATTTGATATGTGTCCAACCAGCTTTGTTTTCATGAATGTGTGAAGAGTTAGCCATCTGTTGTTGTGAATGATTTTTATCAAAAGTTTGTGAGAGAGCCCTCTCTGACTAAGGAGGCTAATCCTTAGTCTAAAGTCTGGTTGAAAGAGTTACATGAAATCTTGCTTGGTTGCAGCCCTTAGTACTGATTTTGTGATAACAGCTTACATCAATGTATAACTCTTCTCTTCATACATGTTCCAACCTTTAGTAAGTCTGATTACAAAAATTTTATAGACTTCCTATTGAACTAAATTCAAATTCAAAAAAGGATTTGATTTACAAAATAATATCTAACAATTTCTAGAAAAAATATGAACAATAAACTAAAGATAAAAACAATCACTGGAAAACTGCATGAAATCTAGAATTGTTGGAAAATCTTCAGCCTTCAAATCTAGAAATTGGTTGATTAATGCTGATCCTCTGCCTTGGAATCTGGAGTGGTTGAAGTTGTTTTCATAAAACTTGTTAGCTTCCCTTTCAAACTTGATTAACTCTACCACCTGTATCAACTAGTTTTCCCTTTGACTACTATTTCTGAGTAAAAAATCTAAAAATAATTGCATGCATGTTTATGTTTTCCACTTAGTTGATCAATAAGTTACTTGTATTTTGGAGTTAAACCAAAAATATGTGTTGAACCTTTTTCCCATAGTCTTTTCCTTCATCATCCTTTGAATACTTTATCATTGTCACAAAATATTTGGAAAGAAAATATTTTGATAAATATTTCCAAATATTTTTCTTAAATATGTAAATGAATTTCATAAATAAAATCTCAAAATATTTACTTAAATTATTTTGTAATCCATCCTCTTGTTTTGAAATCCATGTCTTGTTTCCCTAAATTTATATGTTGATGGATAAATGGAATTCATAAACATATTTTAGAAAAACCATACACTGATTGTTTTTCCATAGTTGGTAAAGTATCTCTTACTTCCCTCTTTTACTCTTATAAAATATTTGGATAAGTATTTATCCAAATTTCATGTTTTGTGCATTGTCCTCTTTATACCATAGCAAAAAACAACCGAAGTGCGGGTGGGTAGGTTATAAATTAATTTTGACTTGTGACTCACATACTTTTCATAAAAGAAATTTTGGTTCTTATGGTTTAGAGATTGGGTTGCTAAGTTATTTTTAAATTAAGTTTAATATTTCAAATAAATAATTTTTAAAAATATATAATTATATATATTTTATAAAATTAAATCTTATTTAAAATAATATATATATATATATATATATATATATATATATATATATCAAAAAATAACTTTAGAGACATTTCATCTTTTAGAAATTGAAAGGGTTATTGACAACTCACTCATGACACCTCAATGATGACCCCTTAGGGACCATTATACAAAGGCAATTTACACTATAAGACCCGGTGAATTTATCGGCTAAGATTTACTAGAAAATTCCAAAAATTAATAACTGGACCTACATAAATTAATAACTGGACCTACATACTTTGACTACCTATATAATAGGACCCTAACAGGTTCTGTGGAACCAATACTCATGGGCTGCCAAAAAAACAATAAGCTTCTTAAAATTACTATTAGAGACAATGAAACAAGAAATGACATTGCAATTGTAAGTTTGATATTACAATTAAAAAAAAAAAAAAAAAAATTCTCTTCCATAGATTAAATAAATAGTTATCCTATTGTCTTCCTTATTTTTCTATTTCTATTCAATTACCAACACACACACACTCTAAAATCTTGTTATAGTTATATCTTACTGAGATATACATATAACACATTTTGAAAATACAATACGAGTTACAATAAAAAATCACACCACTATACCTTTTCAAGAACATTGTAAGAACTGGTCCAAGTGAAGTCCATATACTATGTATTTTTGTAGAAAGCTTCATTGACACTCTCAATGATTATTTTTGGAAGGCCCATTTACACACGTATGTCCAATAGAAAAAACAAGTATTTTCTCAACATTTTTTCTTTTAACTAGAATTCGTTTCATGTTTCTCTGCAAAAACTTATATCTTTTCTCCAAATGTATTTTGGACTGATAAATACCATGGACCCATGAAACAAGTAAAATGTACACTAAGGCCAAACATTTTTTCTTCTCCAACATTTCAAAAATTCTATAGCAACTACAAACAACCTATGCTTCTACTTTTATTTGAATGTGAAAATTGTAAAGAAAATACAACATGAAGCCACAAACATAATGTTGAATGCATATTGTACATTGATGATGGAAAAGTAGAATGAAAATTGCAAATTCCATAGTTAGAAGAATATTGTTCATTAATTACTACAGGAATCTTTGAACAATATAAGGACAACATTTCATCAACAATCTTCCACTTACACAAGCTTTGTGTCAAAGGAATTTTTACTCTAAGAGTTGACAATAGTATCGATGATATTGAACCATTTTAGTCAACATTGACCTCTAGTAACAATAATACATGTAAGCATTCTATTTTGAATATGCTCATTAGTATAAAAAAATAAAAAATATCGATGATATTGAACCATTTTAGTCAACATTGACCTCTAGTAACAATAATACATGTAAGCATTCTATTTTGAATATGCTCATTAGTATAAAAAAATAAAAAATAAACCATAAGAATAGTGCATAGTTTTTGCTTCATCGAATATTTTTGAAAAACAAAAAAACTTGATTTATGTCTTGGAGAACAATGTTAATCCACTAATATATCTATATGTTTTTCTCTTGTTGCGGTTTACCCAAAAATCAAAACATGCTTGCAATTAAACTAGTCATTGATTACACAATATTCTCCTTTTCATTCACATTGTTTTGAATCAAAGCTACTACTACTAGAAAATGTTTCAGAAGGTCCAGCATGAACAAATAAAACATTTTTGGTGGGATTATACATGACTATTATTGAGATGCATGTCAACAGAATGTGACATCTTTGTGATGGATTTTTTCTAAGCTTTTGAGCCTTTTAGAACTATATATTTTGGCTCCTTTCGCAAGAAAATGTCTTTTTAGAAACTTCGTGCTACTTTAAACCTTGGATGCCTTCATTTCTTTTGCATGCTTAACTTTGAGAATAGTTAGAGTAACACATTTTTCTTTAGTTTACTATAGATCTATGTGAATAAAGTTGTATCTGATTTGAATATGTTTAAAAGAAATTTCTCTACATTAAACGTATACTGCTTTTTTCTTGCTCATTTTTCTATATGGATTAAATATTTTATGAGGACTTTGATTTTTTTGTATGTTAAAGAGTGCAACTAGGCACTAATTCCCATTCCTAGAAGTCGTTTATATAGATATATATATATATATATATATATATATATATATATATATATATATATATATATATATATAGCAATCATAAATAATGATTAACTAATAATTAGTGTTTAAGAATCATGTTTCTAAGGACATTACCATTCGTTGAAAATAGCTCATACTCACATAAATAACATATTTACCATAATTTTCCACCCACCATAATTTAAGAAAGTAAATAAATATACTTATCAAGAGTTACAACCCACCATTATTTATGGATTCTTCAACACTTTAACAAATATGGGTAAAAATGTAAATATGCAAACTTACTAGAATTTAATTTACAAAGATATGTTATCCAATTAAAAAAGAGACATGTCCCTTAGGGTATCTTGAGTATAAAATTCACTTGAAACTTTCCATTTTAGGCAATTCACTTATCATCTCATATGTTCTTATACTTATTGTTGATGTTCTATCTAAAATTACTGTCAATGATGGTGTAGACTGAATGCTACTGAAGTTTTACTGTGGTTTCTATTTGAATTTAAAGTAAGTTTTTCATTGGGCTAATAAGACATTGAAGTAATTGTTGCAAACATAGAACATACCATAAAATGTAACATGGCATTAGAGCTACCGTTCTCAACAATGACACGATACCTAGTTTTGATGAGCTATTGGCTAGATGCACTCAAGAGGAATTAAGGATGATGGAGAGAGATAAGTTTGTTAATGGAAGTGAGCCTACTACTTTCTCTACACATTCTAAAAGGAGAAATAATGTTTTTTCATCAAATTCAAGAAGGGTGGGCTTTGGATCTAGAATGGATTCAAAGGAAAAGTCAAAGGAAGATGCTTCAATTGCAACAAGTTTGGCCTCTATGATAGAGAATGTCTTCACAAGAAGAATCCCCCAAGGGACAAAAACAATAATCAGAGAAACAACATGTCTAACTACAAAGGGAAATGGAATGCTTCTGTTGCTCTAGAAAGAAATAATCAACCTCCCAAGAGTACAATAAATGCTAGGTATGAAGAAAATAATGTTGTTGAAAAACAAGATGAGTTTTATCTCAATTCTTCTTTATGTATTGCCTCTCCTCTGAACACCTCAAATCAACAGTTAATTGATAGTGGAGCCTCAAGGAATTTCACTGGACATAAGGAGGTTCTCTCAAATTTAGTTGAGAGGAATACTAATCTAAATATTAATCTTGGAGATAATTCCACCTACCTCGTGAAAGGAATCAGAATTGTTACTCTTCACTTGAACTATGGCCAAACCATACATCTTCAAAATGTTTTGTATGTGCCTAATTTGAAGAATAATTTGGTATCTATTTCTACAATGGAGGACAAAGGCTTGAATGTAGCTTTCACTAATGGAAAGCTACGTGCATGGAATAATAACTTTAGATATGATTTTTCTCTTGGGTTTAGAGTTGATCATCTTAATCAAGTTGGTGGAAGTCGTTTGGGAGCTTTCGAAAATGACACCTCTATTCAATGTGAGTTGTGGAACCTAAAATTTACTCATTTAAATTACAAAGCCTTACCGAGTGTAAGGAAGATGGTCACAATGATGCTCAAATTTCATATGAATCATTAAGGATATTTTCAAGGTTATGCAACAGGAAAAAATACAAAAGGACAATTCCCTTTTACTGAGAGAAAGACAACTAATATTCTTCAATTGATCCATTCTGACCGGGCTGGTCATTTTCCCGTGACTTCATTGGGAGGATACTTATACTATGTGATATTTGTGGTTGAATTCTCCCACAAAACTTGGATTTATTTCTTGAAGGAGAAGGATGAAGTATTTAGATGGTTTCACTCTTTCAAATCATTGGTGGAGAATCATACACGCAAGAAAATCAAAACATTAAGAACTGATAATGGAACCAAATATGAATCTAGTGAATTTAATGACTTTTTCGAGGTAGTTATTAATAGGGAGTTCATAGTTACATACAATCCACAACAAAATGGTGTTTCCAAGAGAAAGAATCATATAATTATGGAAGCCACCCATGCCATGATTCATTATCAAGGCCACTGAAGATTTTATGGGGAGAAGCTGTGAACACTGATGTGTATGTTCAAAATAGGAGTCCTCATCAAAGGTTGGATTTCCAAATACCCAAAGAAATATTCACTGGTAAGAAGCTTGATGTTGCACATTTTAGAGTCTTTGGTGTCCTGTATATTTTCATGTACCAAACAAGAAAAGGAACAAGTTGGAAGCCTCTAGGAAGAAAGGTGTATTTTTTGGATATATTGAAGATTCGAAGGCATATCGAATTTATGTACCTGGTTAGAGAAATGTAGTAGTAAGTAGATATGTTACCTTTGATGAAGACTCTGCCCTCGAAAAAGCAATGGATTTTCTAATCACAAGTAAGGATGATGATGTTGTTAAACATCACAAAGAACAACTGTTGGATGAACCTATGCTCGATGTTGATGACCCAATGGATCCACTTGATCCACCTCCTTGTGATCTCTCTATCTCAAAGAAAATACCACAAAGACCACTATGGCTTCAAAATACACTTCAATATGTAGAAAATCATGCTTCCAAAAAATGAACTTTAACAGAAAGTAAGAAACCTACCAAGTATCAAGGATAATTGGATACCATGAGTACTATCGTTCAAACCAAAACTTGCAATTTCGAAGAAGCTCTAAGGAACTAGGTTTGTAAATATTTTATAGATGAGGAATACGAGTCAATCATGAAGAAAAATGTATGGGTAGTGGTGCCCAGTCCCAAGGACAATTATGTAGTCACTTCAAAATGGATCTACAAGATTAAACATGGAGCTGATGGAAGTGTTGAGAAATACAAGGAAAGGTTTGTGGCTCGTAGCTTCCCACGAAAGGAAGGAATTGAATATGATGATATTTTTACTCATCTTCGTGATACACCACTATACGATCCATAAGTTCTCTTGCTAAAAATAAAGGGTGGATCATGCTTCAAATAGATGTCAAGATCGCATTCTCACATGGATCACTTAAGGAAGAAGTCTACTCGGAACAAACTCATGGGTTTGAAGAGAAAGATAGAAAAACTCATGTATGTAGGTTGCAGAAACCCCTCTATGCATTAAAATAAGCCCCTAGGGATTGGTATGAGAGGATTAATAGCCATCTCATGAAGTTGAGATTTACAAGGACATATGTTTATCCAAAATTATACTTCAAGGTTAAAAAAGGACATGCCACTTATTTTGGTCTTATATGTTGATGATTTATTTTTTACTAGTGAAAACCCTCTCATTTATCAATGTAAGAGGGAACTGACTTTTGAATTCAAGATGAAGGACCTGGGATTGATGCATTACTTCCTAGGCTTGGAGGTCTAGAAAAAGCTAGGTGAGCCTTTCCTTTCTCGAGGAATATATATTGTGTAGTTGTTATAAAAATGTGGCATGGTGGACATCAAGTCTATGACTACACCGATGGAACTGAATTTCAAGAAACTATGTGGAAGTGTTACTAGTCTGGTTTTGGAAAATATTACCAAATATAGATAACTTGTGGGAGAATTGATGTTATTGGTGAACACACGAACAAAAATATGTTTTGTTATTAGTATATTGAGTCAATTAATTGTTGAGCCTCATCATATACATTAGGTTGTTGTAAAGAATCTTCTAATATATCTTCATGGTACTATTAACCATGGACTCATGTACACTGCCGAGCATTTTGGATTACACGAATATAATGATGTTGATTGGACTGATAGTGTGGTGGATAGAAAATCATATGAATGTTGTTTCTCTTTTGGATCCACTTATGTCTCATGGATGAGCTGAAAACAAAAGTTTTTTGCATTAACCACTACTGAGGCTGAATATATTGCAGCTAGTATGGCTTGTTATGAAGCCATTTGGTTGACAAAGCTCTTAAGTGAGCTATTTGAGAACGTGTTGGATACCACCATCATTTAAAGTGATAATTAAAGTGGTATTTTCCTTTCATAAAATATTGTGTTACATGATTGATCCAAGTATATTGATATTAGGTACCATTTATCCGACATATGGTACAATGGGGAGCAATAAGACTCCAACACATCACGATTGATGAGTAGGTTGCTAACATGCTCAAAAATTCTTTAAAAATACCAAGTTCTTAAACTTTAAAGAAAGACTTGGAGTTCTGGAAATACACTCCCATTAGGGTCCCGATTGAGTTGGACATTGAGCTCTAGGAGCTCTTGGGGGCCTAGGGTACTTCTTAGAGCTATATGAGCACAGGGTGAGTGGTTCATCTTCCCATGTGGAGTACATACCCCAACATGTTAGCATAGAGTGATTGGTACACCTTCCCTTATGCGGTACACTATATGGAAATAAGGTGAGTGGTTCATCTTCCATGTGGAAACCCCAACATACATCCTACCCTTGTAGTATGGGACTCTGAGGAAGTACCTTCCATTTGGCCAATGAGTTGGGATAAGTGGTTAGGGTTAATTCTTATTATTGACAATTGCATCGGGTACTACTATATTCCTTATGACTAGGATGCATGATGTTCAACAACTTGATCACTAAGGAGCAAACGTGATAGGGATTCTATCCTTGCACATAAGGACTTACCTCTGTCATTTTGGAAAAAATGGAAAAGTCTTGTGACTCGTCGTCTTTCTATCCTTTCTTATTGAACTATGATATCAATGTTTAGCAGAGAAGAGACAAGTTGCAGAGATGGCACATGATGCAAATGATAACATAGCCATGGATGAATGTTGACAGGAAAAATTCGTCCCTAATTAAGAGGGGGTGTTAAAGAGTGCAACTAGGGGCTAATTCACCTTCCTCAAAGATATATATATATATATATATATATATATATATATATATATATAGATAGATAGATATATTAACATTCACAAATAATGAATAATTAACTAATAATTAGTGTTCAAGAGTCGTGTCTCTAAGAACATGACCATTCATTGAAAATAGCTCATACTCATGTAAATAACATATTTATCATAAGTTACTACCCACCATAATTTAAGCAAGTATTTGCATAAAAGATAGGATAAGGAAAAATATGTAAATAAATATACTTATTAGGAGTTATTGCACACCATTATTACAGGTTCTTTAATACTTTAACAAATATGGCTAAAAATATAAATATGAAAACTTACTAGAATTTAATTTACAAAGATACGTGATCCAATTTACAATGAGACATGTGTCTTGGGTATCTTGTGTATAAAATTCACTTGAAACATTTCATTTTATACAATTCACCTATCATCTCATATCTTCTTCTACTTATTGTTGATGTTCTATCTACAATTACTATTAGTGATGATCTAAAGTGAATGCTACTGAAGTTTTAATGTGATTGCTATTGGAATTGGAAGCAAAGTTGTTAAACTGAGAAGACATTGAAGTGATTGTTGTAAGCATAGAGCATACCATAAAATTGAACAAGTGAAAGTTTCAAATGTATATTTGTGCTCTATTTTTTGTTTACCATATGACTCACACTATGGATTTTTTTGGTATCTAGAGATGACATTCTTTTTTAATTCAATGTTTTCCCACAAGCTAAATAATGTCATTTTTTTGTCTACTTTCTCATACTAATTTTTTTTAAGGCATTCGAAAACACCTAAAAATGAGGTTATGTCCAAAATTCACAAATGTATATTTACGCCTATGTAGAGTGAGATGTGAAGTGGAAAAACTACATTTTTCCTAATTAGAAAGCTAATATTTAATTTTCTGCATAATTTTCTCTTTAATTGTTTGAAATCATGAAAAAACTCAATAGATGCTCATTACATGAGGAGATTAGGCCATCTGAATTTCTGCAAGGGTGCCACATTATTCATATCTAGTGGTGGAAACACATAATCCATCTAGTCAATGGTTCCTGGGTGACTTTAAAAGTTAAGTGTTGGATTATTAACCAATGGTCTGGAGGGTTTTTCATTTGCTCACATAATAATCACTAAATGTTTCCTTATCTTGAAATGTAATCTCTGCTTGCCTCGGTAATGCATTCATATTTGTATGATTTATTTTGAAAAATATATATCATAAATTTACATAATGCTTCTCCTTCCAAAAGTAACATTCTTGTTTTTCCAACATCAGAGTAAGGGATTTGTAGTATTAATTATGGGATCCTCTAGAAACATTAGTTTCTAATTTTGTATCAACTTTCTTCCAAGATTTTTGAAGGGACTTAGAGCCCAAATAAGAGAACCATACAAAAATATTGTTTGTACTAATGTTGTTAAGAGCATCTTTTTTTATTATATATGCATATGTCCATGTTTCACACCATGTTTGGTTTGGAATACAACGAGATGAGAATTCTGAGAATAATGAAATAAAATCATATCCCAAATCCCCTACATGAAAAAGACCATGAAAATTCAAGTTAAGAGGATTTGAATGATATCATTTCTTGCTACCTCAACCATCCTCGTTATCCTATTGGTGGAGAAAAAGAACCCATCCTTGGAGTACTAACTTGCAGGAGAAAAACTGCCAGCATGTGGACTTTGTCTAACTTTAGTCTATCCCTATAGAAACTACTTGCTGCAAAATTTGTACAAACATGTGACCTCTTTCAAAATTTTGAAAGAGTTAACTTATTTTTTATTATGGTCATTGATGAGCCCCAAAAGTGGATGATTATTTGGGCTCATTCAACCACCTAATTCGACTTAATCCACCATTCTCATTAGTTTATTGCATGTTTTTGATTATATTTATGCTAATAGAGTGAATTGGGTTAGTCATTATGCCAACAAGTCTAATGTGTGCTTTGTGTAGCCTTTTTGGTCAATTTGGAGACAAAGTCAATGGTTGAAATGAGCACTTGGCAGCCAAATTCGTGGAGAGTATTTTTAGGAAGGTGTTCCCTTCATTTATGGGCCCTTACCTCGAATTCTCCACCATCAGCTCGGAGTTCAAGGGCCACCAAATCAATCAGCACAAGGGCAGCCAAGCAAGTCAAGTAGGACTGTTGTTAACTACAAGTCTTGGGCAGCCGAGTCCCTAAAGTTTAGGAGGACTGTTGGGGTCCTCAATTTGTATAAATAAGAAGGCTTAGGGCCTCATTTTGGTTAGCTAGTGGTTAGTCATTTTGTAGCCAATGGTTAGTCATTTTGTAGGCAGAAGTTAGCTAGTTTGTAGTTCGATTTTTATGCAGTAGATTAGCTTTGCTTTCAGCACATTTTCAAGTTTCCATTGTGGACAGTTTTGATGTAACTCTTCTTTTCTTGCTCAATAAAGATGAATCCAGCTTTGCACCAGCTCTAAATCTCTCTTAGGAGGCTGTAGCTCTTGGGGTTGGGCCCATCTCAAGTGCCCAGTACCTCCTTTGTTTATATTTATGTGTTTTTGTTGCATTCTTAGAATAAAATCTGCTATTTAGATTTAAATATTGTGTTGTTATTTAGGTTGCTTTCGATGATTAAAAAGGTTCTTCATGTTCAGATTTACTTGATAGGTTAATCACATGAAATATATTCATAAAAAGGCTACCAAGTACTTTGGATCTCATCTCCCCTTCAGTGGAATCATGAGCTGGGACCAATGTAACCTGGCTGCCCATAAAAACACATTCTTTGCTTCACCATGCAATTATTAGTGTTCGAATCTCATTTACAGAACTTGATATCAGTTTTGGATGCATGTTTAGGTTTATGATTGCTTAGTTGCATAGTTGTTTCACATGGTTTCCTTGCAAATAAACTTCTGTTCATTTCCTTTTGCTGTTAGGTCAGATTAGAGTGAAGTAACTAGGTCATAGGTTTTATAAGTGTTTGTTTGTTTAGTTTGAAAAACCACTTGCAGAGTACCTGTTATCCTTCCTTACCTGCCCATACTCCATCCAACCTACCTGCTTCACCCTTCACTTAGAACCCTTACCTTACATTTGCCTCATCCGCTTACTTTGCCATGATTCTCATATTCTTGTGCAACATCGTTTCATCCCTCCTTGAACAGATCTCACCATCTACGCCACTCCTCAACTCCATCCTCCAAGTCTTGAACTCCCCTACACCCCTATTTCACCTCCATACTCATTCCTCCACCTTTTTTCCTCCATCCATGCTTCAAAACCCCATTTCTGAACATCCTGTAGAAAAATTACAGAACATCCTGTAGAAATCCTAAACATCCTGTAGAACCCCTGTAGACTTCCTGTAGAAGCTCACGAATGAGGTTTCTTGATAGCCAAACTCTGTGAAACTCTCTGGAAGGGTGTTGGGGACTCCTTAGACCCTCTCTGAACCTTCCCGACCTCTTCCAAGCATTTCTCCTCCTTGATCCACCTCTGCACAGTAAAAAGCCAGTTAAAAGCACATGCATGATAATTCTAATAACTTATTCAAAAATACAAAAAGATGTTTTCTTCAAGTAGAGGTAGTCTAGACACATGTATCTTACCTTCATAGAAGTAATGGCATCTCTTTTAGTAGTTTGCATTCTCATCTTTGCATCAGTAGGACTAGCTGGTAGAATTAGGGTTTGCTAGGGTTTGCGTTTCTGTTTGGCTTTCAGTTTCTTTCCGCAAGTAGATTAGCTTCCTTTGAGTTAGCTTTCATCCATCAATTAAAAAGCTTCTTCTAAGAGCTCATAGAAGTTGGCTTAAGCTCCTAATGGACTTGTGCCAGCTGACCAAGTGACAGCTGCGGCAAGAGCTAGTACTTGTGCATACGGCACTGTCGCTTCCAAGTTTGTTACGAACTACCGGGTTGATAAAATTAAAGAAGGGAGTTCCGGGAGTTGTAGCATTATTGCTACAATACTGGGGCCCACCATCTTTTTGGCGCCGTTGTCGGGGAAGCGTCAGAGTATTGGTGATTGATGCTTTTCTTCTATTTTCCACTACAATCTTCTGCTAAGTAGTTTATTTCATTTCCATTATGCAATTTCATTTATGCAAAAGTAGATTAGCATTTCCCGCTTTCATAGATTAGCATTTCAATTCCGCAATTTCATTTTTGCAAGCGTAGATTAGCGTTTATATTCCGCAAGCGTAGCCTAGCATTTCATTCCTGCAATTTCATTTGAGCAAAATAGATTAGTCCTTTCCTACTTTCATTTCAATTCCGCATTTTCATTTCAGCAAGATAGTTAGTTGCAGTTCAATCTATTTCAGTTTTGCAGGTAGAAGAAAAAGATTTCATTTCATGCCTTGTAGGAGTAGAGATAAGTTAGAAAAATGATTGCACAACACCCCCACTGCTTCACACAGCCAACATTCTCTCTTCTTCGATGGCTGTGATTAAAGAACCCTTAGGTGGACAGCAAGACATATTTGAAGAACCTCAAGGGAAGAAGAAGAAGAAACCATTCCTCTGGAGCAAATGGCTACAAGCAGAAATGTTGGGAGCAGCACCTTGTCCAAAGACGAATTTGAAAATCAGATCGAAGATTTCAAGAGTGATATGAGGTAGTTTCTTGCCATGCAATTGGATACCTTGCGGATCCAAAAGAAGCAAGAAGAAGCCAAGAGGGCTTTGGCCATTTTTTGTCCTAGGTGCACTAGAAAGCATCCTAGGAACGAATGTCCATTGTACTCCATAGAAGTGTGTTTTGTATGTGAAGAATACCATCCTACAGATCAGTGCCCTTCCTTACCCAGAATCAAAGCTGCATATCAGAGAGCCAAAGGAGCCACTGAATCACTCTATTATATGAACCAAAGGAGGCCACATGAACCTAGATCTTATCAGCAGCAATTGCAAGGGACATTCGAGACCTATTATGACCCTTATCAAGCCACTTTCATGCCTTCTTGGGGTCCCCCTGCTCATCCTTCATGGTTCACACCTCCTCCTTGTTCCTTCATAGATCCATATTATTCCCAACCAGCTGCTCATCCGTTTCGCTCTTATGCTCAGCCACAGCCTCAGTGGAATGCACCTCATCAGGGGTGGAGGCCCCAGTACAACACTCCTCCCACTTCTTTTCCTCCACCACCTGCTCAACCGCAACCATCACCTCCTCCTCCACCAAGGCAACCCCAAATTCCTACCCAACCACAACGCCATCGCATCCATCTCAAATATACACCCCCACTGAGCTACCCATACCACCATTTCCAAACTTGTCCACTGGAGTAGCTCAACAAAATTGCAATGCTGAGACACAACATGTCCAAATGACTCCTCTTGAGCTCGATGATCTTCACCATAGCTCAGGAAGAGTGTTGCAAAGCAGAGATTATCTTGAAAGCATTGAAGGACCACATCCGGCAAAAGAAGATTCAAAAGAGGAGATTAAAGAACCATGGGCTGCACTTGATGAAGAGAAGAGATCAGAATCAGAGATCGAGAGAGCTCCCTCATGGTTACCATCAAATATTCCATGTATTCAAGAGAAAGATCAGCAAAAAGAGGAAGATGAGAAAGTCATGTTAGAGGGTGACATGAAACATGATCCAGATCAGCAAAAGAACCAAGGATATCAGAGCTATATTGAGATATGGTTTCAGAAGGTCACTAAGTTGCAGCAGTACTCTCTTCTTCAGCTATGTTTGATCCCTTCAAAGTCAAATCATTTGGTCTCTGAGATCCGGATAGCTGTCAAAGCATGCATTTCAAGCCTCCACATCAGTTTATCTCTAATCTCGATGTGCACATGGCTCCATTGGAAGTATTCTTATACTTGAGAACGATTTTGTTTTTCAAGTAGGGTAGGGTAGAAAAAAAAAAAAAAAGAGAGAAAAAAGAAAAAAGAGAAAAAAAAAAAAAGGAAAAAAATGAAAAAAGAGGAAAATAGAAATCTAAGGTGAAAACCTCCTCGGAGGCGCCTTAGATTGGCTCATTGATTGAAAACCTCCATGAGGCGGTCAATGGGTTGAAAAAAAAAAGAGAAAAGAGAATAAGATCTCTGGGTGAAAACCTCCCTTGGAGGCGCCCAGGGCAGGCAATTAGGGTGAAAACCTCCATGAGGCGCCCTAGTTGTTTTTCAAAAAAAAAGAGAAAAAGAAAAAGAAAAATAAATCTAATTTCCATTGAATAATTTCAGGTTGCAGCAATGACATTGCAGGTCAGGAGGATCACTCAAAACAAAGACAAAGGAGTTTTTGTGCCTTCTAGAGGAAGTTCTATATTTCTACAGGAAACATCCTGTAGAACCTTCAAGCGAGCCAGATTCGATTTTGGAAGGGGATCTAAAGCTTGGAATCCATTGGTTATGCCTGCAAGCATCCATGTTCCCATTCCTCACCCTTTTCCATCATCTTTTCCACCTCATTGTGCTTCTTCATTGTGCTTCTACAGGAAGTTCCTGTAGAAAGTGTAGGAAGCTAGAAATGGATTTCAAAAAGGTGGTTTGGCGAACATGGTTGCTTCCTCAAGGGTTTAGAAGTCCTACTGCACTTTTCAAACTCCTCCTCCATCATCTCCATGCCTGCATCACAACCCAAGCTCAGTTTTCTTACCATGCAACAAAACTGCAAAATGCCTTGAAGAAAAAACACATAGAATAGAATTTGTTTCTTCCATAACTTGAAAGCCATGCATCCATTTGAAAAACCGTTTAATGGGGAAATGTACAGGGGTGATGGCAACATGCCTGAGCAGTTTCAGCCAATTCCGGTGCACGGTTTCCAAGAAATTAGCCTCCATCACCATCAGCCATTTTTGCATTTTCTCCATATCCGTGCATCCGTTTCAAAACTTGTTTCATGGGGAGATGCACATGGGTGATAGTAGCCTACCCAAGTAGTTTCAGCCAATTCTGATGCACGGTTTCTGAGAAATTGATCTCTGAAATCTTCAGCCATTTTCCATTTTTCTCGAAATCTGTGCATCCATTGATCACGATGTTTCTATGGGAGGTGCATCATGATGATAGGAACATGCTCAAAAATTTTCAGATCGATCCGGTTTACCGTTTGGGAGAAATGGCGAAAACAAGTTCTGGTCCTGTGAAAATTCAGCAGCAGCAGCTTGAAGGTGCAGATCTGAACGTGGAAATGAACTCCTGCAGCATGCATCCGGCCAGAGGACACCTGCACAAGGAAAACAACCAAAAATCATCAGCCAAGCCCTCATGCAACCAAAGGATCCAGGCATGCAGCAGCAGAATATGAGCATGCAGCAGCAAAAAGCACCTCACAGCAACCATCTGACTTCAGGTACGTGACTAAACCTTGTTCCTCTATTGCATGAATCTAATCTAAGCACTGCATGAACGAATGAGATGGGGGGATTCAGCCAGGAAGCTAGCCATATTCGATTGCACTCATCCAGGCAAAAATCACGCAACATGCATGGGTAAGTCATTCACGTGGAAGTTGAAAAACACAGTTAGTGGTAGATCTGTTGAACTCCAGTGCACAGGACATCAAATAATTAATAGATAGAGGAGAACATACAGTTTATAACATCACTGTAGTTCGAATAAAGACAGCACACGTTTTTTCCAGCTCACCACAAATCACGCTACAGTTAAACGACGCTCGGCTGAAACTCTCACCACTCTTTGTTCAACTACGGTCAACTGAAGCACATGTCCACCACTTCCAGATCAGTTAACCAATGGTCCTCTACAAGTTTTCTTCCTGATTTCTTAGATTTCTGCCGTTTTTAAAAAAATCTCCCACCTATCACACTCTACAGGCGTTTCTACAGGAAGCTGTGCTACAAGAAACCCAGCATACGAAGAAGCTTGGACTGTTCACGTCGAGGGTGGAAATTCTCAATGAGAGACGTAGCTCTGCACTCTGTGTAGAGAAATCCCGGAGTCCTCCTTCTGTAACCTCGGGAAAAACACCAAAGAAAGAACAGAAAGGAACACAAGAAAAAGGCCAAGCTACCAAAACAGGGGATGGTAAAATTACACCAACACCCAGGGAGAAAATAATAAAGAGAAGGGTAGAAAGGACTGAGAAAGTCCAAGCCAATGAGGGCACCCCTAAGGCAGCCTCAACCAAGCTAAAGGAAAAAAGCACCATCGGCCAAGCAGGCTAAAGCAGATCCATCTTCTTCTATAGGAACCCGGAAGGATGCTTTTACAGGAAGATTAAAAACGGCTTCTACAGGAAGCCAGAAACCAGCCACTACAGGACTTTCTACAGGAAGTCTAGAAAAAAGACAGCAGAAGGAAAAGTCGGCAGGAATCCTAGCTAGGGAGGCAACAGCTGTGCTGGCCGCCCTAAGTACCTCTCCCAAGCTGAAGGAGAAGTGAAAGAGGGAGCTTCCACTACATTTTAAGGCGAGAAAAGGCATGCAGATAAGAACTGGCAGACCCCAAACCACAGTCAAAGAATCAAACTGTCATTGAGGACACAAAAGCTAAACAAAAGGAGGAGTCTCCTTCAAGGATGTCCATCACCTATGAATGAGAAAGCCAAAAACCTTCACTGGAAGAGAGAGAATTCAGATAATGGACTTAAAAACAGTTCTACAGGATGCTGAGACAGTTCTACAGGAAGTTGAGAATTCTCTAGGAAAAGAAGCACAGGCAGTGGGAAGAAGCAAAGAGAAAAGCATGGTTTCATGACAGAGAAGAGGACATCACTTCAGAAGCTTGGCATGACAAGGAGGCCACCAAGGCCATCAAAGATGAGGAGATAGATTGGTTGCTCAGAGGATGAGCAACACTTTCAGTAGGGGGGTGATGATGAGCCCCAAAAATGGATGGTTATTTGGGCTCATTCAACCACCTAATTCGACTTAATCCACCATTCTCATTAGTTTATTGCATGTTTTTTATTATATTTATGCTAATAGAGTGAATTGGGTTAGTCATTATGCCAACAAGTCTAATGTGTGCTTTGTGTAGCCTTTTTGGTCAATTTGGAGACAAAGTCAATGGTTGAAATGAGCACTTGGCAGCCAAATTCATGGAGAGTATTTTTAGGAAGGTGTTCCCTTCATTTATGGGCCCTTACCTCGAATTCTCCACCATCAGCTCGGAGTTCAAGGGCCACCAAATCAATCAGCACAAGGGTAGCCAAGCAAGTCAAGTAGGACTGCTGTTAACTACAAGTCTTGGGCAGTCGAGTCCCTAAAGTTTAGGAGGACTGTTGGGGTCCTCAATTTGTATAAATAAGAAGGCTTAGGGCCTCATTTTTGTTAGCTAGAGGTTAGTCATTTTGTAGCCAATGGTTAGTCATTTTGTAGGCAGAAGTTAGCTAGTTTGTAGTTCGATTTTTATGCAGTAGATTAGCTTTGCTTTCAGCACATTTTCAAGTTTCCATTGTGGACAGTTTTGATGTAACTCTTCTTCTCTTACTCAATAAAGATGAATCCAGCTTTGCACCAGCTCTAAATCTCTCTTAGCAGGCTGTAGCTCTTGGGGTTGGGCCCATCTCAAGTGCCCAGTACCTCCTTTGTTTATATTTATGTGTTTTTGCTGCATTCTTAGAATAAAATCTGCTATTTAGATTTAAATATTGTGTTGTTATTTAGGTTGCTTTCGATGATTAAAAAGGTTCTTCATGTTCAGATTTACTTGATAGGTTAATCACATGGAATATATTCAGAAAAAGGCTACCAAGTACTTTGGATCTCACCTCCCCTTCAGTGGAATCATGAGCTGGGACCAATGTAACCTGGCTGCCCATAAAAACACATTCTTTGCTTCACCATGCAATTATTAGTGTTCGAATCTCATTTACAGAACTTGATATTAGTTTTGGATGCATGTTTAGATTTATGATTGCTTAGTTGCATAGTTGTTTCACATGGTTTCCTTGCAAATAAACTTTTGTTCATTTCCTTTTGTTGTTAGGTCAGATTAGAGTGAAGTAACTAGGTCATAGGTTTTATAAGTGTTTGTTTGTTTAGTTTGAAAAACCACTTGCAGAGTACCTGTTATCCTTCCTTACCTTCCCATACTCCATCCAACCTACCTGCTTCACCCTTCACTTAGAACCCTTACCTTACATTTGCCTCATCCGCTTACTTTGCCATGATTCTCATATTCTTGTGCAACATCGTTTCATCCCTCCTTGAACAGATCTCACCATCTACGCCACTCCTCAACTCCATCCTCCAAGTCTTGAACTCCCCTACACCCATATTTCACCTCCATACTCATTCCTCCACCTTTTTTCCTCCATCCATGCTTCAAAACCCCATTTCTGAACATCTTGTAGAAAAATTACAGAACATCCTGTAGAAATCCTAAACATCCTGTAGAATCCCTGCAGACTTCCTGTAGAAGCTCACGAATGAGGTTTCTTGATAGCCAAACTCTGTGAAACTCTCTGGAAGGGTGTTGGGGACTCCTTAGACCCTCTCTGAACCTTCCCAACCTCTTCCAAGCATTTCTCCTCCTTGATCCACCTCTGCACAGTAAAAAGCCAGTTAAAAGCACATGCATGATAATTCTAATAACTTATTCAAAAATACAAAAAGATGTTTTCTTTAGGTAGAGGTTGTCTAGACACATGTATCTTACCTTCATAGAAGTAATGGCATCTCTTTCAGTAGTTTGCATTCTCATCTTTGCATCAGTAGGACTAGCTGGTAGAATTAGGGTTTGCTAGGGTTTGCATTTCTGTTTGGCTTTCAGTTTCTTTCCGCAAGTAGATTAGCTTCCTTTGAGTTAGCTTTCATCCATCAATTAAAAAGCTTCTTCTAAGAGCTCATAGAAGTTGGCTTAAGCTCCTAGTGGACTTGTGCCAGCTGACCAAGTGACAGTTGCGGCAAGAGCTAGTACTTGTGCATACAGCACCGTCGCTTCCAAGTTTGTTACGAACTACCGGGTTGATAAAATTAAAAAAGGGAGTTCCGGGAGTTGTAGCATTATTGCTACAATACTGGGTCCCACCAGTCATTCACTTAATTTTTTAGCCTGTTAGATGACTTATAATTTTTCTTCCATCCCCAATTGATCCTAGTTTCTTATACCAATATTTCATGATCCTAGATAGTCTTAAATTCCAATAAACCTAACAAAGATCCCAATTCACAATCTAAAGAGCCAATTGTTTCTTTCAAGTTCCTTAGGTAAATAAGTCAAGCAAGGGTCGAAATTTTCAACTAAGAACCTACACAATGCCTTTCTCGAATTTGTATTTATCAAGTGTATTTTACCGAGCACAATTGAAGTGCCATTTGTACCTGTGAGATCTACACACAATGTTAATATTTTCTAATTTCTCACTTAAAATCGTGAAATTGTTGTAATCTCTCATACTCAAAAAGTCCTAAATAATTAAAGAATATGGAAAAATATTTAATAACACTATATTGAAGTTAAAATATTCAAAATTTATGACAAACTTTTAAGACAATTGTTATATGCAACTATTTTTTTAAATTTAAAAATATCTATTTTATTTTATAAAATAATATATATATATATATATATATATATATATATATATATATATTTGTGATAATATAAAGTAAATATAAGTGAAGGATTTTATATTAAACCTTGGAAGCGTCTCACCTAACCTTTTGTGCAATTTCGGGATTTCCATTCATCTCACATAACGAAAAAAAATTCAAAAATGCCAAAAATAAGGCTAACAAAAAAAATAGATTTTACCAAACTACCCATATCAAACATCCTCGAGCCCACTCGTCATAAAAACGGTACTAAGCAAAAGCATCAATCTCGAGAAATAAGGAGATATATCGAGCATCGATGTCGTATCAACGTTTTCCTTTCGTAAGGACATATATCGACTGAGCAAGTTAGCCCATGGGATGGGCTCATTAAATTTATATATATAATTAAAAAATTATTTTAAAAAATCAAAATCAAATTCAAATTTAACCATTTACTTTACCAAATTCCAATAAAAATTCTTCCATTCGATTATTGACCATGTACCATGTATTGTATTGACAATCGGCAAGAGTCCTCAAATATTAAATATTGCAAAAAATTTGTGTGAATAAATTCGATTTCCTTAAATTTATTAGTTTTTGAAATAAAATGTATATATAATAGTTATTAATAATATTATTTATATTATATAAATTTTAATTTTTTTTATTTTTAAAATTTTATATATATTTAAGAGTGTATTTTGATGAGAAATTTTATTTGTCAATATTTATTTTTTATTTGCTTTGTGTTTGGGATTTATTTTTTCCATTGTGTTCTCACTTCTAAATTGAAAAGGGAAGTTATTTTTTTATGAGGCTTTTAATTCTAATCTCGACATCTCTTTCTGCATATGCATAAACATTTGTTCATAACACCAGGTTACAATGCCAAACACCTTGTCTAAAGGCATGAATTCCCCCCTATGGGGTCATTCTTCATAGTAAGTTGCTCCTTTCCTATCCTTGCTTCTCTCTCTCAACATGGTGAGAATTCCTTGATCACTTGGATAGAAAGATATATAATGTTTTGAGTGATATAATTTTTATCAAGCAACATATTTCTCTAAGAGGAAAGGAGAGCCCCTGCTAACTATGTTACCATGTTGCTCTACTTTTTTTATGCCATAAGTCACTAGATTTATTCTCTGGCACTTTCCACTCCTTGAACTTGTTTTTCCAAATCTCAAATATATGATGTATCTCACTCCATGACCAACCAATAACCTTAAGACTGTAGAATAGGATTCTAACACCCTTCTCCAAATTATTCTATTCCTCACAAGGTACGTATCAAAATAGTTTCTGATAAGAGTCATATCCCTACTCCTTTTCCCACCCGAAAAAAAAGAAATAATACCTTCTATATGGATATTACCTAATACAACCAACAGTCTAACAAGTAATAAGGGGGTCTGCCAAATTACTTCATTAAGACAAGTTCCATAACCACTCACATAAAAGAGCCATAATTTCGAATATTAAATATCTGGAAGGAGCCTAAAAGTGCTAATGGATGCATACCCAAGCCACCCTTGTCCTCATCCCTTGTCCAACTTGCTTCTTCTATAGAGTTTTAAGATGAGAACACACCCAGACCTTCCACCAGCAACCCTCAAAATCACTTCCTCCTCTGGACATAAGATCTATTAGCCTTGCATGTTCCCAACTGTTGACACCTAATCTTCATGATTGGGGAATTTGTAAAATAAATAAATCAGGAATGTGAACAGTCATCGGAAGATGAACTGAACAATCACTCCTAATGTATAAAACAATAACATAACTATGGAATAAACACACCAATCAGTTTTTCTGCCCTTAGAGAGTTACTGCCTGGCCTGACATGGTATCAGACCCAGTCCTAAGAATAGTCGTAACTCCCTTCATCTCTGCCACTGCCTCTATCCTGAAATGATGTTGCACTACACTGCTCTGCCTCTGTCGCTGCCCAGAAATGATGATACACTACACTGCTCTGCCTCTGTCGCTGCCCAAAGATGCGTTGGACCCAACGCTCATGGTTGTTAACGTTCTCTCACCTAACGCTCTCATCGTTCTGAGAGATTCCATGCGCAGCTGAACTGTTGAACGCTGCCTGATCCAGGGTTTTCATCCATCGCTGAACGCTGCCTGATCCAAGGTTTTTCATCCTCTTACCAGTTGGAAAGTTTTTTGAGACGTGGAATCCAGATTTTGGTGCCATTCCGGTGATGCAAATCTCCAGCGTGGAGGGCGCAGCTGGACTGTTGAACACTGCCTGATAAGAGTGTGGTATCATCGTTTTGAATGCGCAGTGCATTAAAGCTGGTAACAGTGTTTTGTTTATGTTTTGAACGCGTTTTTTGTGTTTGCCTTGAACATTGTTTACCTTAGGCGGTGTTTGTGTAAGCTCCTATGTGTCTGCCACCCGTCGCCATAAAAAAAAAAATTGAAGAATATGTAAATAGCAAGATAGTTGTGGTTTATAGTTTCAATAGCAATATGTCCAATGAATGTTACGAAACATAAAATCATGGTAATGGCCGATGTTGAAGGCAGTATTCAAAATCTGGAGTTTAAATCTCCAGAAGATGATATCTCCCGTCAATGATATCCGCTTGTTGTCAGCCGGAGGCATTGAAGCTCACCTTGTTACACGGTTCATTGAAAGAGCGTTACAGAGGAACGCAGCTTTTCATCTGAACGTGCCACCTAATCTGGAGGCATTGAAGCTTCCTTAAAGGAAGAAACGACAAATCAACGATAGGATAAGTCTCAAGGAATTGCTTACGCATAAGTGATTTTCGTTTCGGCCATAACCTATAAATCTGAAGAACGAACCTGAGATGCCCGACATTGCATCCGCTCAACACTGGATTTGTTACTCACTGGCCTCTGGGCTCTTAACCCAGAGAGTGAACGTGGCCACCTACTTAATGGAGCTGAATAGAATTTACATTGAAGTTTGAGCCGGGACAGAACCAATCCTAATCACCGTCTTGGTAGTCCACAATGTCCGTGGATACGTGTTGAATTCAAAGTATTGCGCAGTTTATATCATTCAAAGCGTTTGTTGAATTCAAAGTATTGCACAGTTTATATCATTCAAAGCATTTGTTGAATTCAAAGGTTTTATATATCATTCAAAACATAGTAGTATTGCACAGTTTTTTTTTACCATGAAGAAAATATAGTGCATGAGGCTGTAACGTAAGGAAGTTTTCTTTTCAGCAGAAGTATTTTTTTTACAGAATGCATTCAATCATCTCTATGGTAGGAATAGTTCTCATTGGCACGGAGAACTATCCTGAATGGTCCCGGATGATAAAACACACCATCATCTTCAATGAGTTGTGGAAGGGAGTGTGTGTCGGAGAAGGAGACAATGACCCAGTACAGCCTACATCAGACAAAGAGCTCGTCATTTGAGATAACAAGAACAACAAAGCATATGCATTAATCGCAGCATCTGTAAATGAAGAAGTAAGTCGCCATATTTCATCATATTCAACTGCCTTTGAAGCTTTACAAAAGCTCAAAGAACTCTATGACTCACATTCTGCACTTGAAGTTGTTTAGCTCATGATTAAACTCTTCACTCTTAAACTAAAAAATAATGATCCTCTTGCTCTTGCATCTGAAGTAAAATCCATAATGCATGATATCAAATCCACTAAGGTTGAGCTGGATATCCCCCTTATTGCTTTTCTCAAGGCACTCTATCCTACTTACTCCAATTATCTTGAGTCTTTACAAGAAAATGGAAATCTTAAAGATATAACCTTTGACTCTCTTGTGAAAATGTTTGCTGAAAGAGAGAAAGACTTTGGAAAGAAGACAATCCCTGAATCTTCTGAAGGGATTGTTTGCCTTGCTCATAAAGAAAAGCATCCTTCTCAAGATTCTACAAGAGGAAGAGGTGGACGAAGAGGAAGAGGAAGATACTTCAGAGGCAGGGGGGCAGAACTTCTCAAGGAGAAAAAGAAGATCTGCATTGCATTCGCTGCAAACGAAATGGATCACATGATGCTTCTACATGCAAGCTACCATGGGACAAAATTGAGCAGAAAAGAAACCAGCAGAAAGGTAAAACTGATGATACAGACAAAGGTAAAGCACCTGAATCTGCTCACTATATTGAGGCACAATGTAACATTGGAGTAAATGAAGATTTGTTTAATGCTTCACTTGCTTCTTCGAAAAATAATTGGTTTCTTGATTAGGAGAAACCTGTCATATGACTCATAGGAAAGATTTTTTTGAAGATTTCACTGACAATGTTGATGGAGCAGTATACTTTGCAGATCAGTCAAAAATCAAGCCATCAGGGCTTGGCACAATCAAGCTTAAACTGCCTGGTCTTCTAGACTTTCTTCTGGATCATGTTCTATATCTCCCACATCTCAAGAGAAACATGTTGTCCTTGGTCCACATCCGCCAGCAAGGTCACTCCATTCATATGTTTGATGGCAAGCTTGAGGTAAGAAAAGCATCTGACCACTCACTTGTCATGAGGGGAATAGAAGAAGAAAGACTTCTCAAACTGCAAGGAACCTCTGCTCATGCACAACATTTCTCATATATTTCTTATCATGAAGAAGGTACACTTCCATCAAGTTTATTATGGCATGCTAGATTTGGACATTTAAACTATGACAGTCTCCGCTTATTGAAGAAAAATGGTGTTGCTGGTTTACCTAAAATTCCTAGGAAACATAAGCAATGTGATGCTTGCATTCTAGGAAAGCACAACAAACAGTCTTTTCATGATTCACATTCAAGAGAACATAGGAAGCTTGAAACTCATTCATTCAAATTTATGTGGTCCAATGCATGTTCCTTCTGCAAATGGAAATAAATATATCATGACATTTATTGATGATTACACTAGAGTGTGTTGGGTTTATTTATTGAAGAACAAATCTGATGCTTTTCAAACATTCAAGAATTTTCATAAATGGATTGAAAATGATGCACAATCTCATATTGGGTCTATTCTCACTAATAATGGAAAAGAATATACATCAAATGAATTTGAAAACTATCTTCGCCAACATGGGATCAAACATCAAACAACTGTACCTTATAATCCCCAACAGAATGGTGTAGCAGAAAGAATGAATAGAACAATTTTGAATATGGTACGATCCATGATTTTCTTCAAAAATGTAAAGATAATGTTTTGGGCTGAAGTTGTTCTATGTGCTGCATATATAAAGAATAGATGTCCATCTAATGCTATAAGAAACAAGACTCCTTATGAATTGTGGTATGGACATGTTCCTTCGGTAAAACATCTCAGGTTCTTTGGTTCCACCTGTTATGCTTTGATACCAAAGGTACATAGAAACAAACTTGGTGCTAGAAGTCGTAAGTGTATCTTCCTGGGGTATTCAAACACCTCTAAAGCATACCGCCTCTATGATGAAGTAAATAAAAAGTTTGTTGTATCTAGAGATGTCATTTTTCTGGAATCATCCAAATCTGACAATGTTGTTGAGCGGCAACTTGATCGCTTGGATAGATTCACAAAAACGAAATCATTTCAAGAATTTGATAATCAGATTCCACATCTTGAAGGGGGGATTCCTATACTAGATCAACATGTGGAATCTTCTTCTGAAGAACAATCTCCCCTGCATGAAACTCCAACAACGGATGATGCTTTAAGTGATGTAATTGATAGAATTGGGAGACTCAATCTTGATTCAGTCCCAACTCAATCAACAAAGCAGCCTGGACCATCTCAGAAAGGTCCCCCAAAGTGGCTGACAAAGACACTTGAAAGTGTTCATCCTGATGAAATTGGAAAAACAGGAACCAGAAATTCAAACCGACAAAATGGAGGTGATGTAGATGACTCTAATTTACCTATTGATATGGATGTTACTTATGATTGTGAATTGAACTTGTCTACAGATTTCGAACCAACTTCCTTCAAAGAAGCTGCTTCTCATGATGAATGGAAAGAAGCAATGCAAAAGGAGTATGATGTTGTCATAAAGAATGGCACTTGGAAGCTGGTTGATCCTCCATTTGGAACCAAACCAATTGGCTGCAAGTGGGTCTACAAGAACAAGTACAAAGCTGATGGTTCACTTGACAAGCACAAAGCTAGGCTTGTGGCAAAAGGCTTTACACAGAAGGAAGGGGTCGATTATGAGGAAACTTTTGCCCCCACAGCAAAATGGGCCACCATCTGGACACTCTTTGCACTAACTGCTCAGAACGGTTGGAAAGTCCATCAAATGGATGTAAAAACTACATTCTTGAATGGAGATCTAAAAGAGAATGTTTTTATGTCCCAGCCTGAAGGATTTGCTGTGAAAGGACATGAACATAAAGTATGCAAACTTGTGAAGTCCTTGTATGGCCTCAAACAAGCACCGCGAGCCTGGTATGAAAGACTAACTGAGCATCTTCTGGAACTCAACTTCAATCATTTTGATCTTGATGATGCAACTTTATTTGTCAAGAAAGTTGGCAAAACAGTTGTGTATCTTGTGGTATATGTAGATGATCTTTTAATGACAGGGAACAATGAAAGCTACATTGCATCCATAAAGAAGGAATTAGGGAAAAGTTTTGAAATGACTGATTTGGGCTATGTTCATTACTATCTTGGCATTGAAGTAACCCAACATCCAAAATCCATATTTCTTTCTCAAAAGAAATACATTGGAGATTTGTTAAACAGATTTGGCATGACAGAGTGCAATCCTCTTTCTACTCCAATGGAACAAAACTTAAAGCTCACATCTATTGAAGGAAAGGAATTTGAGGATGCAACAAAGTATAGACAGCTTGTAGGAAGTCTCATCTACCTCACTACTACCAAACCAGACATTTCATTTACTGTTGGAATCCTCTCCAGGTTCACGCAAAAGCCTTGTGAGAGACATTGGTCTGCTGCAAAAAGAGTTCTAAGGTACTTGAAGGGAACTCAAGACCTTGGAATCAAGTATACACTGGTGGACGACTTCAGCTTGATTGGATACTCTGATTCAGACTTCGATGGAGACAAAGAAACTGGGGTATCTACTTCAGGATATGCTATGAGTCTTGGATCAGGAGCTGTCTCCTGGAGATCACGCAAACAATCAGTTCCAGCAGATTCCACAACTGAAGTAGAATACGTGGCAGCAGTTGAAGCAATGAAAGAAATTGTGTGGCTCAGGAAAATTCTTGAAGATTTGTAGGTAAAACAAGTACAATCAACTCCACTCATGATTGATAACACTTCTGCAATAAACTTGGCCAAGAATCCAAAGTTCCATGATCGAACAAAGCATATCAATACTAAATATCATCTGATTCGACATCATGTTGAGGCCAAAACAATCCATCTCCGTCATTGTTCCACAAATGAGCAAATTGCAGACATCTTCACCAAAGCACTTGGAAAGGAAAAGCTTGAACGATTCAGAATGATGCTTGGACTCACCAAAATCCCTTCACGTTAAGGGGGGGGAATGTTGACACCTAATCTTCATGATTGGGGAATTTGTAAAATAAATAAATCAGGAATGTGAACAGTCATCGGAAGATGAACTGAACAATCACTACTAATGTATAAAACAATAACATACCTATGGAATAAACACACCAATCAGTTTTTCTGCCCTTGGAGAGTTACTGCCTAGCCTGACACCAACAAGAGTTAATACTCCCACTGTGGTCCTTAACCTTGACAAAATAAAAATATGACTATGAATTGTAATTCACCTTCGATTCAATCTACTTTAAGCCCTTAAACTCTACCCGATGCTCAGTTGCCCCTATTCCCACTAGCATGCTCCAAGATACAACATCGCCCAAGCACATAACCATGAAAAATGGAAATCTTTATGTTTGGATTATCTTTTATGCCATAATACCAACACTAAACTCATCAATCAAACCCTATGTCTTGTGCTACATCAAATAGGTCTCTATCAACAAAGTGAATTTCCTCCTATTAGAGCCTTGAACCTAAATTGTGTCTCCCTTATAGAAATCCTTATTGAGTCACCTTGTACCCTAAAAACGTAGAACATCCATTAGGTGACTTTCTCACATATGAGGACATCGGTTAAAGTCAATAAAGAGCAAGGGGTTTTAGATGTGGTGATAATGGGCCACTACCCCATTATTGTCTCTTAGTCTAGTGTTAGTCTTGTAGGGTACCCCTCTCTATGACATACTAGAGTTTGCGGAAACATTTTTTTATCATCACCAAAAGAGTGTTGAAAAAGTAATTTTAGATTATTATTTTGCACCTCTTCCCTATTAATTCTTTTGATTACATCAACCAAGACTTAATACACGAAATTATAATTTCATATTAAATTAAAACTAGTTTATAATTTACTTCAATGATAATTTTATATCAAATTAAAAAATATATATATATATATATATATAATTTCATATTAAATTAAAACTAGTTTATAATTTACTTCAATGATAATTTTATATAAAATTTAAAAAAAATAAAAAATAAATAATACAATTTAAATTGAATTAAAAAAAACATTGAACCTACCAAATGTCCCATATTATGTGACAAAAAAAACACTCTAAATCTACAAATAAAACTGAAATTAAAAGAAAATCACTAAATATAAATCTCAAACATTCTCTACACAAACCAACATTTTCCCTACCCTAATATATACTATATTATTCTTAATATATACTATATTATTATTATTAACTTATCACCTAGTGTCAAAGAAGTCTCATTACAATAAACTTCATCTACAACTACATTTTTTGTTTTTTATCTTTCCAACATGTTTTTTTAAATATCCCAAACATTTAAAAAAAAAATGCTAAGCTTTTATATATATATATATATATAACCTCATGAAGGAAAAACATATCAATGACACCCATTTACTTACAAAAAAACACAAATTTCCCTACTCTAACACATACTATATTATTATTATTAACTTTATCACCTCGTGTCAAAAAGGTTCCATTACAATAAACTTCAAAATTTACCTTCAACTACATTTTTTTTTTTTCAATTTTCCAACATGTTTTTTTAAATATCACAAACATTTTTTAAAAGTAAACTCGACGCTACAATCCTCCCCCGCTCGCGGCGAATAATAAACTGCACCATACATGTCGATTTCCGTCGAAAATAGAGTAATGCCGCAGACCCTGATGGATTCCCTCGTATGAAGCAAATGATAGAACGTCAATAGTCCAGCCAAATGAAGCTTAATGTGTCCAAACTTGCACATATTTGCATGCAATACTCTTCTTTTCATTCTCTTCTACCTGCAAATTATCATTGTCATTACTTTCCTCTTCGAAAGCAATCGAAAGAAGAGTGGATCTCGGAGGCGCGGCAGTGTCAATTCTGTAAGTGAAATATACAACACTACCCTTCTTTGGAAGCTCCTGTTCGCTTATCATTTCACAAACTGCTTTGGTCCATGAAGATTGACACGTACCAGCATTGACATGAACTGCAACGGAGAATATAATAGGCCTGAAACAACTTAACACCCTCTCCACCAATGATTCCAGGTCGCAATCCTTAGGATCACATCCCATCGCCTCAAAGCTTGCATAACTGAATCCATCCTCAGGCGTTACATGAATTGTAGATAAAACTGGTCCTTCAATTGAATTCA